>JAQQZX010000255.1:0-16894 GCA_030068355.1 Notoglanidium maculatum | reverse complement strand
ACCCTGGGTGACCCGGGGATCGAACCCAGGACCTTCTTGCTGTGAGGCGACAGTGCTAACCATCACACCACCGTGCCACCCCACTGTCATTCTTTGTATGCCAATTGAAAAATAGCTTTCCTGATATTTCAGGACATTTTTAAAGTCAAAGTTAAGGTTATTTTTGTTTATATATTTTCAGTGTTTGTGAATTATCAGGACAAAAATGTCTTAGTAGCAAAACCAGTAAAAACATGGCTGTGGCAAAAAAATAAATGAATAAAAAACACTATCATGAAAGAAGATTTACAAAAATACAAAATAAGGCTCAAGCCACATAAGGCTTCTCCATCCTGTTATTATTTTAACCATGTTGAACTGGATTTAGTCATATGGATTTTTTTTTTTTTGCATTATTTAAACATTAATAAAAATGTTTAGTTGTGCATATTACATCCAGATATGGTTAGAATAATTCTATAACATAATACTGCAAGCTACAATGAAGAGCAAGGCAAAGTCGCCATGGCAACTTGATTTGATCTTGTTAAAAGGGGAGCTGTAAGCACTGATAGCAAGTTTTATGTCAATTGACCAAAGAAGCCTTTAGTGGCTGAATAAATGCTATCAAAATTTGATCATTCTCAATAATTTATTGTACCAATAAATTAAATTACCCAGACCAATAAATTATTGAGGCTTACTAAATTTTGACAGAGCACGGCTTTTAGCTTTAGCCTTTTAACCTTTAGTGGACGAGTTCCAAACTGCTACGTGCTGAAAGTGCACAACATAGGTTGTTTAAAACGTTATCTCATACTCTATATAGTACACCTGTCTATGGAGCACAGTGCAATTTGGAACTCGGACAGTGAGTGAGATATACACACACACAGGGAGAGTAGTGAAAAACAGTGAAAAAGAAAGTAGCGAAAACACAAACAGAGTTCTCTGGTGGTCTAGTGGTTAGGAGTGCTCTCGCTGCCACGGCCTGGGCTCAATTCCTCTTCAGGGAAAAGAGTTTTACTGAATGTTATTGTACATGTACAATGACGGTAAACATATTCAAATGTGCATTCTTCTGGCAGGCAGTTCAAAACCATATGCTCTGAGACTGTTATTATTGTTTATTATAAAATTGGTTGAGACTGTTAAAGGGGACGTGCTGTACACTTTTCAATTATTTTAATTTATTTTTTTCTGATTTGCCTTTGTAAAGTTTGCAATTTAATTTAATGCCTCGGTTCATGGAAAATAATTTCTTGAAAGTTAAAATATATTCACCAGCCTCTCATTTTTCTCTCTCCTAACATGAGTAAGACAAAACAATGCAGCTTGTCATGTTACTGAGAAAAATAACTGTCATGTTAAGAGGAAGAATGAAAACAAAGTTACAGCTTTACCTTGACTCTTACAAAGAACTGATACCGAAGACTCCTTCCATAAATGGTAAATTTCTCCTCACAGAAAATGTCAACATATTAGCAATTATGCCTATTTTTTTTTTAAACCTGTTTATGTGGAAATAACTTTCAAAAATAACTTGAGCTGTGTTTCACAGACACTTAGCACTAATAAAAAAAAAATAGCTGAAAATAAGAAGACATGGATTTTTAACTTTGAATCTTTTCTCCCTGATAATAGAACATTGATGTCAAATGTTGTAACAGGAAAACATACACCAATCAGCCATAACATTAAAACCATCGAGAGGTGACGTGAATAATATTGATTGTCTCGTTACAAAGGCACCCGGGTGGGATATATTAGGCATCAAGTGAATAGTCAGTTCTCACAGCTGATATGTTGGACGCAGGAAAAGTGGGCAAACGTATGCATCTGAGAGACTCTGACAAGGGCTAAATTGTGATGGCTAGATGATTGGTTTTGAGCATCTCCAAAATATCAGATCTTATGGGGTGTTTCCAGGATGCAGTGGTTCGTACCTATGATAAGTGGTCCAAGGAAGGACAACCGGTGACAGGGACATGGGTGCCCAAGGCTCACTGATGCATGGGAGGAGTGAAGGCTAGCCTGTCTGGTCTGCACAGATGGTCATAAATTACTGAAAAAGGTAATGCTAGCTATGATAGGTGTCAGAGCACACAGTGCATCATGGCTTGCTGTGAATTGGGTTGTGTAGCCACAGACCAGCCAGAGTGCCAATGCTGACCCCTGTCCCCTGCTGAAGGCATCTACAATGGGCATGTGAGCGTCAGAACTGGACTGTGGAGCAACGGAAGAAGGTGGCCTCTTCTGGTGGCCTGTTTCTTTTACATCGTGTTGATGGGATACCTGCTGAGATACCTAGCATTCATGTGGATGTTACTTTGACACATACCACCTACCTAAACATTGTTGCAGACCAAGTGCATCCCTTCCTGGGAACAGTATTTGTGATTGGCACCTTGACAAAGATTTTGGCACATTGACAAAATCACATGACTATTTATTTATGATGCCATATTGGTAGGCAGAAATTCTCTGGTAGTCACACTTGGTCCCATGTACAAAGGAGCTGCTGCTGTGACTTTTTACTTTTTGCCAGCTGATGTTATCACTACTTCTGCATTCCAAGTTACGCGGCTGTTTCAATTTCAGCACTCTTACCTAATGTGAAGTACAAAAAATACAGTTGTATGTGATTAAATTACCCTTCATCATTCAGCCTTCATTATAAAAAACATCAGGATTTCTTTAATTAGCCATTAAACTTTAGTCAGGACAGGGGAACATGTCTATAAGGCATTTTAGTGCATCTACCCCTAATCTGAGCCTGTTGGACATCGTACCTTGTAAAAACCAAATGTCTTTGTCCAGGCCAGCAAAATGATGAATGCCAAACCACTGCTTCATAGTAAACTTCTCAGTCTGTTTCCTCAGCTACAGGATCTTCTCTCTGAGAAACATGTTTTCATTGCCAGATAAGTCAACAATTGCAGGATACGGAGCCGAAGCTTTTGTGTGGTCATTAGGGGTTGTGTAAGCCTCCTAGCCCTGTGTGACATCCTCTGCTGGTCACTCTCTCCTTTCCTAAAACCCTGGTCTTGAAAGTGGAATGGAGAAATTGTTTAACTCAGACAAAGCTGGTGCCTGGTTTGGACCCTGGCTACAAACTCAGGTAAGAGGCCCAGCTATAAATTTCTCCCTCTGGATAGTGACAAAAATATTTTTTTACTTAGTTTCTGCATCAGATGTAAATGTGTGAAAACTAAATACTTTGTTGTACTTGCTGGAGGCTTGGCACAAACGCAAACAGCAATGTTCAGCTGTAGCACGATCAGTTCATTGAAACTTGATCGGTTCATTGAAAGATGGCGGTCAAACATGGAAACACCCTTGCCTACCAAGATGGCTGCACAAACAACTATCACGTGACCCATGACATCACATGCAAAACAAGAATTTCATAATGGTAGTGGTCTCCTTCACCAGGATAATGTGCCCTGTCACACTGCAAAAATTGTTTAGGAATGGTTTGAGAACATGACAACGTGTTCAAGGTGTTGACTTGGCCTTCAAATTCCAAAGATCACAATCTGATCGATCATCTCCGGATGTGCTGGACAAACATGTCTGGTCCATGGAGGCCCCACCTCACAGCTTACAGAAGTTAGAGGATCTGCTGTTGAATTCTTGGTGCCAGATACCGCAGCACACCTTCAGAGGTCTTGTGGAGTCCATGTCTAGATTGGTCAGAGCTGTTTTGGTGGCACAAGGGGGACTTACACAATATTAGGCAGATGGTTTTAATGCTATGGCTGATTGATGTAGCTACAATTTTGTGATCTTGATGTCATGGTGTTCATATTCTGTACATCTGAAACACTGAATAGTTCATTGGCATATTCAGTTACTGTTTGCACTATTGATTATTTTTAGATGTTTAACTCATGAGTTAAAAATGAAGAATGTATGTCCATAGTAAATGTTAATTGTTTAGATTCTAAGGCACAGTTTTAAAAATAATAATAAGTTGATAATTATAAGCCATTCTTGTGTTTTATTGTTTGTTTTGATCGTCTTTGTTGTTCTGGCAGCTGGGCATGTGGTTTTAACCACAGCCCTCAGTAGCAGATACATAATCAGTCATACAGAAGTGTATCTTGTCTCTTTTTAGTTATGATTTAGCTCTAACTGGTTTTCTCTCTGTGTTCATTTACCAGCAGAATCAGCCTACATGGAAATGTGATGAACTAGTGTGACCAACTAAGAAGGAGTGTGATTGAGTAATTAATTTTCCCTTTTCTAAACTACTTTTAATTTTAAGCAATGCAAATTTTTTATCTATCAATCTATAGGCTACCTTCACATTACCACACTGAAATGACTCAAATCTGATTTTTTGCCTTAATTTGACACTGATCTGATCTTTTCCGGGCTGTGTGAACACACAAATCCGATCTTTTCAAATCAGATTTGAGTCACTGTCATATGTGGTCCTAAATCCCATATGTATCCGATTCATGGCCATATTACAGGAATGAGAAGTTTTAAAGTTAAGAGGAATAAAGTTAAGATTTTAGTGTTAAAGGTCCACTTTTTTTCATAAGCTTAGAATGAGACCTTTATATCTACACAGGGCGTGGGTCCACCGTTAGGGAGCCACCATTTTGCTCTGCTCCAGTAGCACAGAACTGACAAACCGCTAGAGAGTGCCTTCTGCAATTTTACAAGCATCAATGTGTATCCGGAAGGAAACATCAGAAGAATGACAAAGAAGAAAAAGAAAGGAAGACAAGGAAGAAGAAATAAGAGGAATCATTACTCATGCTAAGTTTGAGAACCCAAATTTTGAAAAATGGAGGTTTATACTTATTATTTATCATGGAAAAAGCAAGGGAATGTGAACGTAAGAACTTTGAAGTATGATAAAGGCACCTGATGGCCACTGTACATTCTAATACCCGCTTGGAAAGGGAGGGGTAAGGGAGGGGCATTCAGGTGGTTGAATTCTACATAGTGGACCTTTAAGCTTTAAGTCTTAGGGTTACGGTTAGGTTAAGGGCTACAGCTAAAATCAAGTTTATTCTCAGCTAACTGTAGCATTTATTCATGCTACAGCAGCATTTTTCGTCAAGGTAGCGCAAATAGTCAGAACACCAGCAACGATGCAACAGAGGAAGAGAGCTACAGCTGACAAAACCTCCAGAGCAAAATGCGATGCATACATTAGCTACTGGCAAATCCATTTTGTCGGTTTTAATAACACGAGTTGTCTCACAAATGTTTTTTTGTTTTTGGTGATGCAGATGACTCATGCAAAAATGTATCAATGTGCGCATGCGTACCATTTCGTAGGACAGATTTGTTCTTATTAAAGTTAGCTACAGGTCACTTATAATTATGAATATGAACCATCAAGATAGGCAAATCTGTTCTGAGCAAAAAATCAGAATTGAACAATGAGACTTGTAATGTGAACAAAGCCTTAGTTTAACTAGCGCATATATATCCCTGACCTGATGCTAGTGGCCTTCTGTTATTTAAGGCTGTGAAAATATTCCACAAGATGGCAGTGGTGCTACTAAAATTTGTGTGGTGGACAGCACAACTTCACTTCAGACTTCCCCTAAGTTCAGAAGGAAGTTCATAAATACAAGGCACACATTACGTGAAGTCTGTGTGACAGATGAGTTCAGGAAATTTCCAATCAAAAATGTTTCCTCTCTGCACTGGTTTCAGGAAATACCAACAGAAAGTGATTACTCTGTGTGTGGGATTCCAAAAATTCCAATAGAAAGAGACTTTGAAAAGTGTTTAACTGAAAATAAGGACATATTTGTTTCTTCCATTTAATAATCAGTGTTGTACAACCTGCCCTATACTGTATCCAGTGGCTATTCAATAATCTCTAATCTTTGCTAACATGTGTTGTTCATCTTTTCTGCAAAGTGAGTTGTATAAAATGCATGAAAAAGTGATAATCTGCACAAAGTACCTTTACTAATTAGATATGGTTTTGATAAAGTACAGGTAATTTAATAGATGCTGATGATTAATTTGCCAAAAATTTGTAAATTCCACTTTTCAGGAGAAATGCCAACAGTTTCTGCTTACTACCTGTGTTGGTTAAACAATGCATGTTCATTAACTAAGTTCTAATAAATGTATTTCACATGTTGTATAAATGTACTCAAATAAACATTACTAAACTTTTTGTGCTAAACTTTCTGTTCTCCATTTTAGGAGCTATATAAGGGAACTGTGGTTAACTTAAGTTACAGTTGCAGTTTTGATATTAAATGTTCTAAATGTTTAGCATAGAGGATTATGAGGCAATAACAGCAAAATTACTTTTGGAATCACAAACTTTCTAACAATAATGTATAACACTTATTACATGTTTAATTACACTATAGTAAAAGAAACTATTTAAACTATCATTTTTTTTTTTAAATAAACAAATTAGAGAAAATAAATATGCCCTGGGTGGCAAGACAAAAGAACATGTGGAACTACAGCGATCACATGCCAAATCATCCATGTAATGATTAGAGATGGGCACGATTTTGTTCTCTTACAAGAACAGCAATAATGTATATAAAATCCAGAAACAGATAGCACAGTGGAGCAGCAGATAGCATTTTCGCTTCATGGCTCCAGTGTCCTGGATTCAATCCTCAGGCTAGAGTTCAACATGTTGAAAACCCTATGTCTACATGGGTTTCATCTGAATTCTCTGGTTTCCTCCAAGCTCCAAAACCATGCTGGTAAATTGCCCATAAAATTGTATTCCTACCCCATATCCAGTATTCCTGTGATGGATTTAGTAAAAATTAGTGAGAGACACAGTTTGTACACAAAACAGTTTCTGTTGAAATGCTTATTTTATTATTGATCACAAAGTACACTTATTAGTCTTATGCATTTTGTTAATTTGTTCATGCCTTTTATGTAAATTTATAGGTGTTGTGGTCCCATTTGCAGTGTAATGACTTTCCAATAATTGCCATTAAAAGTAAAATATAATATGGCTGGGGAATGCTAAATAAGACATTTTTGGAAAGCCCCTGACTGTGGGCAAAAGCCAGCAGTGTCTAGAGATTACTCACAACATGTGCTTATCACAGGGCATCTTTTCTATTTGAGTGTGAGATATATATATCGTCATCTATATATATTATCATGTCATGTATAATAAACACATTGGTTTGATAATTCAGCTAAGTGCACCAGTAGATTTAGGAGCGTGACATGACATGCCATTGCACAATAAATGTGGAAATGTACATATAATTTTGTATACTCTATTTCCTGGTATTACTGGTTCAATTTCAATGACTAAGAGTCAAACCCACACACTGACGTATATAGTGATGAGGCAATGAAGTGGTCACTTCCTTCTCATTGTCTACCAACTTGTATTTCCCCTTAATGAGTTTTTGTTTGTTTGTTTCAACATCTAAATGGAAATAAAAGCAAAAATTGTTTATTTTGTTTTAGTTTTTCATGGCACATGCAAAAATAGGAAACGCAATCATTTTTCATAAGATTTTTGTTTTATTTTTGAAATAAAATATTCATAAATCCAAATATGAAAAAAATGCCCAATAAGGTACATTTTTTTGAACAGTCAGCATGGAAGTAAAAGTTGGCTACTGTACAGGCTTTTTTTTGGTTATCTTAACCAGAGACTCAGCAATTCTGTTTTCATAAAATATATGCTCAAATGGGATCAACATATGCAAAAAATAAATTTGGTTGATTAACATATTCAGCACCAGGAAAATCATCCTGATTTTGTCAACTGTCATGTTGTCCTCCTTTACTGTCACCCACTTGATTGCTATATAAAGCACATAGTGATCTATATCATCAGTACATCAGACACTAATGGCAAATCTTTAGTCTATCCTTCTTGCTACTACCCAATAATTGGCATATACATCTTAGATATTCTAGGTCTTTCACTAACTTTAGGCCTAATATAAGGGTGAAATGATGAAAAGCAAGTAAAGGAGATATACAAGAGATTTTAGTAATGTGTATTGTTATATGGTATATATATAATATATATAGGATATTCCCGGCTTGACCATGTTTAAATCCACTCAGAATTATGTCACTTCAATATCATGGGAAATATGAAATATAAAGCATATAGATAGATATTACAAAGCTGGTGTGCACAAAATAAAGTTGGAAAGTACCCATGTGAAATGCTCTAATGCCTTGAAGGGAAGGGTGTGTGTGTGTGTAGTCATAGGGTTACTACAAAGGATTACTTCAGTTTCCAATGAAGCGCTTGAAAAAAAAATTCATCGCTCTAAATGAAATAGTTATTGTTAAAAGATAAAACCCATTTAAAATTGTGTATTCATTATACATGCATCGCTTTACATTTCTGCATTGTTGCAAATAAAATGTATATACCAAAGCATTTTGATTGATTGCTTTAAATACAGCGCTGTAGTCCATTACAGTATCGACACATAGCTGAAACACATACGGTCATCCCTTGGTTCACTTATTAATACTGACATATTTCTGCACAACTCTTCTGTTTTAACCCTTCGCCGACACCTAAAACCACTGAGAAGTGTCATCTACGCGACATCTGTGAACTCTCTTGAACACAATTCCATCTGCTTGTACATAACTTTCACTTAATGCTGGTTTAAAATACGTTGGTATAGAATGGTTCTTTAACCTATCACTTCAAGGATCTCAGCCCCTTCTTCATATTGTTTAGGGGGTATAACCTGGTAGGAAAAAGAGAAAATGTTGTTGTTGTAAATTTCAGGAGGACACAATGATATCTCAAATATAAGGTACAATAGTTTACCTGATTAAAATCATTTTTCTCAAGAAGCATTTGAACATTCTTGGATGGGTTTGGAATGGAAGGAAACAGCTTTTCAAATAACCTGAGGAAGAAAAAATTAAATTAATTAAAGATTAAAGTAAATTTAAGTAAAAATCTAAAAAAAAAATCATTTACATTAAATTCATGTATCACTTAATCATTATTGCAGAGCAATATGCAGGGTGACTGAACAACCTATAGCTCCTCACATACTATGTCCTAAAAGACATTGCTATTTTTCTGCTATAGGACCCATCTTGCTCTTACACCTTTCTCTGTACTTCTACTACTGGGACAGTTTTCCTAATGCATCTCTGCTTCTGGGATAGCATTTTTATTTAAATTACATGATAGACATACGCTGCTGTGACAATCCATCTGCATAGCTAGGTTTAGCTCTTCCATAAAAAGCTTTCATGTCCTGTTAGTTAGTGTGCACTGCCCTGTGTATTTATTGTATTTCTATTATTTTATACTCATGTGGTACTTTATTATTTGTTGTGCCATAATCCTAAAGAAACTGCATTTAATCCAAGTTATATGGATGAATGACAATAAAAACCAAAACTTGATCACACTTGACAAACTACAAGAGTTATAACCAAGAGATAAGTCTAGACCAAATCGAGTTAGACGACTCCAACAAGACTTTGGTATTAGAATACAGGATTTGTCTGTTACTGGCTCCAATATCGTGCTTTTGTTCTGTTACAATACTGAGTTCGTCAAAAGAGATTTATACAAATATTATGCACTGAAATGCATAGAAATGAATGGTTCTATAAAGTGTAAAAAAACACATCCTGTATTCGTCCATTTCCTCATTTCTTTAGTTCAGTTTGCATGTAGTGACACCCGCAAAACTCCATACAAGTTCAACTGCACAGACAGCTGGCAGCAGCAAGTGAGACATGAGGGTAAAAGCAGAAAGGCGGAAGTTGTTATTTGAACTCGGATAGTTTTGAGTCAGATATGTTGATTCCCTTCTATGGCAATAAAAATATTTACTAAAATATAATTTTAATAATAATTAGCAAACACTAAATCTTCCATCAGTTTGTTTGATTTCATTTGTTTACAACTTGCATCTATGGCAGAGAGACCGGCCCATCCACCATTTATACAGCACATTTATTGAATGAGTATAATTGAATGTGCTACATACTGTAAATGTAATAAAAGTAAGGAATTTAAACCATTTTTAACAATTTTGTGTTCCATATATAAAAGTGCAGTAATCCATGCAAATTACATTTTGAAGTTGATCAAGTCAAGGTTTACATGGGTTTAGTCTTAGTCTAATTAGAGTAAGAAGTGAAGCTAGAAATGTTTACCTTTGGAATTTGCAGACTAGCAGAAAAGACAAAAGAATCATAGGAAGCACAAATGCAATGGATGTAATCACAACTGCATTGAGCTTGTAGGGATTTCCAGATGGGCCAACCGCTGTTTCAAAGAGCACACACATATAACATTATTTTAAAACTTTACACTTAAAACCAAGAGGCTATTTGATGATTCAAAATGACTCACCGACGGCTTTACTCCAGTCACTCCAGTGTTCAGAATATCCACAGGTACTGTCCGGTTGGGTCCTTATTTCTATACTGTAAATCGTTGTTGGATCAAAGTTTGTTATGTTATATGCCAATTCATTCCCCAACTCTAAGGACTAGGGTAAAAAACATGTTAGTTCTTCAAGCATTTTAAGTAAAATACAAATTAGAAGTATTAAACGTGTACAAATTCTTACCTCACCATTAATCTTCAATTCATACATAAAACATTTATCAGGAAAACAACAACTTCTTGGATGCGACCACTGTATCTCTAAGTTTGCTGACTTAATTGAAGTTTTAACATTTTGTGGGGGATCCAACATTTCTGGAAAACAGTAAAAAAAAACAAAAAAAAAACAAAACTGATGCTGTAGAATTACCTAAATTGTCACGTTTAATGTCTTACTCATGTAGAACTATAAATTGCATTAGCATATATATTTTTTGCTATGTAAATGACTGCTTGTGAACCATTCATGATTTGTGGGAACATGCCTTTCCCCTTCTCACCATGGCATCTTGTAATATATATATTTAAAGTATCTTGTATAGTATACAAGTATCTATCTACAAATTTTCTGAGAATGTTTTATGTAATGAGGGTTTGCTTGTAGTAGTTTTATGACTTGCTAATGTGTATATAACATGCATACATTTTATTTCTGGAGGAATTTAATGCTTATGCAGTATCTTAGTTTCATGATTATTCAGGTATTTTACTAGCTTTTTTTTAAATGTGCAGTTAAGGAAAAATACATTAAAATTCAATTGAAAAAAAAGTCAGATTTAAAAGCTATCGTGAATTATAGTGAAATTTCAGATAATACACATCTAGTGGTGTTGCGTGTGCAACAGTGGATTTCTTACCGATTTCTTCTGGAATATGTTTCTGGCATATGATGAGCAAGTACCCATTTCTGGAAATATTAATTTTAACAGCCATTTCGTCACATGACTCTATCAGGCCTTGGCATTCAACCAATTTCTTTGAACTTTCTGAGCTACAGGTTAAAGGGTGTTCATCTGGTGTGTTGCAATATCTGATATGAGGACAAAAAACATGAATTTTTAAGATGTCAATTATCTTTACAAAACTAAACTGATAATATCACTCAATAGAGACAACCAAAAAAAATTTACCAACACTTACTGAAATGAAGCAGAGTACTGTGCATCCTCAGGAAATGAATCTGTTCTTAAGTTACATCTTAATAGATTTGCATTATATATTAAACATTCGATTTTAGATAAACCTGAGGAATGAAATCAGAAATCATAGTATCAAAAAATGGGGGGGGGAGACTACATCAACATCATGGCTGGTAAAAAATTTGACTACACTGGTTGACCTCTAGAATATAACCAATGACAAGAAACTGAACATAAATAGCCTCATGTAGTGGGTCTAGAAAGTCACGAACCCGTCTCAACCTTTGTTCCTGTGGTTGTATAGTGCTGTAGAACATTAAAATTACTATTCCCCTGTTCTGTTTATTTACACACATTAACCACACTAACTACATTACACTAACATTATGCCATTTTACAATTATTATAACACAGCACTTTGCTAACAGTAATGAGTTTTTATTTATTTGAGAATGAAACATCATGCTTTTTAACCATTTATATCAATTTGTGCAACATCTTCAAGGCAAGTTATTTTCTGTTCTGACATTATTACAGCTATAAACAGATGTTTCAACTGCTTTGTAACATTAAGATTTCTGCTGCAAGAAGTTGTGCTTTTTGTCTTATTAACTTGATTAAGCTAGTGACGGAACTACTGTTTATAGCTGTTATAAATGAACAGGAACTAAATTGTCACAAGGAGGTTCCATAACATTAAATGTAACTACAAATGGTTAAAAATTGTGATGTTTATTAATAAATTACATAAAAGAATTTCAATCACAGCTTCAAATAGCAAGAAGTGACAGTATCTTTTCGAACACTGACACCGTCTTGTATACACGTTGTATTTATTTGCCTCCAGCTATGCAATCCTCCTTTGCTTTACAACAGATTTGATTAAAAATCAACGCGGTGATAGCATTAAAGTGCGCAACTTTAATATCCTCATGAAATACTTTCACTCATAATAATGGCAGAAGAGACAGAGGCTTGCAATATAGTGATCTAAGACATCCACTTTAAATAAAGTATCCTTGAGCTTGAGAAGGGCGCTATATAAATTAAAAAATTAATAATAATAAAAAAAACCTTATCTTTAAAAAAAGATAAGGAACACATTTTCTATATCATAATTTTGCGACAAAGATTTAGTATCTCATGACCATGCATTATATTAAAAAAGAAAAACAAAGAATGTTTGCCTGTCCAAAGACAAATTTTTTTGGCAAGAATGCAAAACGTCAGTTTGTCTGGTGAAAACCCTATTAGATAACTTCAATGGAAAAGGAAAGGAAACTCCTTTACGAAGCAAAACATGATGACATTAGAGTGCAAACAGAGATAAAGTGCAAGTAGAGATGTAGATGAAGAGTCCATTTCTCTCTAAATGGGGCACTTATCAGAATAAATAAGAAAATATCTAATGAATAATACATCCAGGCAAGAAATTAAAAATGGATTTTATCTGTCTATTCAGAATCCTGACTAAAACACGTAATGGGACAGTCTATTAAATGCTCCCATGATCTTGAACAATTCTATAAGATGACAGAACCATTTTGAAAGGAAATCTTTAAACCCACAGTGCAGTATTTAATTTCATTAAAGTTTTGCTTCTAAATGTAATATAAATGCAACTTAGTAATTTTGTTAAATAAATGTAAATGGTTATGGGTTGGGTTACTTGAATTTATGTAAGTCTCCTGATCCTTTTCCAGTATTACAGGTTCGCTTTCCTGACAAGAACAGAAATACACATTTAAATAATTTTTTTTTTTACTGTACATACCATACAGAATTACTACATAACAATATATCCAAACATAGAAGTGCAGTACCTCATAGCACTGGTCACATATGTCACTGTCTGCAACCAAAGTACAAAAATCAAAGCTGAATAATAAAATGTATGTTGCCGGTGAAAATTAGCATTAAGATGGCAGTAAACTTCATCTCAATCATTTGCTTATTAGAAAGCTCACTAACCATTGTTCTCTGTTAGTGCCAAGGAGAACGTCAACAGCAAACCCCACAGCATCATATTAAACTGTGGCATAAGAACAGTTCGATTGATACGTTACACGTCTTTAAATACAACGTTGCCAGAAGTTCACATGGTATTTTGAGCGTGTTCATAGTGTGTAGCTTGTAGTTTAGAAAAGGCTAAAACCATCACAAAATGAAGAGAAAGTGTCTAAATAAAACTATACTTACCTCTCAGGGTTACTTCATATGAAGTGGTAGAGATAAATTTCGGCTAAAACGGTATGTTACACAAGGGAAGGAAAACGTGTATAAGTTTACTGGAAAGCATATTGAGGAAGTGACAACTGGGGGAGTTTCCACCCCGATGTCTGCTACTTAAAGTGATAGGTTGTGTTAAATGTAACATTTACACAAATGTAATACATTAGAATTCAATTTACAAACTAATTTAAAAAGAAATATCTGGGAACAACGTTATGGTTATAGTTAGAGTTAGCATAATGTCATGTTATCTAGTGGCATATAGGCTATAGCAACATCAAAATGCATGAACAAGACTGTAAAGTAAGCTATTGTATTAAATGTATATGTATTATTGTTAATCAGTTTCTTGTTTGATACAATTCCAGTATTATTCCTTTCCACTGACTGCCGCAAAATTTATTAGTCTGACCTGCATCTATACATGATCAATTTAGATTTGCCCAAGTTTACCTTGGATTGGTTAGAGGCCTCACTAATAACAAAGCATTCATTCATTCATTCATTCATTCGTTTGTTTTTATTTTGATTTTCCTCGTGGTCATGGGGGCAGCAGGAAGAGAAGAATGGCTCAGACTCCTCTATCCCAAGTCTCCTGGTAATCCCCACATTTTCCCAAGCCATCTGTGAGAAATGCTCTCTCCAATGGGCCCTGGGTTTTCTTGGGGTCTCCGTCGAGTAGGAGTACTTGATACAGCACTAGCAAAACCCAACCATGAGGCAACCTTGCAAGGTGTCTGAACTAACTGCTCTTTATTAGGAGGAGTGTTGGTTCTAGTCTGAGTCTCTCCTGGACTGCTATCATGCAGAGTAAGCCCAGTGACCCTTATTTTCTGACACGTATTCATTATGGGCCCGATTCTCCCATTCGTGCCCAAGTCATATTTTACGCTTACAGTTACACACATTTCAGTTACGCATATTCTCCCCATGCGCTCCAACCTCGCCCATTATGCGCAAGTATGAAATTAAGGCAGCATCATGAATGAAGGCATGATTTGTTTAGAATAGGGGTAGACTGAGTCACACCCTCAGGTATTTTGGCTGTCGATAAATAGTGGAATGTGGATCTTCTCATTTCCATGTGAATATCATTGAAATCCATTCAAAGCATAACCCGGACTCTGATTTTGGAAATAAATGCAAAATAAATGCTAAAGGCTCAGCGATTGTAATAACAGAATAGAAATTGTTTCTATGTAGGTCTATGAAATAAACCAATAAAACAAAACAAATATATACAAAATCACACATGCGCTGGACATGTCCAGGATCCTTTAATATAAATGCAATTCGATGAGATAAGGACCAGTAAGCAGTACAAAAGTCTCTCCTGCTCCCCTGCACTACTGTCTGCTGCTGCTCTGTACTTTAAAATACTGGTCAGTTTAACAATTATAAAAATGCAGCTACTGCTACTCAAACTTCAGCCTTGTTTATACTGTTTGCATTGCCATACAGAAATAAACATGCAATTTATGTTAGTATATTTATAAGCCAGCTTTCAACACTGTTCATGACAACATTGTAGATTTGTTAACCTATACTAATAGCATCCAGTAAGAAAGTTGCAAAAGCACATGTTGCACATGTACAATTACTCTAAATTGAGCTCCTGCTTCACTACCATAGACCAGTACAATGTCTGTAACACTGCTGTTGTTGACATAAGGTCTCTTGCCTCACCCACATCATTTATGTGTTAAGGTGATCACATCCACTACCTAGTGGGCTATCTTATGCTGGTAACCAGGGTAAAGTGGTTACTGAAGATGAATGAATGAAAGTACCTTTACTACAGTGTCTGCGGTATCAGAGAGAAGATGCCACTGTTTGCATTACTGCCACCTACTGTGGTAATTGCCAGCAGAACCAATAACCGAATAGACATTTATGCATGAAATTTCAGAGTAATTTGTATAGCTACAGCCCTGGTGTAATTTTGAATAGAAGACGGCAAGCCAAGGTGCTTTGTCTTTTTGCCAGTTCTGCTTTCTGTTTCTACTTTCTGATGTTCTGAACTGCCAGGGCATTGAAGTGCCATTGCCAGAGCATCAATTAATGCTTTGCAGACTTTTTAAGAAAGTCTTTGCATTCTTAAAAAAAGTCTTTGCGTTCTTCTTGCTGCAATTTCAATCAACTGAGTTAAAAAAATTGGGTGATATTACCACAGATATTACTCTGTGGAAGTCTCCACAGAGTCATCGGTCACCCAATACGTAGATGATAAGCTAATCGCCAGCGCACACAGTTCTCGTGCTCTTTTTGACAAAGTGATCCCTAGCAAAAAGGCAGTTTTCAGAGACACTCACCACTTAATACTAAAGTGATGGAAAATCAATATAGTTTGTAAATTTATTTACAAATAAAAAATAAAGTAAGAAATTGCAATTTGCTAAGTACCATCCATGCCACCCATAGTTGAAGGGAGTCTATCTGTTGAGTTATCAAAAAAGTTCCAGACAAGTGGAAAGGTATCAATAAGATATTGGTTATAAACAATGATTCCAAACGTTGAACATCCAGTATAGCCTTATTAAATCCAGTAATGAAAAATGAAAAGACAAATAATGACTGTCCTCCAAAGGTCAGTCACCTAGTACAGAGGTCAGTAGTCAGAGAAGCAAACACGAGGCCAAAAATAACGCTGAACATGATGCAACCTCCACCATGCTTCAGTGTGTTAATGGTTTTCTCAGGATGATGTTGGATATACAACGGAGTATATAACACTTTGCACAGTAACACCATTAATATTCAATTTTGGTCTCATTAGACCAGGGAGCCTTTTTCTACATGTTTGCTAAGTCTTCAAAATGCCTTTTTGCAAACTCAAAATGGTATTTTATATAACTCATCATATTTTAAAGAACACATCCTTACAGCCTAGCTTCGTGCAGTGTCCAGGCTATGGCTTTCTTATGAAAATGTCATCTGAGCTTTGGATCTCTCCAGCACTCCAGTGTTCCTTGCCCAGTTGTTTGCTTCACTGACTAATGATCTCCTTAATAAATGCCTCTTTAAAGAAAACTTCACCATATCAATGACCAGATGTTCCATCCATCCATTAGCTATACCGCTTTATCCAGCTGGGTTGCAGGGAAGCTGGAGCCAATCCCAGCATCTTCGGGCGAGAGGCGGGGTACACCCTGGGCAGGTCGCCAGT
>JAQQZX010000040.1:25898380-25920667 GCA_030068355.1 Notoglanidium maculatum | reverse complement strand
CCCAAGATGCTGGGATTGGCTCCAGCTTCCCCGCGACCCAGACGGATAAAGCGCTATAGATAATGGATGGATGGATAACTGGTTGGCTTGAACTATCTAGGTAGTAGTCTTATGATCGTAGTATTCATGTTGCACAAGACAATACTCCTTCCTGCCTGATCAATTTAATAAGTCTGAGTGTTAAAGTGCAGCAGCAATCCTGAGTGTTAGAACACTTCTGCACTTTATTATACATTTCTCATAGCTGCAGTTCAGTCTACTTTTAACCCAGCAGTGACACTGAGGTGTTTAAATCTCCAATGCACACACATTGATACACACTGAAAAACTTGACAAAACTAAAATATAGTAAGTGAACATTTTAAACAAGTGTTTGTCCATTGTAATTCTGACAAAAAATCTATTTCTTGGCATAATAGCAATACATCTGAGAAACATCCAACTGAATAAAGTAAATAAAAAATCAAATCAACATTGGTAACATAAAAAACTTTAATGTAGCATTGCACGCACAATGAATATTGCAGCTAATTACACTCTCAGTCCTAATGAATGACTAGTGTGAATGAGTGGAGGGGGAGGGATCAATATGGATAAGTGGAGATGGAAAGATCAGTATTTATGAGTGGAGACAGGGATAAATATTGTTGAGGGTGCTGGAGGGATCAGTAAGGATAAATGGAGTTGGAGGGGAAAATGACGATGAGATGGAGAGATGAATGGAGATAGAAGGATCAGTAATGATGACTGGAGATGAGGTGATCAGTGCGGATGAGTGGAGATGGAGGGATTAGTATGGATAAGCAGAAATTGAGATGTAAATTATGAATAAACTTTGGTAAGTAATTTGTCCATGCTGGTTCAGCGTGGTTGCTTGAACCTTCAGCTTCACTAGACCAGACTGATTTAAATTCCGAGTGGTGAAGATGATTCCTCTTCCAGCCTCATCTTTAATCCCAAACAGCTGCTCTGTAATGTCTCCATTTTGTTCTAGGATGGTGAATAATGTTCGCTCTCGTAGAACACCAGACTCGGAAAATGCTGATAATCGGATGACGTTGTGTTGAGCTGGAATTCCCAGAGGAAGGGTGAGCAGTTTATACTGAAGGAGGAGAGAAGATCCTGCAGCACACTCATGTGTACATGGCTTGTAACACACTCTATGGATGAGAAGGGAACAAAATATATTTTGATTAATTAACTAAAATGTTAGTACATATCAAACATTTATCTTCCTCATTTTTTATATTCCTGTCCATACTCCAGTTTGTTTCACTTTTTGATTCATTTTTCATTTTATTGACTTTGATTATAGATAAATGTTTAATCCATTTAATCAGATTATAATGATTATGATCTGTAAACATGCTCTAACAAACTTTGCAATTTGAGTACACACCTTGTAACTGTTAGCTTAAACATGACTAAATCTGAGTATAGGTCAGATGAGGTTGATTCGCTGACTTTCTTTGCACATACACAGGCACATACTGTAAGTAACTGATGAAATGGTTCAAATTAAAATGTAACTTTTTTTACCCTGGACTTCCACCTCTGTGATAGCTGGCAGGACAGGGAGTGTCCAAACACTGATGACTCCCTCTTTTATTAAAGCACATTTGGTTTGGTCCACACTGCACATTGTGCTCAATGCATTCATCAATATCTGAAATTTTATAGTGTTGAGACATTGAGACAGAAAATTTGATCATGATTATTTCTACCACAAACATTCAGATATAAAACTATAACTGTGTGAACATGCCATGGTCACATGATCTGAGTAGAGTACCTCTGCATGTTTGACCATTGGGCATTAACTGATATCCTGAAGGGCAAAAACACTGAAAGCTTCCAACTGAATTCCGGCACTCGTGTTGGCATGGCTTTCTGTGCACACACTCATCAATGTCTAAGCAGGAGGAGGAGCAGAATCACAAACATTCCTACATACATTAAAGAAATAAGTCCATACATAATCTGTTTTATTTTAATTTTATAACTCACCCACACAGTTTCTGGCTTTACTTGTATAACCAGGTGGGCAGGTGTGTAAGTTGCTCCGCGGTGCCCCCAGCTGTGTGTTCTGTAGCAGCGTTAGTGTTCGACCCCTTGTGGACACCAGCTGAGGCTGAAGTCCAACTCGAACCCAAGTTTGATTACTGAACAAATTCCCTCTCTCAAGTCCAGCACATGAGCGACCATCCACCAGCAGGACCATTCCCAGAGGACACAAACACCGGAAACTACCGGGCATGTTTCGGCACTGATATCCACACGGATTAGGAGACTGTGCACACTCATCAACATCTAACGCAACAGTCAGAATGCAAGTACAACATCATGTACACGTTTTAGACATTTTTATTTTTATAATTGAGCATATATATTCCACAATTAGCATATCATTTTTTATTTTTGTGTATTTCTGTAATGCTGCTTTGTGACAATGTCCATTGTTAAAAACGCTATACAAATGGAATGAACTGAATTGAATATCAGAAATGGTTGCTGTGACGTGTGATGTGGTGTAGTATGGTGTTATTTGGTGGTGGTGTGTGGTGTGGCTTCTGATGTGGTGACGTGCATCATGTGTTGTGTGATGTGGCGGTGTGTGATGTAGTGTGTGATGTGAAGTGGCATGTGATGTAGTGCGGTGTTGTGTTGGATCTCCCTTTTAGTTATGCTGTCATAGCTAGTCTTGCCGGAGTCCCTGCTTGCATTCAGCACACAATATACACTCCTTTTAACCATTACATATCAATGAGCATTCCTAACATACTGTGTTTCTCTCTCTCTCTCTCTTTCTCTCTCTCTCTCTCTGTTGAGCTACACATGCTACTCCTGAGATATCAGGGACCATAATCCCTTCTACTCTAAAGACCTCCCTGATCAATTCTGATACTCCCAGTTGGAGTTTCTATCACTCACTTCGGCTGAGGACGGCCCCATATGAGCAGCCTAACCATACACTTAAAAACTGTGAAGATGACACTGGACTGCATTTAATGCAAGCAGCTTTACCAAAATGGCTTAGGCCTAAAACTGCCATGATAATTTGAAGACTTCAACTGCTATGAACAGTCTTGCACTCAAGATTCCATCAGTGAACTGTTGATAAATTCTACAAAATAGAATTCATGTTAAAACTGCAATTCCCTAGCTGCACAATTGTATTTTTTTGCCATAAAACACAGTTATAGAAGGGAGTTATTTTAATCATACTATCCAATGAGGATGTGTTCCCTTTTGAGTCTGGTTCCTCTCATGGTTTCTTCCTCATGTTGTTTCAGGGACGTTTTCATTGCCATCATCGTTGCAGGATTGCTCATTAGAGATACATTTATAAATTTGTATGCTTATACATAAATTGCTGCTTTCTACAAAGACAATGTCCACTGTAAAAGCACTATACAAATAAAAATAGAATTGGGGTGGTGTGCGTTGTGTGGTGAGTGGTGTTTTACGATGGTGCATGGCGTGGTATGGTGGTGTGTGATGTGGTGGCGTAGTGTGGTGTGTGGAGTGATGTGGTGCTTTCCTCTTGTTATGAATGTGCTAATGAATCGCACCTACACACGGTTTGCCCACACCCTGAGAGCGGTAGCCTCTTGGACACACACACACATAACCACCGAGTGTGTTTTGGCAGATCTGGCTGTAACGACACATGTGACTGCCGTCGTTGCACTCATCTACATCTGAAACACACACGTAATGCTGATATCATTGCCTCATGCCAATAACAGAATATTATAATCAGGACATCTTGATCATTGATGAGGGAAAGTCCGCTCCAGTAACAACTACACTGCTGTTTAATGACCTGTTTACTATTTCTAAAAACAATCCATGTGCCATGAAAAATCATTTGTCATTTCTATTTTCCTCTATTAGCCTTTAAGTTCTTGGTTGCCACTAGTTTTTGTTTTTCTAATGGTGGAATCATGGACACTGACTTTATCTGAGACTATTAAGGACTGCAATTCCTTAGCTGTTCATCTGGGATCTATTGTGATTTCCTGGATGTGTTCTTGATGTGCTCTTAGAGGAATTTTTTATCGGCTATCCATTTCTAGAAATATTCACCACTGTTCCAGGTTTTCTCCATTTGGAAATAATGACTCTCACTGTGGATTTGTAAACATTTTCCAGACCAATATATTTCACTAACTTATTTTCTCATCTTTTCCAGAATTTTTGTTATTGCAGCATAGTGTTCCTTGTTGAGACCTTTTAGCATACTTTACAAATACTTTTTCATGGCAACGTATACTCTTAGGGTTTAGCCTAGGCTAACCATAGGCTAATCCTAGGATAACCCTAATACATAAATTCTTTTCACACTTACCCACACATACACCACTTTCAGCCTGAGTCATTCCTGATGGACAGCTATCAAAACACTGATATCCCCCATCTGTATTCTTGCATTGCTGATGAGATGGACATGCACTCCTCAAACACTCATTTATATCTATACACACACACACAATAATCAAAGATTATTAACATATTTCAGCAATGAAAATTCAGTCTTTCAATAGGCCCTGAAATGAAAAAAAAGTCTTTGAGTTTTTTACTTCTGTCCATTATTGTTGATGACAATTGTCAGTATGACAGATTAGCTAGAAAAAACACACAATTCTATAGTTAATCACTTTCAGGAAAACTAATCAATTTTTTTCCTGACATCCTGTACTAGTCTATAGATCATATATGTCTCACCCTTACAGTTGTAGGTAGTTAAAAGGATCCATCAGAGTCCTTTATGCAGCTATCGCTTGGTAGAGAATAAATATTTTTTTTATGTAACAGAGGTCTGAGTTTGTATGAGTAGGAAGCTTTAACTTTTTAGGGAAGCATTTTACTTGGTGGTGTTCACTGCTGGTATTTCGCTTCCTCAGACTGATGGAGAATATGTTATATTCTTAATTCTTTAGTTTATTCTTTATGCACCAGCTCCATCGGTAAGAGTCCATCACATCATTTTGTTTGCTGTTATTGGTTTAATGTGGTTTAAAGCAATCATTTACACATGCACACACACATACTGACCGAAGCATCGATGTCCCACCAGCTTGTATCCAGGCAGGCAGCTGCAGCGGAATGAGCCAAGTGTGTTAAAGCACTGATGCTGGCAGGGAGACACAGATGACTCCACACATTCATCCACATCTAATAAATACAAATAACACAACTTCAGTCAATGCAATATAAATTTACACAAATGCACACACTCATACTCCTTCAATTAAGTTCCAAAGAGGAACTAAAACTAGAAATGCTAAATCAAATTACTATAAGGACTGTTTAGTGAATGATTTTACTCACCCTAATCTTGGAATAACCTAATTTTGGAATAGAATCAATAGTATTATTTAAAAAAAATCAACCAAGAGCTCTACAACTCATTAGAGTTAATAATAAAGTTATTAATGATCTCTCTATAGCTGCTAATGACTTCATTCAGCATTTTTCTTCTGTCTGCAGCTGTCAGTTCCCTAATTTTCCCTATTTCAATACATCATTGACTAACTCCAAGTGTGGTAGTTCCTTCTCTTTTAGAAGAATCCATCCAATTGATGTTAGGTTATTTGTGAGCTAAGCTCATTTAGTGGCTCTGGTCCAGATTGTTCATAGATTAAATTTACCAAACTTGCCTCTCATGTTCTGTCATATCCCGTGTCTGACAATTTATAATTATCCACATGTGAAGTTCCATTAACTTGGAAGTGTGGAAGAGTTACTCCATTGCTTAAAGGTGGTCTACAAATGCAAAGCAAAAGCTATACATCAACAACATCCAGAAACACCACCGACTTCTCTAGACCCAAGCTCATCTGAGATGAACTGATGTAAAACGGAAAGTGAGCTGTGGTATTATGAGTCCACATCATTCAAATTGTTTTTGGAAATCATGGACGTCATGTTCTCTGGGCTAAAGAGCTTCTAAATTATGGCCAGTGCAAAGTTCAAAAGCCCGCATCTATAATGGTTTATAGCATGTATAGCAGTTTATACCCAATGGCATGGGTAACTTGCACACCTGTGAAGGCACCATTAATGCTGAAAGGTACATACAGATTTTGGAGCAGCATGTGCTACCATCCAGATGACATCTTTTTCAGGAACATTCCTGCTTATTCCAGCAAGACAATGCCAAGCCACATTCTGTAAGTGTTACAGCAGCGTGGCTTCGTAGAAAAAGAGTGTGGGTACTACACTGGTTTCCCTACAGTCCAGATCAGTGTGTGGAGCATTATGAAGTGCAAAATAGGACAACTGAGACCCCAGACTGTTGAGCAAATGAAGTTGTATATCAAGAAAGAATGGGAATGAATTTCCCATTCTAACCCTAACCCTTTAAGTTCCCAACCACATACAGAGTGTTCTTAAAAAAATGTGTTATTAGTTCACTCGAGTTTGAGTTTGAGTAGGGAATCATCTCCTTCCTCCTATTCTTCACCGTTAAGTTTCACAATTTTTTTTTTCACAATCCATTGCTGGATTTGACATTGATGAGTTTGAAAATGACTGTAAAGACCCAGTCTTAAATGGAAAATCTGCTACAGTGTGGGCAGGGGAGGGACAGTTCCTCCTGGGTGGAGGCTAACTTCTCATTCTGTCATCATCTTCTCTCCTCAGTGTGTTTCCGTATTGAGGATTCAAACATCGTACAGTCTACAGTTGAAATCAGTCTCCATTGCTGTCAGTTTTTGGCCAGGGACACTAGCTGCTAAGGGAGAATTCATGCTGCCAACATGTTGCTCCTGATCAGATCTTTGTACCGCTTCAAGGGTCTCCCTCTGTACCACAATTTGAAAGTTAACCACATCTTTAGCACAGAGAATCTTTAGCAGACGCTCATCGTCTATTAGGACCAGGGGTCCAGTCTGAGTTGCTGGGTCAGGTTGATGGTTTCGATGGAGTCCATGTTGGCCCAAGATTCCAAGATGTATCACAGACAATGCTGATTTAACTGTTCCAGGGTCGTGATGTGGGGGCAGTAGGTGACCCAGGTCTCACATTTCTAGAATAGAGGGCTAATAAGCATAGCCCTGTACACTTGGATCTTGCGGGTCTTGAAGACTCTTCAGAGGAGTTTCCCAAATGCGGCATGAGCAAGTTGAGTTTTGTTGGTGATATCATCATCCAGAGTACTGGCCGATGAAAGGATGCTCCCTAGGTATGGAAAGGAAGTAACCTGCTGGACGGAGGTTCCGTACACGATGAATGGGTCCAAAAGTCATGGAGGTTCACCAGGGAATACTGATGGAGGCTCTTGGTTTTTGGCACATTGATGGTTAGTCCAAAAAGATGCCGAGATCCACCTATCAGCAATTCGTGGCAGAAGGTCATTGCGGAGGTTCATTATAGCATTATCATCCGTATACTGCAACCCTGAGACTGCGATCGAGAAGTTCCTCATCTTGGCCCTCAGTCTGTCAAGATTAAACACATTGCTGTCCTACCTAGGGGAGTCTTTCAGGTTTGTGTCCTCAGGATCTTTGCTCACAATGGCATGAAGTGATGCAAGGTCTGCAATGTGCAGCATTTCCTACACACATGCTGAGGGTAATTACTGAGAAGCATTTTGCCCAATAGATGCATGAAGGACATGTTCATAATTAACCAATTGTGAGAAGGCAGAAGCTCAAGAGGGGTTAAAACGAATACCTACACTGAACATGTGCTGACATATTACACAGTTTAGAAATCCTAGCCAGATATATTTTAGATACCAAAAAAATGTATTGTCACCCTGATTACAAAAAAAAGTATCTGATAGGCTTAGGAAATGATGACATAGAAAAATTTTACATTACCTTCACAGCCTTCGATTCTGGTTCTGTTAGCAGTAGCAGTGGTTCTTTGTCTGAATCCTGGTGCACACTTCACCTCACACTGATATTTTCCTACTGTGTTCACACACAACTGATCATAGAGGCACATGTGAGTTCCATCCACACACTCATCTATATCTGTAGGACAGGAAACACACATACACAGACAAAATAATTAATAAAAAAAATGTGAGAATTATAAATGTTTAATTTCTGTTTAAGTTTCTGTGTGTGTGTGTGTGTGTGCGCGAGACCTCGGCAGCTGCTCTCAGCATTGAGACTGAACCCTAATGGACAGCTGCAGCTGAAGCTCCCCATGATGTTAATGCAGGAGTGAGAACATGGAGAATCTGACACACACTCATCCTCATCTGAAATGCATCAACATATCAAAACACATCAACACACACACAAACACCCTAAAGGTGTTAGTTATACTAACAACATAATTGTACTTGCATTTAAATATGCATAGGTTTCTGCCAGATGTCTGCCACATATATCCTGACTGTCGTATCTTCATGTTCCTCAGAAACTATTGAGAGTCGCCTATGTGTTGCAATACCAATTTATGAGGAATTCATGATTATACAGTAGCTGCTATAACGTGATTGAGAACAGGAAATAACTTCTTTCACTGCTTTTCTACAATGCTGCATTACAACTTTAAACAAAGAGCACCTGCAAATCCTAGACAGTTATCATACCCTGTTTACCCCAATCACAATCCTAAATCTCAATTCTAAACCCTGACCCTAACTTTACTACACTACAATATGAGCTGCTTTAGTTGTAGTTATACAGAAATGACAATGAAATTGCATTCATTTTATTAGAAATCGTTAAAAAATATTTACCAGCACAGTAAGATGCTTCATCCAGCCTGAATCCTTCTGGGCATTTCTCTCCATCACCATCTACAGAAAAAAATAAAACATGCATGTGCTGGTAAATGTTATAATAATGTAACAAAACTGAAGCATTTTAAAATATTTTTTACTTTTACTGATGTTACTGATACATGGCCACGATGAACTTGATTAGTAGTGATTAGTACTGTTGTATTATTAGTATGGTTGTGATGTTCTGACCTGGGAGCGACAGTGTGGCCATGATTACCAATGTGAGAATAGTGATTTGTAATGCTGAATTATTAGTATTGTTGGAACGTTCTGACCTGGCAGTGATAACATGGCTGTGATGTGAAAGTCCAGCCTCAAGTTAAGTATGTTGTAGGAGCTGCTGATGTCTGACAGACGAATTTGCTGCAGCAGAGGACTGAAACGTTTCACTGATCCATCGAACACCAGTGAGTGATTACAGCGAAGAGTCAGCAATGTGTAAACCCCCCGCTGCAAAGAACTCTGGGTAGACCAGGAGTAAATCTGACCAGAGCCGACCTGCACATAGTTCTCTTCAAAGTCCTACAGAGACAAGGATATTTACCGAAGATTATATTTATTCAACATTAGGCACATCTGATTAATGTTAATGTATCAATGATTAATGTAAATGTCTAATCAAGTTTAAATTCAGACCTGCTGATGTAGCACTGGAGATAAAATTACCGCAGGAATAAATCCATTAATGACCACATCCACTAGCAAAACTCCCTCTGCGTCCACACCTCTCGCCACATGGGTTATCTTTAATATCTCTCCTACACACACAATAATCAAAGATGAATAAAATATTTTAGCAATGAAATATTTTACACAAGGAGCAGAATTGGCTCACAGGGCTGAACTGCTCCTTATACACAAATCACAGTTTCAAACCTCTTATTGCTTATTTATGTTTGAGTCTTTTGTCTTTGTAAATGTATTTTAATCCTGTCTGGAAAAGTTTACCTGTGTGAAACTCCAGTTGGGATTCCTGTCTGAAGTTCCCATGGCTGACGGTGAAGCCATTCTTTGTTCCAGCTGATTCATAAACAGTCGTCCAGTAAATCGGAGCCAAAGCAGATACAAGAACTTTCAGCAAAGGACCTGCACACAGATAAGCACATGAGCACACATGCACCCGCACACACACTCACACACACATGAACTCTTTAGCCCTTACTTGTTAATTGTCCTCCTGAGCACTTTTCTTCTCTTTACATTAAATTTTATAAAATGGTTTTCTTAGATTTTGACATGAGTGGATCAGGTTTCCTGAGGATCTGTTAGTATAGCTCTACCTCAGGAGAGGAACAGACTTCACTGATCTGATCTTTAACTTCATTTCTTCCTAATCTCTGTACTGTAGTTTCCAGTCAGACTCACTGCTGAATAGTTGGCAGGCATCAGCTGTCTCCACCATATATACCACTTGTGTATGTGTATGTGTGTGTGAGTGATTGTGTGTAAAACCACAGGGTGCCAGCAAGGCAGGTAGACATTGAATCTGTTTCTCAAAACCATCACAGACACACCCCCTCATAAATGCCACATGTTACATACATTTACCATAAATTTAAAGAAATTTACTGGCAAGTCTGTCTGCTGCCAGCAAATTACAGTTTAAAATTTACAGTAAATGTTTTACAGTGTTGGACTCATAACTAACAACCTCTGAAACTTTAGTTTCTCCAAAAGTACAAGCAGAGCAACTACCTATACTATAAATAGTCACATTTGTTTTGTTTATCCATAAGCTAACTAAAGAATTTAAAACGTGCCTGTTTGTGTGTTTGTTTGTGAGTGAACCTCACCCACACTGGGAGGAACATTCTCCATGTGCGCCTCCAGTGTGCTGCTCTCCGAGTTCTCACTGATGTTCACCTCAAGGAAGGAAAGACCAAACTCATGATCATTCACCATCCCGATCACACTGGCATGTGCCCTGCGGAGGGAGTCTCCTAAGGAAATATAGACAAGACAGACCAAGAGATACAGAGAGAATGATATGCATGACTGTACTTTTTTTCTATTTGTTTAATGTAAAAATAAAAATACAGTGGCAGGAAAAAGTATGTGAACCTTTTGGAAGGTCATGGTTTTCTGCATTAATTTGTCATAAAATGTAATCTGATCTTCATCTAAGTCAAGGGTATTGACAAATATAATGTGCCTTATTGAGAACAACCATAAAAAACTCATAGTGCTAATGGAAAAAGTCTGTGATCCCTTGAGTGAATGACCTCAAAAAAGCTATTTGGAGTCAGGTGGTAGCATACCTGGAGTCTTGTTAAGAAAATGAGTTTGAAGGTGTGGACTCGAGCTACTTTGACTGATAAAAACCACTCAAACGTTTTGAGTTTTAAACGCACAAGAAGAATACGCTTATCTGATCCACTGCATATCATCATGAAAACATCATCCCAACCGTAAAGAATGGTGGAGGAAACATCATGATTTGGGCCTGCTTTGCTGCATCAGGGTCTGGCCAGCTTTCAGTCATTGAGGGGAAGATGAATTCCCAAGTGTATCAAAAAATTCTTCAGTATAATGTGAGAATGTTTGTATGTCAGCTGAGATTCTGTAGAAATTGAGTGATGCAACAGGACAATGACCCAAAACACTGGGGCAAGTCCAGAATGGCTTCAGAAGAACAAAATCCACCTTTTGGAGTGGCCAAGTCAGAGGCCAGACCTCAACCCAATAGAGATGCTATGGGATGACTTGAAGAGAGCCGTACACATGAGACGTCCAAAGAATATGACAGAGCTAAAGCAGTTCTGCCAGGAAGAATGGGCTAAAATTCCTCCTGAACGATGTGCAGGTCTGATCCACAGCTACAGGAAGCGCCTGGTTGAGGTTATTGCTGCCAAGGGGGGGTCAAGCAGATATTAATTCCAAGGGTTCACATACTTTTTCCACTAGCACTATGAGTTTTTTTATGTTTTTTCTCAATAAAGACATGAAAGATAAGTATTTTTGTGTTATTATTTTAGGCACATTATAGTTATCAATACCCTTGACTTACATAAAGATCAGATCACATTTTATGACAAATTGATAAATACAGAAAACCATGAACTTCCAAAAGGTTCACATACTTTTTCTTGCCACTGTAAATAACTAACCTGAACACAAGGATGCCTGGCAATGCCTGGACTCAACACCCGGACCCTTACATGCTACCCCCCCATTGGTTGGTGCTGGGTTATTGCAAAATCTGGTTCGCTGTTGGAGGCCACGCCCACATGTGACACTGCATGGCCCCCATTGCTCCCAGTGGGAGAAACTGCCTGCAACTGCAGCACAAAGATTACCAGCTGTGCAATAAACTGATTACTGGTTAAACTGAATAATGATTAAATTACCATTTAATCTGATTAAATTGATTATAAAAAAAATGATTACTGAATAAACTGATTATTGTAATAATTATAACAGAAACAGCAGAATGCAGTGATAATGGTGAATAACTCACCCTGTACTTTCAGAGATATCGTCCTATCTACAACTCCCACCTCATTTTCTGCAACACACTGATACTTTCCTGAATCCGTGCTCTGACACACACACAAAGACTCTCTAAATATCTTTCCACAGTCATGTGCAGCTGTACTCAGACATTATAATGTAGTAACAGATAAAGTGAAAATACAGGATGGTTACCATGGCACTGTACAAAATGAGAGAGCCATTATGGAGACGATGACGATGCTCAGTGACCTGAAGCAGGCGGCCATCTTTAAACCAGCGCAACACCGGAGCTGGAGCTCCTCTAACAGGACAATCCAACACAACTACAGCACCATGAGAGACAAACTGAGACACATGACTATCTCCTCTTAGAACTGGAGGCTCTATAGAGTGAAAGACAGAGAGAGAAAGAGTGAGAGAGAGCAACAGAGAGACAGAATGAGACCAAGACCCAGAAACAGAATAACAGAAAGAGAGACAGAATAACAGACCGAGAAAGTGAGACTGAGAGAAAGAGAGAGACCGAGATAATGGGGCAGAGATAGAGCCAGAGAATGAGTGAGAAAGTGAGGGAGACTGAGAATGTCTCCCTCTCTCAGTCACCTGTATGTAAAACTCACCTGTGATGCGGATGAATGCTAGAGCTTGGTTGATGCCAATGCTGTTCTCCGCAGTACATGCGTACGATCCTGAATCCCTCACTGTTACATTACTAATAATCAGGAAACTCCGACCTGCTTCATCCACACTGAATCCTGACCAAGAGGAGGAGGGAATATCATACAGGTAGTTCTCAGTGAACAAACATGGATGATGGAAGATGTGCGTCCAGATGGGAGTTATCCCAGAAAATATTTATGAGTGTTTTATTCAATCGTCAATGTTTTTATTTAATTCAAGTGGTTAACTTGTCTGTCAGTTATGTTGATACTTTTTCTGAAAGACTCTTTTTTGTATGCTATCGTTATCGATCCTAAGCATTAGCTAACGATTGTATTGCTCTCTGTGATAGTTAGTTTGGGTATTTAAATTTTTAAATGATACCTTGGTTGTTATTAGTATCCTGGAGGTTTAATGTCTTTGTAGTATGCTGACATAAAAAAGTTCAAATTTAAAAGAGCAAAAAAAAAACCCCAAACATTTGCATCAGTGTGATTAATTTGAATGCAAATCTGGTGTATGTCTGATGATAGGCATGAGTGTGTGTTTCTCTGTGTTTATGTGTGCAGACAGTGGGCTATGTGTTCTGACAGGTGTGTACATATGCGTGTGTGCATGTACGAGCATCAGCTGAGAGGTCTGTGTGTGTGTGCATGTTGACAGATGTGTATGTAATTAGAATCCCTGAGGCGTACCTGTATGGGGATGATTATTAACAGTCCAGGTGATGACAGGTGGCGGAGTAGAGTGAGCCTGGCAGGTGAGGGTTAGGTTTTGCCCCACCCTCAGTGTCAAATCACTTGGTGACTCCTTAAACTCCGGCCTTGTATTAATAGACAGCTGGACTTTGCGATGCGCAGAACCTGCTGCATTCATGGCTACACAGGTGAACACACCTGCATCAGAGGGCTGAGAAAGGGGGAGGGGCCTGAAGAGTTTCAGCTTAGTATCACAAATTCCCTCAAGAGTCAAACATGGTGTGTGTGTGTGTGTGTGTGTGTGTGTGTGTGTGTGTGTGTGTGTGTGTGTGTGTGACGTGCATATCTGTGCTGACCTGGGTCCTCTCAATAATTAGCTCTCCTGATCTCAGTGCAGTAAATTTTCCCCGCAGGTTCTGGATAACGTGTCCATTTTTCTCCCAGTGAATTTTGGGATCTGGAACTCCTTGAGCTGAACATGGCAGGAGACTCTGGAAGCCCTGGATGACGGTCACTTCCGACTGACCAACAAGAATCATGGGCGGGACTTGAAAAGCCAAAACATAGCAACATTTACCACCAAAATACTAAATATCTCAGCCGTTTTACAGTGAAACACAGCGTGTGGTTCTGACCATGCAGAGTCAGTGTGATGTCATGGCTACTTCTCCCTGCGCTGTTAGAAGCTGTGCAGGTGTAAACCCCAGCATGTTTGAGCTGTGCATTTTTGATGTGCAGTGTTCCATTGGTGAAAGTCAGCAGGTTGGCTTCACTCCTCACAGGGCCACCAATTTTGTGCCATTGCAGCTCAGGCTCCGGCTGACCGATTGCTGAACACGACACACTGACAGACTCACCAACACTGAGTGTGTATTCATCAAGAGGTACAGAAATGACAGGAGGAACTGCAGAGAAACACAAAAGCCAAACAGACACACACGTCAGTGCACACTGAGACCTGAGTGAGTGAGGCACGGGGCCATGATCAGGCTTTACTGTATATATATAAAACTACTTAATTCCATTCAATTTTATTTACATAACCCTTTAACAAATAACATTGTCACAAAGTAGCTTTACATAAATCTGCATAAAGATATAACCACACTATAATTAACAAGAATGCAAAATATAAATAAATTACACTACATTTATACACATAACAGAACACACATTACACTACAACACACAGCAGTATACACAGTATACAACATACAAACATCAGTATACACATCAAGTAACACAACAGCACACACTTGGTATACACACAACACAAAAATGTGTCTTTATGCACAGTGTAAGTATACTTTGTAAAAATAAGGTAAGTCTAGTAAATTAGTTGCATGTAGTAAACAAGGTACCCTGAAGGATGAGTTGAGTTTTGCCCTTTGTGGTTCCAGCTGCATTTTGTGCCAAACAAGAATACGTCCCTGCATCATCTAGCGTAACCTGAGAAAGTCTCAGAGTTCCATCAGACAGAACCACCATACGCTGACCTGTGGGAAACATCAGCATCAAAGCCTTTACATACTTACTATCACAAGCTAACAGTTTCTCTGTATTTCTGTGTCAGCTCAAAATTATTTTAGCTTGTGATTGTATTGAGAGTCTGCAGACCTGTTGCTATGGGAACACCCTCTTTAAGCCAGGTCACTGAAGGTTTGGGGAATCCATGAACATCACAGTTCAGAACAACGTCCTGGTTCAGCAGCACATTCAATTCCTTAACCATGTTCATTATCTCAGGAGGCTCTGATGAACCAAAATACATACACGCAGACACATATGAAACATCAGTAAGATGTAATGGTATCAATGATAACCTTAAAGTGTACAGTATATAGCACTATCCATACATTTAAAAAGCAAATACAGTGTGACTCTTTCAGTGTGAGCTAGTGTATGATTAGTGAAGGCACGTACGATCTAATTACTGCAGTGTGAGGTAGATTTTGATTAGTGCCATGGGATGTAGGATCTGATAAGTGCAGTGTCAGTGTCTGATTACTGCAGTGTGAGGTAAAGTCTGATTACTGCAGTGTGAGGTAGAGTCTGATTACTGCAGTGTGAGGTAGAGTCTGATTACTGTTGTGTGAGGTAGAGTCTGATTTGTGCAGTGTGAGGTAGAGTCTGATTACTGTTGTATGAGGTAGAGTCTGATTTGTGCAGTGTGAGGTGAAGTCTGATTACTGCAGTGTGAGGTAGAGTCTGATTTGTGCGGTGTGAGGTAAAGTCTGATTACTGTTGTGTGAGGTAGAGTCTGATTTGTGCGGTGTGAGGTAGAGTCTGATTACTGCAGTGTGAGGTAGAGTCTGATTACTGTTGTGTGAGGTAGAGTCTGACTTGTGCAATGTGAGGTAAAGTCTGATTAGTACAGTAAATGCACCTTCCTGGTGTCTTACCGTGTACAGACAGAATGATGTGTTTCCGAGCGACTCCAGCTGTGTTTTGTGCACTGCAGGTGTATCTGCCCACATGAGTCGGATTCACAGCCAGAATCTCTAACATGCCTACATTAAATCCACACACACACACAAACAGTTTTGGCCCTTCTGTTTTCCTTGTTATTATTGTTGTTGACCATACCCTAAGACCACACCCCTTTACCATTATGAGTTTTGTTTATTTGTGTTTTTTTGCTGAAACAAGCAGTCATGGTGTACTAAGAATTTGACTAATAGTGAGTATGCACAGTGCATGTGTCTATTGCGCACCTGTGGGCAAGGTCCTGTAACTGCCCCTCCTTGTGCTCAGTGCTGTCCCTCCCCTGCTCCAGTTGATGGACGGTGTTGGACGTCCTGTGGCATGACACGGTAATACAACTGACTCCATCTTAATGGCCGTAACACTGATGACATCATCTTCAATGGATGGAGGAACTATGAAAGATATCCATAACATATTGAAAGTGGAAGTCACTAAACACATCAATAAATGCTTATAAATTCAACCAGTGTCTTGCATTACTGATTGCAATGTAATGTTTACAGGGGGACTTTTTTTCTCCAGAGGAATATTTACTTTGTGGTTCATTTGGTTTCTACCTTGAAGCATGACCTCTATGACCCTTCGCTCCTCTCCAACCTCATTGGTCACTGTGCACTCAAAATATCCTTCATCCTCAAGAGATGGAGACATTATGAGCAGAGATCCTGAAGGCATCAACCTTAAAGACATCACACACACAGAAATAAACTTTCTGAGTATAAATTCATTTATTACCTAACTCTTAAACCCATTTACAACTTTAATGGGTTTTTTGTTATTAATCTACAATATGATCTCACTAATTGAAGTTCAGCTTTGACAGCAGTGTGTGAGTGTACAGTGTGTTTTACCTGTAAGCTCCAGTGTGAGTATTCAGTGCTTGTCCATTTCTCTTCCAGCTCACTTGAGGAACAGGTACACCTGAACTCTCACAGCCTAAAACAGCCCTCTGGCCCATTGTCATGGTTACATTAAAAGGGCCAGGGCTAATGGAGGGACCAACTATGTGTGTAGAATACAGCAGTTAGTATAGCATCTTACAAAACCATGAACAAACACACCCTATTCCATGATGCACTGATCTTTCCCCAACCCTGTGTGCGTGTGTGTGTGTGTGTGTGTGTGTGTGTGTGTGTGTGTGTGTGTGTGTTTGTGTATACCATAGACTTGGAGATCCATGCTGAGCTGGTCTGACCCTGCCATGTTAGACACACTGCAGTAATAACGGCCTGCGTCAGTGAGTTGCACCGAGTCTATTCGCAGCGATCCTTCTGGCAGCAAAACAAACCTGAAATCAGTTTTAACACAATTCACATTAAATGTTTACGTGTTTCTTCACTTCTGAGGGATTTGAGTGAAATAAAAAAGCCATTATAAATGTGTCTAACTCAAACTCTCTAACCCTCTTGTTAAGTAAATATATTTACCTGTTGCCAAACAGAACTGATACTCCATTTTTCCTCCAGAACACTGAGGGTGCAGAGTCTCCCTCCACTTCACAAAGTAGCACCACCTTCTGATTGACAAGTGCTGTGACCAATGAGCTGCCTTCTCGAATGACAGGGGGTGCTGTGGGAGGATGCATAAACAAAAATCACATGTGACAGGAGTGTTACAACATCATTAATTATAAGAGCCAATCATATTTAACAATACAATGTATTCTGTTAGTGTTAGTATGCTGGTTCACCAATGCAGTGTATAGAATCTGGATTTCATGACGAGAGTAAAGGGTTAAAGTGCTAACTATAAGTGCAATCATGGATAATAGTGGATTTCCTCTTTTCCACTGGAGTTAGCCACTGACACTCTCCTCTCCTCACTTTCCTCATCTATGGGTCTCCTCTGCCCACTATCTTACAAACCCAGGATGAATTCTCACGCTTGTCCTTGGCTATAGAATGTGTAGCATAGCAATTGAAGAGAGTTAAGAGCAGCAGAGAGACAGTGGAAGAAATCACAACTCTACACAGATAGATCTTACCTTGCTCTCCTGTCCAAAATTCCCATCTGATATGACCTCTACTTAGACTGCCTTTGGGTCTGGACATTCCTGCACAATATCCTAGCAAACTCCACAACATATTTTCATCATTACTGAACCTGCTGGCTCCTCCTGCCCCATCCTCCCTGACTGCTGAAGACTTTTCCAGCTTTTTCGATGGGAAGATTAAACAAATCTGTCGGACATTCACTCCCACCCCAACACCCTCATTTCACATTAAGGATTCCCCTTCCCTGGCACAGTTTACCAGTATGGCAACAGATGAGATCTTGCAAGTCATCTCATCACGTAATCCTACCACCAGCCCACTGGATCCAATCCCTACCACAATGCTCCAGACCATCTCACAAGATCTCCTCCTCTGATTCATCACTATCATCAATAGCTCCATAACATCTGGTCATGTACCAACAGCATTCAAAAGAGATAGGGTTATTCCCAGCCTGAAGTAACCCACTCTGGATCCCTCAGACATCAGCAACTACTGACCAATATCATTTTTTCTAAAGTCCTTTAACACACTGTCTACAATCAACTGTCTTTGTATCTCACAGTTACAGACAGTGTTAGACACTGACTGTGTCAAACACTGCAGGAAAATTCGTGGCTCAGCATGGCAATGGCTCGCTTCCTACCTAGAAGGTCAGTTATCAGGTGACATGGAAGGGATCCACATCTACTCCATGCAGGCGTTCCACTGGTGTCTCTCAGGGCTCGGTACTTGGTCCTCTTCTGTTCTCCCTCTATACCAGATCTTTTGGTGAGGTCATATCCTCACATGGGTTCTCATACCACTGCTACACAGACAACACTCAACTTATTCTCTCCTTTTTTCCCCTCAGACACTCATGTTTCTGCCCAGATTTCTGCATGTCTGGCAGATTTCTCATCATGGATGGCAGCTCATCAGATGAAACTCAACCCCAGCAAAACTGAACTACTATTCATCCCAGCTCATTCATCCCCACATCAGGATCTTATGATCTCCCTGCACAACTCGTTTCAAGGAGTTCAGTCACCACAAGTAACCTTGGGGTAACTATGAACAATCATCGGTCCTTTTCCTCTCATATTTCTAATCTTTCTCACTCATGTTGATTTCTCCCCTTCAATATCGGAAGGATTCGTCCATTTCTTTTCACACAGGCCACTCAGGTACTTGTTCAGGCCCTTGTCATCTCAAGACTAGACTATACTACTGTAATTCACTCCTAGCAGATTGTACATATTCTAACACCCCCACCCCCCCAAAACAATCACATGCTGTCTTCTGTATTACCTGCCAACATAGTTTTTAAATTTATGGTAATCTTAGCCCGGGTCCTAGTGAAACAGTATCAGAATATTATACTGACAGAGACTTCAAAGCACTTATGTAAGTGGCTCTGGATAAGAGAATCTGCTAAATGCCATAAATGTAATTGTAAATGGATAAAATAAACAAATGTTTGCGTTCATTTCACTGCCCATTATACTCATCAAATGAAAGAAGTAATTAAATAAATAATGACTTAAATACAAACAGTGAGTGTGTCTTTTTTTACAACTTCTCTCAACTCACAGAGGATCTGTACATTAAAGTGCAGACTCGAACTGCCAGCCATGTTGGACACAACACAGCTGTAAAGTCCACCGTCCTCCATCCTCACATCTCCGATCTCTAAATACTGACCACCAGCAATGCTCTGAATCCGACCTCCCAACTAAACAGAGAGCAAAAGAGACAAAGAGCAAAAGATAGACAAAGAAAGAGACAGAGAGCAAGAGAGACACACAGAGCAAGAGAGAGACAAAGAGAGCGAGGCAGAGTGAGAGAGAGACAAAAAGAGAGACAGAGAGCGAGAGAGACAGACATTTAAATGTTAAATAATGCATGAGGTTTCATGTTATTCTTTGTATGTATTTATTATCCATTTGTACCTGCATTTTAACATTGTCTCTGTACCACTTAATCTCTGGTGGAATCTTGTCGTCTGTTCGACACTCCAAGGTCATATGACCCTTAAAGGGCACAGACACAGCTCTGATCTCATTAGAACCCAGTAGTGTAGGAGGAACTGCAAAAGGAAAAATACAGGAAATAAAAAACACAGAAAGAGAACAGAGGAAAGATGAATGCAGCAGTGACACACTCACCGTGAACGTGCACCCAGAGACTCCGCCCATCTTCTCCTGCTGAGTTACTGACAAGACACGTGTACAAACCTGCATCCTCTGCCTGTACCCCCACCACACACAAAAACATACACAAACATACAGTACTGAGGCACATGTAAAAAAGTGATGTAAAGCAAAAATACCTTTTAAAATAATATTACACATTTCTACATAAAAATATCAATAAAAAGCAGTAAACAGTAAAAAAACAGAGTTAGTAATGCGTATATTAACATTTTGCTTTTTAAACATATCAGCAGTCTCAGGTATACTTTTTGCAGTTGCATAATATTTTAAATCTTTTATTGACATGCAAACATTTTTTGGTACTATTTAATTTTTGGTCTGAAACGTCTGGAAATCTAAAATTCAAAAATGCAAACATCATAAAATAAGCATCTAAGACAAACTTTGCATTAATAAAAAATTAGGATGCCTAAGACTTTTGCACCGTACTGTACATGACTTCTGTTTAACACATCTGAAATAATGAATAATAATAGTTTGTGAGGACCTGAATGTTGTTGATGATTAAAATCTGTCCATCTCTGCCTAATAAAACTCTGCTGTCATCTAGGGGACGTCCATCCTTCATCCAAGTTACAATGGGTGGAGGAACTCCGGCAGCAACACAGTCCAACTCCAAAATACCATTCACCACCACCATCAGCTCCTCTCTTCTTGGAGAGCTGGATATCTTAGGAGGCTCTGAGAGAAACACAGACACTTACACATGTTCACATTTATTTAGAACCTTCTGCAGATCACAAATGGAGCATTAAGAATAGTAGAACAAAATGTTCTGAGATGCTGTGAGGTGGAGAACAACACTTTGAATGACCAGTGAGCCAAAAATGTAATAATAATTATTGCTTTAGGAAGGTGATGGTCCAGTGAAGTTCTCATAGTCTCATATCAACTGGAAAGTGAGTTTTTAAGGATTGCTGATATATAGTGATGGGATGAAGATCCTCTGTCCCTAAATGAACTTTGGGAAATTAACTGAAGACAGGACTGGGCACATGTGAAGGAGTAATACACAAAACTGCTGATAGTTCTGCTGATTGTGGTGGTATATTGTTTAATCAATCATAAGGATATCTTCCTGACATCACTCCTACCTAACACGGTGAGGTTGAAGGTCTTGGTGTTGGTTCCAGCCTGGTTCTTTGCAGTGCAACTGTAAAGTCCAGTATCCTCTGGTTGAACATCCAGCAGCTGGAAGCGAGTTTCTCCTCCTTCAAGTAGCAACATGTTCTGGCGGAGTGACAGTGGCTCACTGTCCTTCATCCAGGTGAGGGTTGGAGGTGGAACACCATGAGCCTCACACACCAGCGTTACCATGGAGCCTCGAACTACCACAATGTGCTCCATTGGCTCAGTGTGCTCCATCACAGCAGGGGCTGAGGAAGAGTAGAACACAGAAATGCAGATGATAAAAGAGAAGCACGATTAATGAGTCTGCAACCAAAAGAAGAGAAAAGTAGTGTGGATAGTCAATCAGTTTATAACTTCTACAAAATAGACTTCATGTTAAAACTATAATGAATTTCTGGATACACAACAACAGATCCATGTTGTTTTAATACCTTCAACCTGCAGGTGGAATTTCTGTTCTGCAAACCCTGCTTTACTTCGAGCCACACAGGTGTAAAGTCCAGAGTCAGAGCGCTGCACCGGAGAGATCCTGCACACACACACACATACACACATAGTTTTATAAACTATTGACTGGTATTGTATATACATATGTATGTGCAATTCTTTTTCATTCTTTAAATAAATAGATATATAAAGAAAGGTGGGCTCTGTGTGAGCTGATCTGGCCTGAGCAGTGTACGCACGTAAGTTTACGCATGTGAGAAAATTAGTTTTCTCAGGTGTCTAATCAACAGTAGTTTCGGTCTACCTTAAGGTGTGAATTAGGGGCAGGGCTCACTAAGATATAATGAAGGTGTATCCAGTTCAATATTCAGTGTGCTTTTTGGATTCAGGATCCTGACTATCTACTTGACTCAGTTGGACCTAGATTCTTGTCAGTAGTATTTTCTGTTTCTGTGGTGTTATTTAGATTTAGA
>JAQQZX010000040.1:25772087-25785058 GCA_030068355.1 Notoglanidium maculatum | reverse complement strand
ACACACACACACACACACACTCACACACACACACACACACACACACACACACACACACACACACACACACACACACAAACACACACTCTTAAATTACACACACTGGTATTCAGGGCCAATATTAATACAGGATTAAACAGTATAAGGTACACAATCGGCTCATTTCTGAAGAGAACCTTATTTTTTCTGTTGTATCTCAGAGATGATAATTCTCCCAAACACTGAACTTTATATCCAGTGTTTTTCTGACAAAGCTGACAAAATACAGCTCATTTTTGTGCAAGAACATTTTATTTTGTATCACACGCTGGTTTATTTATCATCTGGACAACAAATAATGTAGGTGAATTTTTTATTACTGTTTTTTATGACAGCAGACAGTTTTACAGGTTCTGCTTGTATTTTTATTTTCTTTTCTCAGAGTGAGAACTACACAAACTACACCAGGAACTTTCTCTACGTAAATACATATATTTTTATTAATAAAAATCTTTTTTATATTGCAGCACTGCTGTTTTGTTGCCAGCGTGTGATAAATATCATTAACGTGTGATTCTTTGATCATATCACCGGCTCTTCCACTCTTCTTCACTCTTGAAAATAAAGTGATGCCATACAGGAATCTTTTTGCATCTTTAAAGAATCCTTTGATGGATTATTCTTTATTCTTTGTTCTTTATTTTTTGTTATCACATTAAACTGAATCATTTTACACTAAATGTCCGCATGATTATAACACATACTGTGGATGAAATAATTGAAATAAACATCATCATCATTGTCATAAAGAAGGTTTTCAGGAAGCTTTACGCTGTAAGAGTGTGAGCAGTTCCCTTTACTCCGACACACAATCTGTACTGAACATCTCTCTCCATGCTCCATGATTAATTAGCGTTAAAGCTGACCGTGTGTGTAAGGCGGCGTCTCTTCAGGAGACGACTCGAGCGCTGCGTATCCGCACTACAGCTCACAGTTTACTGATTGTTTAAAAATAAAACTTTGTGTTTTGATTGTGTGTGTTGCTTTAATCAGAGTCGATGTTCTCTGTGAGGCTGCTGTTGATCGTCTTTGTTGTGGTGCTGCTGATCTTCCTCATCCTCATCCTCCTCTCACAACAGCAGCGGTAACATACACCGAATACACACTCACTCTTCTGATTCAGGAGAATTATAGTAAGATATTACATTGGTATTGTGTGTGTGTGTGTGTGTTTAGGTTAATGGTGATCTTGCTGCCTCCTGTTCCAGCTCCTAAAATTAAAGGGATCGATCCAGAGCTTTTAAAGGTAAAGTGTTATTCATGCTAATGTGCAGGAGGTGTTAAAATATTCATTCATTACTAATTAGTGATGGTTTAATGATGTCACTTCCTGTAAAAATATAGCAGATATTGAATATTTATCTGGATTATGTTATGTGTTATGTGCAATAGTGGCACAAATGTGTCTAAGAGAAAGAGAGACAATCTGTAAATGATCCTGATAACATCACTGTGTGTGATTAATATCAGCATAAAACTGAAGAATCCCACACACAGACCTGCTACACCTGCCTGGATTTCACCTGCAAACACACACTGCTGAGTTCTGCGCTCTGATTGGTCAGAAGGTGGTGATTAATTCTCTATAACAGCGGCTCTGACAGCGGCGCAGCTTTATATTAAAGCACTCGCTCTTATACGTTATGGTTTCTATAGTAACAGCTCAGTCACAGGGACGTGTACAGCGCATGCACAATTGTTGACATGGTGACGTGTGCTGTATGAAGGCGTGTCCAGTGTGAGCGCTGTGTGACACAGCGGTAAAGCTGGAGCTGGAGGAGGTGTCACAGCTTCAGGACAGAGGAGTTTTGTGGTTTCTCAATGATGTGACAAACTGCGTTTTTTTGTCTCATTAATTTCAAGAGAGAGAATGAAGAGAAGGTGAGTGTTTATAGCTGCTGTAATGTAAGTGAGAACAAGAACTAACTCTTACCACATCAAATGTAACTATAAACAGAACAACTTGTGTTGTTTTTACTTTATAACAAACAGTAATCATTGGTAAATTGCTGAGCCGCAAGAGGAATAAAGCACTTCCGTTTGCTTCCGCAGTGATGATGATGTACTTGTGCAGTGTGAATGTGAGTGTTGTTGAGCAACAGGTGTGTGTGTGTTGTGCAGTGAGGTGTGAGTTAGCATGCAGTGAGCGAGATTAGCGGTTAGCCGTGTTGGTCCTGTGGGAGAGTGAGGTGTGAGCAGTGTCACATCTGAGGGATTGAAACTCTGCTTTACTCTGGAAGTCTGGAAAAACAGATTTCCTGTAGAGACAGGTTCTATAATGCTTTATTTAGAAAAGCATTATCGAGAGTATTCCAGATGAAAAGGAGGTCCTTCCGGTAATCACAGCGTAAATACGGCAGTTTGTCTTTGTGTATCTTCAGTAACTCGTTCTCTCTTTATTCAAACCTTCACCACGTCTCTAAAGCGGGCGGATTAATAGACGAGGAGAGGAAGAGAACCCGTCTGTTGGAGTAAATAGTTCTGTATGATGTTTCATTGCTCAGCTTTTGCAGGAAAGCAGGAGTGAAATTGTCATTCGGTGCTGTGGTGACGCATTTCTCTTTCATCCTGGACAGACAGGACACATGCTTTCCTTTACTACCACTTTCCACACTGTCATTATCACAAAACACCAACACACAGGCTTAACACCAGCACAGCCACGTCAGAAATCCAGACAGCAAACAAAGATCAGAACCAGAAACCAGCTCAGCAGTAGCTAAGCAACCCTGAAGCAGAACCAGGAGGAAAAAACGCAAAGAGCTGAAGAAGGTAAAGCAGATACAGAGTCGTGTGCTGTGCTCACGGAGCCATGTAAGGGCCAGGAAGTGCTAATTACGTACGCTGCCGCTACGCAGGCTGTGGACTGGCTGCACCTGTGCGTGTGCTTTGACGATTCCACCAGGTGGCAGTGCAAGAAATCATCGCTGTGAGAAAATCAGGTCTGGTTTCGCTGTGATGTGAGTTGAGGAACAACGTCACGAACCAAAACTTGAACATACTGCCACCCCAATTTTTGCTGGTACTGCAACCTAACCAGCGGACAACAGAGACTAGCTTAGCAACAAGCTAACCAGTGGACAAGAGCAGGTAGCATTAGCAGCAAGCTAGCTGGCTAATGTTCGTCATAACTCTACAGTTGATTTCCTTCTCAGAACAGTGATTTGAGATCAGAGCAGTGCTACAGATGGTAGGCGGGAATTACAACTTGACCTGTGATAGGGGGCGCTCTGCTGGGAGGTCCGGGGCTGCGTTGGGGTGTTGCCTGTTAGACTTCTTCTATGTCCGTGTGGTAGTTTATTATTCTTTTGTTGTTCTGTAATCTCAGTGTTCAGTTATAAATTTAATCTAAACTTCTCAGATTTCACTAGAGAGTGACGATTCTAACTCAGCAGCTTTTGTAGAGCTTCAGAGTTTATTCAGCGTTTCTATCAGCATGCAAGTATACATTTTTATTACATATTTATTGAAAGTATCAATCTTTTAAACTAGCTTCTCTGAAATGAATCAGACTACGGATTCAGCACTCCATCCAGGATTCTCTCTCCTCACATCATCCAACTTTCGGCCGGAACGCAACACTGGATCTGCTGAATGCAAATCTGCTTAATGCAAATGCCAGTGAATGATGCCTGCAGCTCCACCGCTGTCCCACTTCTCCACTGGGGGATCGGACTGGTGTTCTAACTCTCAGCCGTATCCGGGGCACTTTTCTACACTGCAAAGAAACTCAACAAAGTGATGGGAAGGCCAGCTCTGTTATTAGCTGGATTCATGGGGGGGACTTTTCTGCAAAGTTAAAGTGTAAGTGCAGACGGCGTGTGTACAGATCCGTTTCTGTTGTACAGTCTGTAGATTGGAAGAGGAAAAGAGGGGTCTTGGCATGGATAATGTCAGTACATCAGAAATGCGTGCACACCACAGTGACCTTGTTTCCCATGACCATGTGAAGGATGAGGAAAGGTGTGTCTCCCTTTTCCAGTGCCTGAATATTTTAGGATGCTTTGAGATGTAGTTGAGGTGGAAATTTTGTTGAAATCTTGCAACCCAGGTTAATGATAATATCTCTTGTGTGTGTGACTTGCTGGTGACAGGAAACACACTGGCTGTATGGAACACAGTTTAACAAAGCTACCTCTGAAACCGCTCACGTCGAGCTGCTGGACTGTTCCTGAAGGACTGAACGTTATCGACTCCCACATGATTATTACAGGGTTACTCTAAAAATTCACTAGACAGTAGCCAGTAGTATAAATCGAGTGTGGTAAGCTCTCAACTTCATTTAGTTTGAGGCTGTCATGATTAATATCATCATTAATTATCATCCTGCAACACCAACATCTATATCACAAGCTGCTGCTGGTACAGAAGCTGAAGGAAGTAAAGGAAGGACAGAGAGGTTAAAGGAGCTAAAGAGAGCTGAAGAACCTGAATGAACTGAAGAAAGACAGGAGGGAAAATGTTCATTCCAAATCTTGCCCCAGAGCCATACACTAAATTATATGCAAATAGTTTGTGAAATGGTTTAGTAATAATATATTTTAACGATTATGACTTTAAGCTAATATAAAATTCTCTCTGTTGTTTACAGAAAGGGAAACTGGATGAACTGAACTCTCTGCTCAGCAGTCAGCACATGTACAAACCCAACTCGTACCCTGACGACTCGTGGGTGGAGTTTATCCAGATCGATTTGGACGAAGCAGAGGAGAAAGTCGAGAGCTCGGACAAGCAGCGTCTGCTCGGCCGCTCCCATCATGGCTCCACTCGGTGCCTAGGCTCCGCCCACAAAGATGATGACGATTCCGGTCCTGAGATGGAAGCTGAGGGGGAAGAGCGCCACCCTCTGGTCAATACGAGCAGCTCAACACCAACTCCAGAATCGCAAATTGAGATTCAAACACAATTCGAAAGAAATGATGGGAATAACTGGATGAACATGGATTTTTATGCACAGGTGAGTGACGTCACACCTGCAGGGGGCGTTGTCCTTACACCTGAGCAACAGAACAGCATACCGAGCAAGAAAATGGATGAAGAAAAGGAAGAGGACAAGAAGAAGAAGCTGGATGTCCAGCTCATGGTGATTGACTCCGACGGAGGATATGCGTCTGAGAACGTCGCCCGCCACCTTGTTCCCGACTTGCCATCCAATCAGGATCCAGATCCGCCATATCACGTTCTTAATCCTGATGCTGAAGAAGAAAGGCAGGCATCTTCCTATATCTCTGAGCCCCCTCCGCCCTCCACGCTCCCTCCGCTTCCAGACTACACCGTCGTACAGGAAGTGGACGAGCAGCACAGCTTCCTTCTTAATCCTAATTCTGCACCTCAGCCACCATCTTGCCCTCAGAATCCCAACAAATGCCCCCCAAACATGCCCATCGGGTATCTCACACCAGAGCTGCTGGAGAATTTCAGCCCGTGAACGTGTGCTGCTGATACACGCTCGTCCTCTTAACTGCTCAGATCCAAAGTTGCTACATCCTGGCTGTTGTAGTCTGAACGTCGGCAATATTTATGACGGAGAGTGTGGGGATCTGTATGGCCGTGCCGTGGGGAAAATAACCAATGAGCTGTGTGCATGTGTGTATATGTGTGTGTGTGTATATGTGTGTGTGTGTGTGTGTGTCTGTGTGTCTTGTGCCTAAGTGAGTGACTCAGTCATGTTACATATAAACAGTTTAAGACACGTATGCATGAGTCAATGCAACACAGGGACATTTTACCTCCTGACTAGACCTGTGCTAATTATCAGCTACAATATTCATCTCTCAAAATTGTTATGTTGGAAACTTGAATTTCCAGTTTTCCATTTCAGGCTGCAGGATCAAGGTCATCCCTTTTACTCCCAGCAGATAAAAAGGTACCAGACTATACCAGCTTCACAGCTCCAGGGTTCCAGGCTCGATCCTGACCTCAGGTTACTGTCTGGGAGGAGTTTCACACAGGTCCGTAGGGTTTCATCCGAGTCATCTGGTTTCCTCCCACCACCCAGCAGGTGGATTGGAGACTAAATTGCCACCACTCTTTAAAGTAAAGGTACTAATCTGTACCTGTCCTTGTTGCTGATGTGGTACCATCAAGGGTACATCTTTTGAACCCTTAGGACATATTTTTCACCTGGAAACATGAATATAGTATACTTTTAAAATGAATTTGAACAGTAGATTAGTGTAGATGCAGGGTGTGTCCCACATCTGTGTAAGCCACATCTGGGTTCTCAGTATGGGCTCCACATTCACTACCACCCTGACCAGGACAAAATGGCTACTGCTGTACTGATGTGTGTCACTGAGATGCTACTTCGGGACACACCTTAACTATCTATATTTCATCTGTCAATGTAAATGTACACTCTGAGAAATAAAGGTACCAAACTGTACTTTACTTGTTGCTGGTGTGGTACCATCAAGGGTACAGTTCTACATTTAGTGTGTATTTTGTATCTGGGCGGCGGCATGTGTGTTCCTTTATCTAGCTTATAGACTAATGCTTTAAAGATACACCGCAGGTTCTTAAGGTCCAGTTACTGTACTGTAACTAGATAGTACCTTAAAGGTGTAAAGATAGACACTAAAGTTAGAAGCCATGCACCCTGTGCAGTGAAAAGGAAGCTTAAAGTGCAAATTTAAACTTATGTTTGGTACCTTAAGAATCATTATTATATCTTTAGCAAGTTTTGGTTTCCATGTGAAAGATACAGACCTAAGCTATGAATGCTGTAGCCTTGAGGATATAAAGCGATGGTACACTTCAGCACCCTTTCCAGAGTCTTCTACAGACCCTTACATTGATAAGTCACTCTGAGAAAACACAATCCCATAACTCTGTTTAGCAAACAGCATTATCACATGCTCATACCATGAAAACTGAGACAATCTGTCATGATCGAGATTAAGGACGGATTAAACATGCTTAATTTTTTATGAATGTCATCCCATAATAACGCCGGATATGCACTTTAATAAACACGATATTCATCATTTACTCATTTTATAAAGCATGATATTGGCACAAGTCTACTCTAGACAAGCTTATGTGAATCATGCACACATCATTATGGAATCAGATTTGCTCCAGCACAGAACCAATGGGACGAGAGATGAACAATGTCGTGGCAGCACCAGTCATTTTTCACAGCGATACGGCACAAATTTCGGTCCCTGCATCAGACGAAAGCACAACGTGAGAGCTGATTTCTTGACCAGGACAAATTATGATTTAATTCGGACACCGAGACGTGATGTTGGAGAGGAAACGTGGGAGGAGGGGTGTGTGTGGTAAAGGAGTGATGAGTCACGTCATTGCTGATGCCACTCGTCTTAATGAGCAGAAGTGAAGTTACTCGTTACTCGTCTTGTGGCTTCGTCACAGATGGTTTGCTTTAATGCACATATATCAGTTTAGTGTTGGAACTGTAAACTGTAAAAGTGTTTTATTTTCTTAAACACATATTATGATGTCAGGAATCAAAATTGAACATGTGAGTGTGCGTAGTTAGCTTTCATTACTATAATCACAGATTAATACGGAAACAAGCTCTTGCCATTTCCACTGAGGAACATGTAAGGGGCTGTGTGTGCGAAAGTTTTACAAATGATCAAATTATTTGATATGATGGATGCCGTTTAGTTCAGAGGGCAGCAAGGGAACGTCTGCAAATCTGAAGGTTTTCAGAGATTTCTGTTCTCTAGACGAGAGTTTTCTTAAAGTTTGACAAATGTGCTATACTGAAGTGTTACAGAGAATATTATAATCATGATAAGGTTAGGCAATGAACATGACATACAGATGAAATGTTAGCACTTGCCTAGTTGTGTAGAAATCATCAGGATTGACTTTGAACAGTGAGTCTGGAGTTGTTTTGTACATATCTATGAGCTGTATGTTTCTATAACAGATAAATCAACAGCACGTCAAAGACTACGCTATACTTGAAGCTGCTGAGAGAACACTACACTCGCTTACAGTTAAACCCAAAAGAAGGTGGTGATAATTGGTTATAGGACACGTTGTGTCATGCTGCCTTGGACATAAAACATGCTTTAGTAAACACTGCACAGCTAAATGCATTTTTTGACCAATCAGTGACTCTCGATATGGTAAGCCCCGCCTCCTTAATAGGACTCTGGAGCAGGTTGTAAAAGTTGGCCCTGCTTTCTCTGCTCAAAATGTGACTAACGGTCCTGAGTTCCTGAAAAGGTTCCTGTGGTGAAGATGTTTAGATTTTGTGGAAATCTGACAGTTAATTTTTAATTTTGTTTTGTAAACAGTTTCACAGACGCCTCACAGTGCTGCTTTTACTCGTATTCACACGTTTTCTCCTGTGTGTTTGACATGTACTCTCAGAAATAAGCTAATTTACATTTTAAATCACTCATGAAACAGTCTGATCATTAAGTTCATTCAGTATCTGGACACGTTTCTGTATGTTTTTACCAAGTGTTTTTACCAAAGTGGTTAATAATCAGTAAAGTTTACATTTCTGTGGGCGGGGCATACACAAGCCCCTAAAGTGCAGGAGGAATCGTCAGTATTTTTTCACTGTTTTCTAGCATATAGATATACAGAACTCTCTGGAGAACCGTTCTGATTTCATGAGTGCTTTAAATCACCTTAAACAGCCATAAACATTTATACTCAGTATTATTGTTTTCATGTTTTTTTTGCATAAATACAATCATACAAAGGATTTACTCTAACAGATGTACAGAGGACAAAATACTGAAATATTATAAATGTTACCAAATCAAGTGTTTTCACATGTTCAGCTCTGTAAACACACCAGACATGTAGGCTGTGTTTCATTCCTGATTTCCTCCTTTACTTTCCCTTGGTCAAGTCCCCTTACTGTCTCTTTAAATGAAGTGCATTAAAGGAGGAGTGAGTAGTCTTACCCACAAGGCACTGCTCCATTTCTGAAGCTGTGAACAATACGGAAGTAATAATAAATTTCACATTTAACTTTTCGATCTGAACATTTGAGCTGATGGAACGTTACTCTTTGAGCTGCTTAGCATGCTAGCGAGTTAGCAAATCTATTCTTGGTCACTAGTGGAAGTTAACGAGGGCGGATTGAAAACAGGAGTGAACCCCGAGCAGGTGTGGAGTGTTACCTGGCTCAGGTGTATCAGGGGTGAAAATGTGCACATGCAAGAATAATCTGAAGCTAACAAAGATAAAGCTAAGCGTCATGTGTGTATAAACTGTTGCCTTATTGAGGACATTGCTGCTGCTCACTGCTGAAAAACCAGCATAGGAAACGTCTTACCCACCACGGAAACTTCGTTTACAATATGCAATCATCAGGGACGCGCCGCCCCGACGCCGGAGCCAGCTGGGGTGGACTGACACTCCGGTTAACACTGGACTGTGTAAATCAGCAGAGACACTCTGACGGTTGTTAAAATGTCCGTGTCAGTAGGAGCTGATACACACATCATGTCGGAGATGTGGGAACGGGATCGGTGTGTCTCTAGTGTTTATGCTAAGCTTACACTGAATGCTGTACTGTTATTAAGCTCAGTCTGTGCTGCTGCTTCACTTCTTCTGTTTACTTTCAGGTGAAATTATAACTTGTGTATTAACCGTGTGTTAGAGTACGAGTGTGTATGAGTGTGTACGAGTGTTTATGAGTGTGTACGAGTGTTTGAGTGTGTACGAGTGTGTGTAAGGGTTTATGAGTGTCTGTGCTTGTGTAAATGTGTATGAGGGTTTCTGAGTGTTTAATGGTATATATTGCACAGTTTACTTTCTCTCTCTCTCTCTCTCTCTCTCTCTCTCTTTGTCTCTCTGTCTCTGTCTCTCTCTCTCTCTCTCTCTTTGTCTCTCTGTCTCTGTCTCTCTCTCTCTCTCTCTCTCTCTCTCTAAACCCTTGTTATGAGGTGTTTTTGGAGGAAGTGCTTCAGGCTGTCACGCCTCAAGAAGAAGCTGTAAAATTTCACATTGTATTTTTCTTCAGCTCAATAAAAGCTCATTTGCTTTGCATCTTTATTCTCACTGTGTTCATCAGTATCTAACTGTGTTAATGAGTGATTGATGGTGTTAGTGACAGTGATAGTGTTAATGAGCGAATGATGGTGTTAATGAGCAAGTGGTGGTATTGATGAGCAAGTGGTGGTGCAAGCAATCAACTCATTGCTGAGGATTAAACGCGCGGCCGTGCGGTGTGAGTTAGTTTAAAGCAGGTTCTGAGCTCAATGGAAAGTTCAGTCCTTCTTCGCCAGCTAGCATGCGCTGCTCAGCTCCATTAACACGAGTGGGAAGTGCGAGAGATGCTAACTCTGTCCTGCAACATACAGCCATGCTGAGGACACGAGGTGCGTTATGGGAGGTAAGGTCAACACACGCAAGACACTAATGTTCGGAGCGATGGGAAAAATAGGCAGTGAGGGTTTCAGGAGACCGAAGTGCACACAGTGAAAGCAGATCAGCTAATTAAGCGGCCTAGATGCACTTAGCAACCCTGCGTGGGTCTGATTGAATCAGATGAAGCTGCTCTCACACGCCGCCTCTCAGGACATTGCAGGTAATTACCCATCAGTCTCTGCTCCTCCGTATCCAGTCCTCAGGCCAATTAAGCGTGTAAAGCCGCCCACCATGGCACTTTATTGCTTCAACATGCTCATTGACCTTTTCCTCTAAAGAATGGTTATTTGCTGAGGAAACACACATGGGGGAGAACGGATCCTAATCATGCTGGTGATGTGACAAACACTAATGAAACAAAAGTTTAAAATATTACACCGTGTCCATGGAACAGTGAAACGTCGGGCATTTAGTGAGGTTAGGCCTGTGGTGAAGGATCAAGGTTTAACGCTTTCATGAACAAATGATATCAATTATATCAAGATTATTCGATTATTTCACACTGAACACCACACTGAGACATAACCACATCCCAATCTTCAGAAGGAAATGCGGCGGCAGCAGACGAGAGGAAAATGTTTTCTTTCTGCACCCTTCACACTTCTCAGGACTCTGGGTTAGCTGGCCAAAACCTCTCCATGAACATGGACCATTCGCCCCACATAAGGACATACAGCTCCAGTAAAATCATAAATAAGCGAAAAAAGCATAAACCATAATTCTGTCAGCTTCCAATCTTCATAGTAGAAATGAGAGGTTTAGAGGTTAAGATTTTTAAAATAATTTGTGTATAAATTCATGTTAAAGTGATACAGTTGAACAGTTGTTTAATCAGTGGCTATAGACTTCCGGTAGCCTTTAGCTACATTACTGTAAAAGAAGCGAACATGACCTGGCTGGTCTATTGCACTGTTTTGGTAACAGGAAAAATTGTGGACATTTAATTTTTATTTTCTTGTAATTGTATTCATTATATATGTGGGCCATGTGGAAGTTGCAGAATTGTAATATAAATAAAAACAATAATCCTTCAACATGTTTTAAAAGTTTCTCTGTGTAGAGAAGAAGATGGCGGCGCAGTGACACAGCTCACACGCATTCGCTTCAGCAGTGTGGGCGGGGCAAGGGGCGGAGTCCAGAGCGGCATGCGCCAACCAATCACCGTCGGCTTGTACCGGGGGAGGAGGCTGCGTGGCGTGTTTCCCAGGCGCGCGAGGGGAACTGCGGATCCCAGCCAATCATATGTCGCGTTTGTTCTGTGTCTCATTAATATTCATAAACTCGCCTCGGCCTGGAGCATGCCGTCAATGTGGGGTTTCAAATTGCGCCAAAGGGAGAGAACCGTGGAGAGGGCGGGGCAGGGGCGGGGCAGGGGCGGGGCTACGGCGAAGGAGCTTTATAGTACTCGCACGCCCTCTGTCGGTTAATCAATGATAGATAAAAACAATGATGGATTAAATTTTTTTTAAAGTATTTTAAAAGATTTTAAAATACTGCTACTACTACTTTATTATTATTATTATTATTATTATTATTATTATTATTATTATTACCCATAATTTTAATATTACTTTTTTTATCTGATTGCATCAAATGTTTTTCAATCAAGAGCCTTGTGAAGCTTACTGATTGATTAGTTGGTTGATTGATTGATTAGTTAATTGACGGATCAATCACTTAATGTATTAATCAGTTAATTACTTGAGAATTTGAACCCTAGAAACCCAAGTCATAACACATTTGCTATTTTTATTACACCTGCAGCTGGAGGTTTTTTTTGTTTGTTTGTTTTACAATTTAACATTATTTATATAGATACAGTTATAGATATTATTGTTATAGCTTGATAGATAACACGGACTAGTGCACAAATACATAAATAACAGTTACAACTCATCTAAATTTAAATAGAAATGAATAGAAATAAGAAAAAAATGTAAAAAGTCTAATAGAATTGATGGCAATAATTTTAAAAGGTGCTACTGAAAAGTTCTACAGAAAATGTACAGATTAATCAACTTTCATTAACCAATAACCTTAAACCTTTATTTCTGGATGAAGCATGACCATGTGTTTATTTTTATATTTAATATTGTGACAACTAAACAAGATCTATAAACATTAAAGAGGCAGTAGTTCAGGAGGACGGTGTGAGGACTGTGTGGCTCTCGTATTTAAAATATAAATGTAGTAAAAATGAACGCAGGATTATTTTGTAAGCAAACACAGATAACACAGATTAAAGAAAATATTGTTTATTTGTGAAGGTTTAAGACAATGTAACTATGATTGTAATCATTTTTAAAGTGAGAACACACACACACACACACATGCACACACACATACACACACATTTATTTCTCCATCATAATCAGTGTGTCAACATTTCTCCTACAATGCATCAGGTTTACTGGTTTATTGAACTTTCCCAGAAAACCTTCATGTAGTACTCAAAATGTCTCACACTTCCCACTAATAATAGTGTGTGTGTGTGTGTGTGTGTGTGTGTGTGTGTGTGTGTGTGTGTGTGTGTGTGTGTGTGTGTATATTTATTGTATATA
>JAQQZX010000040.1:25756923-25771987 GCA_030068355.1 Notoglanidium maculatum | reverse complement strand
GTGTGTGTGTGTGTGTGTGTGTGTGTGTGTGTGTGTGTGTGTGTGTGTGTGTGTGTGTGTGTGTGTGTGTGGATATTCATGGTAGATACTGTAGATATTTTCTTTAAGCTTAGCTTTCTGTATTATACTAACTAGTGCATAGCAGAGATTTACGACGTTTAACCCCTTCAGACCCAGTGCTAATTGCTAGCATCTAGCTAGCGAGACATGGAAGCGGTACCTAATGCTGAATATACAGCAGTTTATTCCCGGCCAATCATAATATGTAGTTGCTGCTGTTTTAAACAGACATTTTTAATGTATATTTTGCACTCCCCCTTACTTGTGCACATCCGGTCTGTGGACTTTTCCTCCAGTTCTTTCAGAATTGCATGCTAATAGGGTGTGAAGGGGTTAACACCATGCTAATACTCACTCCTAATTCTTCTACATTTCCAGTGTATCATGTCGTGCGATGTTCCTCGTTCTCTCTGAATGGCTGAGGATCAGACAGGCGCCACTACGGCATAGTTTCTGCGCCTGACATCATTAAAGCCATAGAGAGTCACAGCGGAGGAGGAACCACGCCAACATGGTTGCTCAGATCGCCACCAGCATGAACCAACACCCCGAGTTTAGAGCTTCTACAAGTATTCACAAAATTACCTTCGTTACTGGATATAACAAGCTTTATCTGGGGACGTTCACCTGTGTGTGATGTCACACATATGGCATCATCACACCCGGTGAGGAAGATTAAACTTCGGTAATTGTTGTGTTTAGAATGAGGAGTGAGGGTCACTAATTAGCGTAAGAGGTGATGGTTCATTCCTGGGACAAACTGAGGTGTCAATACTTGTTGGTGATTTCCTGTCAGGGTACAGGTGATACCTCAAAACACTGGCAACTTTCTGATGACGCTTACATTGCTAACAATTTTTATTAGTTCCTAATATATCTATGGGCCAGTAAGGGCTAACTTGCTAACTAGCTACCTTCTGGTAGTTGCTATGTAGTTCATTTAGCGTGTCCGCTTTGTGACGTTGTATTAAACAACTCATACCTACAACCGTCACTTAACATTAAATATCTGTCATCGTTGGAATATTGGATGGAATTTTGGTTTCTGGTCGGTCAGAGTTGCCCACAAGGGGGCGGTAGAGATCAAATGTTCCCAGATTGAGGAAAATTGCCAGTGTGTCATTAGTCTAAGTTCTCGTCCCTGCTTATATCACCTGTCATTCTCATTGGTTTATCCCTGCAGGTCAGGCTCAGATTGGCTGAGCCAGCTGTCAGTCACCCAAGTGGGCGGGGCGTCACTGTCAGGTTTCCCTGACGTTGTTTTGTTCCGCCGTGTGCTCCTGTCAGAGACAGGGAGCAGCCAGCGGTTCATTGCAGCGTCAGATTGGCCTCTCATTAAGATCGTGGCCAATCAGACGCCGTCAGTGTCAGCATCAGCTTGAGGGGTCAGAGAGCTCCCCCTGCTGACACAAGTATGGAAATTTTCACCTGGAAGCTCAGGGACGCCGCATCACTTGCTGCTTCACTGCATCATCAGCTACATGTTCCAGGTCTAGCCGCCCAACTCCAAACTGTCCCAAATCTATCTGCCCCACATGTGCCTGCCCCAAATCAAACTGCCTCCTCTGAACCTGGCCCAGATCAAAAGAGCCTCTCTTGACCTGCCCTACAATGAGTTGGCCATCGTGGCCATGTTGGTGATTTGAGTCACCATGACTGTGCCTCTCTCCACCATCATGGGGATGGTGGCCATGGTGATGACCTCCATGGTGATGACCTTCATGGTGATGACCTCCATGATGATGACCTCCATGGTGATGACCTTCATGGTGGCCATGGTGGTGATGGTGATGATGGTGATCCCCTTCTTCTGTTTTTGGTGTTTCCTCCTCTGTTTTCTCCTCCTTGGTCCTGTTACATGCCTCCAGGTGATCAGAGCTCTGCAATTCAAACACACTGAGTTAATAAACCAAACTACACACATCAGAAATGGGACAGATGGGCGTGTCTTTAAATGGGACAGATGGGAGTGTCTTTAAATGGGACAGATGGGAGTGTCTTTAAATGGGACAGATGGGAGTGTCTTTAAATGGGACAGATGGAAGTGTCTTTAAATGGGACAGATGGGAGTGTCTTTGAGCCTAAACGTGAACTCAGGTGTTCTTACTTTGGAGTTGCTTTAAGATTGTACTCAGAGTTATATTCAGGCTAGCTAATGTTATTCAGCTACCATTAGCAGTTAAGACCATGAGTGGTTACTTTATGTTAATTAACTAGTTAAATAAATACATGCAATTATGTAAATGCCTTCTTCCTTCTCGAGGACTTCCATATATGGTCTTTAAGACACATTCACTTACAACTGCTCTCATTTCCATAATGGACTCAAAGACATGCCCACATTCTGATATTCTGAGTTTAATACATGCCCACGTTCCCGTCTATTGGCTTTGAGATACACCTCTCAGAGTTTTTTCACTTCCAAATTTTCTCAACATGTTCACAATCCCATTTATGGCCTTTAAGACATGTCCATTTAGAGCGGCTCTTATTGCCATATATGGACTCAAAGACATTATCACAACCCCATTTACGGAGTTTAGGACACACCCATTCACAGCTGTTTTCATTTGCATATGCTCGCTCAAAGACACACCCACATGGCCATCTATGGGTCATCTATCTGCAAATAAACTGCACCCTCCATCCAACTCCGAGTTGTGTTTCCTGCTGTCGTGTGTGTTAGTTCTCATCCCTGCTGCTGATAGATGAATGTAGATGAGTGTAGTGCAGTGGTGGTTTACCTCCAGCTCACAGCCTCCGCACACAGAGGTGCAGTAGGTGTTTCTGATGGCCTCCTCCACGTGCGGCTGGCCCAGGATCGTATACGGCAGAGACAGGTGATGTGTGAGATGTCCACATCTAAAAACAGACCAATTTGTATCTTTTTAAACATGCAGTTTATCCCATGCTAAACCCGAGGCTATGAGCTCCAGGAACATAACCTCAGGCTTCATAAGGTGGACATAAAACAAACAGCTTATAAAAGAAGCAAACCTGTCATAGATCTGGAAGTCATCCTTCTCCACCTTGGCTATGGTCCACACGTCAGGATCTTCAGGGTTCTGTTTGTACAGAACGATGTTATCCGAGAGTTTCTTCTCCAGCAGAGGGTGAAGACGGCGTGAATTTCCATCCTGGCTGTTCACCACCATGTACGTAATGTTTGCAAAGCCTCCAGTCTCCAGCTTCTGGCGCAGCTCGTCCAGTCTGCAGGGAAATCAACACGAGTAAACATCACACCAGGCCAAGAACACATTTCACAATCTGACCTCTGAGTTGAGGACACGAGGCACCTTTACTTATTATAGCACTTTAACGTGTGGAACCATCTGTGCAATAAGCCTGTATGTGTGTGTGTGTGTGTGTGTGTGTGTGTGTGTGTGTATGTGAGTGAAAGAGGAAGAGAGACCTGGCCGCCTGCGACAGGCAGAATAATCAGCTGGCTTGGAGGAAGGCCACCACGGTCACTCGGCCCAGGCTGTCCTTCAGCGGCTCCACATCGCCGATCTTCCACACGGCTGCAGGTTTACATCTCGCCCCATCCGTCTCGCTCTCACCCTTACAGGCCACCAACAGGCCGGCCAGCAGGGCGAGGCCGAGAGACCTCCACATCTCTCTTCCTGACCAACACACACTCCGTCTAAAACACACACAAATAGAATGATTAAAGTCTTGCCTGGATGCTGAGCATCTGAACCTATAGCCAACTTTGCACTGAATGATTTCAGTAACCGCTGTTGTTGTGGTGGACAAAATTCAAACCCATCCAAGAAGTGAACACTCGCACAAGTGAGAAGTTAGCACACACACACACACACACACACACACACACACACACACACACACACACAGAGCAGTGGGCAGATACATGCTACAGCGCCCGGGGAGCAATTGGGAGTTAGGTGCCTTGCTCAAGGGCTTCTCTAACCTTTAGGCCGCGACTGCCCTCTTTTAAAAAAAAAAAACATAATGTGCTGCTCACTGCAAAAAAATGACAAATTTGTGTCAGTGTGTGAAATTTGGGATTAAAATAACAGAGTGTGAAGGCTGCTATGATGCTCGTCTAAAATCCACTAACATGAGGTTGGCAAAGTCACAAGACAGTTACAGATACCGTAATGATGGAGAAACATAAATGAAACATTCTAATGGACAGAAAAATCTAATTACCTAAAGAATGTGTGTGTTTATGAGAGCCTGTCTTCTGCATGAGCATGCTGACTGAACATAGTACTCTTTTTAATCACTGATCTATCTTTACAGGTTCAGCATATTTGGGTGGGTGGGACTTTGGATTTATGCATCAGGCTTGTGAACAATGGGCAGTTCCAAAGCAAACATGGTGACACTAGCCTGAAGTCCATTATGGAGGACTACTCACCTCCAAATACACCGCTGGCACTCAAGGAGGCGGAGTCAGGTGAAACCTGCTCACACAGGAGGCGGAGCTGGAGAAAAATCCTAACGTTTAATTGCAGGCGTGAGGGTGTACTTATTTTAGAGGTCACGTAGAAGGTTTGTGCTCATGAGCAGCTCAGGGAGGGGGCGGTACAAATAAAATGATTGGTCATTATTTTTTGGTCCCACCCACAATACTAAGGTTGCATAATAAATAAAGCTCTGCACTGTAGTGTAGTGGAAAAAACTTGAAGTTCTGAGTAGAGGTACAGAAAAAAGACATAAACTAATTAGGTTATTATTATTATTATTATTATTATTATCAATTAAATTGGCATTACAAAAAATAAATGGTAATGAAAATAAATTTACACCTAATTTTCTAAATGTGTTAAATAATTTGAAATATATTTGCATAAATTTTGATGTAAATGTATTTTATTTATATTTTATATTTAAATGTTCAGGAAATATATTTGCAAATTTTAGTCCTGAGATGTCACATGATGTATAATTCACATATTTAAGATGAATATAAATAGATGAATATATATTTATGAAGAAAATAAACATACATGTATTTATATTTATTTTTCATCCACACTGTTATTCTCAGGTTATATAATACATACAAACAGATGATTGCATACTGCTATTCTAGTGATTTAATGCGCAACACAGCATGGCTTAACACCAAAAATACTGCTGATCTTAATTATTAATAACACTATACACTGTTATTTTATAATAAATATAAGAAAACACTCAGATGAAAGAACAATATCCAGTCTTACGTGTTGTTTTTTCCCCTGTGAGTCTTCAGTTCGTGCAGATTTTCACTCCAGTCGTCTGAGATCGATAAAAACACTCTGTCCTATTTATACCCCACTTGTTTATCAGAACTGGGACAAAGTTCTTCACAGGCTCCGCCCACTCTCCCTCCCATAACTCACTGAGGATCACATAAACACAGGTTCAGATGTGTTTCAGGAATTTTAACCATACTGTCCAAATCCAGACCTCCACACTGGCTGGTGTTAAATGCCCATAATTTTCTATCTCCAGTGTTTGTTGTTTTTTTCATCAGTTTTATCATTAAATAGTGAAGATGAAAAAAGTAGATAAAGACGTCAGACTGAGCTCCAACTTTATTCATCAATTGTGTTAGATAATTCCTCATAAAAAGTCAGCAGATACTTTAAAATTTCTTATTTTTCCTTTAACTCTGTGTAATTCATTATTGCTTTGTTCTTTATCTTACAAACACACGGAGTAAACATGATCCTGCCTGCTGTGAGATGTTTATTTAATCTGTAATAACCCTGAACCGTTAATCTTGTCCTGCTGGTTTTTGTGTTTTTCTGCTCCGCTGCACTTTTTGGTGCCGAGTCAGCACTCTTCCTGCTGTGTCGAAACTTTCCGGTTCCTGTCCCAAGTCTGGACTCACAGTTCAACTTTACAGGAGAGAAATGATTAACAAAACACAAAACCAGTCCCACACATGCTTATAAGAAACAGACCCTTTCTGATAAGGTTCTACATGGAAACTTTAATGGTTCCCCCAGAGGCCTATCATGACACATCCTCCACTCCTATAGCAGAGTAGAACTAGAGGTGCAAAAACAAACTTTTATTTTCATTTTCATGAATATGATATAATTTTCATTTCAAAGATTTTTTTTTATTTTATGGATGCATTAGGCTCTATTTTTCATTTTTACACATGCTTTTTACATTTCAGCAGGACTGACATTATTTATTCCTACAAAGAATTTCATTTTAATTTTTAACTAAAGCATTTTGGTGAGTTTTTACTCTTTAATGGATTGTCTATTTTGGTGAAGCCTTGTCTCAAATATCCCAGTAATCCTGACTATCCAGGCCTCCGGCTGCAGAACTGAACACTGTCCACAATAACACAGTGTGTGTTCCTTTGTAAGTGTGTTCCTATGTAAAACCCTACAAGGTCTTCCTATCCAAGTAGATCCTCTTTAATTGTAGGTCTGACTTTGCTCACGGCACATTATAACACATACAGTATAGTGACTTATAGACAGAGATAAATAACAACACAAGATTTTCTGCAATGCCTTTAATCTTTAACAGAACAGAATATAAACCTGAACATTTCCTTGTTAGGCGTGTACAGCAGTGACAGTGCAGCTTGGCTTAACATTGACTTGTGTTTTTGAACTCTTTCATGCTCTGGCTTGTCTTCAGATTTGCAGGTAGACTTTGGAGTGTGTGATGATGTTCACCGTCAAACACGACTCATAACAACACCATATAACAAAGAGCTCTCTGTCACCTTATCTGATTTTAATACACATTATTTTTGTTTGCTTATAATTTATCATCATCATAACACTGTATTAAAAAGCAATTACTGTATATTACTGTATAAAATATCTAGCTGCTATTCTTACTAGAACGGCAGTCAAAGCATTAGCTTGTCAAAGAATAGTTAACAAACAATGTGAAAGAACATTATTCATTCAGGCTAGCTACAGTTAATTAGAAAATAATTTACAGTAAATTAGAAATAAATTATAAAATACAACTGCCATTACAATAGTGTAAAAATAAAAGTGCTAAAATATATAAGCCTAAATACCCAAAATAACCTAAAAACCTAAAAATAGCAACTAGGAAATTATAGATAAACTGCTAGCTAGCTTTGTAGTTAATTACTGCAGTTCATTAGCTAATGTTATTAGCATAAAATGAAGTAAATTAGAAAATACAACAACAGTGAAGACATAAAAATAGTAAATTGCCAGTAAAATGTAAGTGGAGAAAAGTATTTATATGAAAAAGTTAACTGTGTGCTGAAATGACAAAATCTTTTAAGATTTACTTCAAAATAAATATATAAAATTGCTAAATAATAGTTAAATACCTAGGGTTATGGTTAGTAGCTTGGTAGTTGATGTTATTAGCATAAAATCAAGTAAGATAGAAAAAATATGAATTTTTGAACAGAATTGAACAGTGTATTAATAATGTGCTAGTAAAATCTAAGTAGAAAAATATATGAATAAAATGAATAAATGAATACAATTTTTATTTATGTGCTAAAATCTTTTTTGTTTAAATCTTTTAAGAAAATAAAAATAGAAAATATATAAACGATAGCTACATAGCTAGCTAGCTTGATAATTAGTTCTTTGTGTATGAATTAAAGTCGAAGGCTGTAATCTGAACAGGGACATCGAGAGTTATTAGTAATTTATTTTAAACAAAACACAGTAATAATAATATTAACCATTATAAACATGAAATAAAGTGAAGTGTGTATGCGACAGCAAGAACCGCAGTCTACGGTTTAATCTCCAACAATTCCTTCTCATGTAGGAACCGACTGAGTGGATCTGATTTTATTAACAAGTCACTCTTTAAGTCCTGTGACCTACAAACGAGTGGAAATGGATGAAGGTTACAGATTTCCAGTATGTTTATTATATAACAGAAGCTACAGGAGAGAAATTCAGGCCTGAAAATGAATTTTAATTCTAACTGAAAACTTCACCTATTAATGATTTTCTGACCTGAGACACAGTGACCTGAACCACACACTGAGATTAATATTCGATATGATATCTGCAGATATATATCATATCTCTCTAATCTACAAACCTCACCTAGTAACTCAACATGCAAATCTCTGAACATTACGTTTACATCCAATAACCATGTATTAACATCTCAAGCACACATGTGCGAGGTGCTAGTTTAAGGGACACCCCACCATAGCTGTTACTTGCTACTTAGGTAAAATTGCTCTTAGTCTAATGCTAGTTAGCAGAGCAGGTGTTTATGGAACATACTGTATTACTACTGTACGTCGTAATGCTTTATGTGTTCAGAGGACATTTGTCACAGCTCTGTATTACATTAAGACCCCTTTTATTAAATGCACAATAAAATGTCACTAATAACAATTAATAACAACTGTTTCTTTAGAAACAGAAATAGAAAAACGTCTACCTATAATTAAAGTAAAGAAGTTAACCACAGTGAAGACTCCTAATTATTCCAATTAACACAAGAATAAAGGAAAAAGTTATTGTGATGTTAGTTTTCACTATTTGTGAAAACGTGATAACTTTTACACGTAAGGTTTTAAAGTTTTAAACAATCCAAACTCTTAAAGGTGGCAGGAAATTTGAAATACAAGAAATCCGAACTTTTTAAAATACTTAAAATATTTTTTTAAGCTAATGACAGTAAAATTGCCATGGCTCCTCCATTTTGGAAATTTACTGAAGACTTCACCACTGACAGGAAAAGATAATGGCGGGAAAATGTGGCTCTCGCGCGCCATCTACCTCGCGCTTGATTTGGCGTGGCGCGTGGCCTTCTGGGAAGTGCAGTCCAGAACGCGCCCGCCCTCTTTTTTCACTCTGCGAAGCACGACGTTGTGAAGCACCGAGCGGGACACGATTATTAAAATTACTCCATAAAACTTTACATTCAGTGCCATCCAGGGTGAGTACAGACGAGTCACAACACTGTGATGGTTTCCTGATCTTCAGTCGATGAAAAGAAATAGCCGGATTTGAGCATTTTAATGCGCGATTTGATGACGTAACAACAGTGAGTCAAATAACAAATGGCGAATTTGGCTTCACTTTGCTAGAGGCCAAGCTTGGAAGCGGTTGTTTAAGTAGCGGGATGTGTTTTTTACGCTGGTTTATCATGAATAGAGTTTAGTTTGGCTGTAAAGTCAGGACTATAAGCTTTTAGAGATGTTATAAAGTGCGATTTCTGCGTTAAGCCACAGTTTCCTGTTTCTCTCAGCTAGCTAGCTGAGGCTAAATCCCAAATGGATCCTTACTGCGTATATAAGTGCACTACATAGGGTGTCAGATAATGCTTCCTACGTCCTATGTAGTGCACTATATTTCTAATAAGGATGGATTTGGGGATTCGGGTCTATATGTGCACTGTGTAGTGCAGTAGGAGATTGAGAATAAATGATCTGGACCCTGACTACCTACACATTATTACATCAGACTGAGCCATAAAGGTCAAATTGGATAGAAAGTTTCAGCTTTACATATGTATTAATGTTTATCCTTACTATCTACATCTTGTTTTCTGCTCACCGTGTCCCCATGTTCTGCACCACACACCCTTCTCTCCACCCTGCACTCATCTCCAGGATAAGCTCTCCACCATGTCTGATGATGGAGGAGTCGGAGAAAATGAGCACAAGTTTCCAGCTCATTATAAAGTCATGCTGGATAAACTGAACGAACAGAGACAGCTCGACCAGTTCACGGACATCACACTGATCGTTGACGGTGAGCACACACGTCTCGGAAGAGAACCTTGATCTCCATCATCTTTAACACACCAGAATGTGTGATGTGTGTGTGTGTGTGTGTGTGTGTGTGTGTGTCCTGTGTTCTGCAGGACATCAGTTTCGAGCCCATAAAGCCGTGCTGGCCGCTTGCAGTCAGTTCTTCCACAAGTTCTTCCAGGACTTCACTCAGGAACCGCTGGTGGAGATTGAGGGTACATCGCATACACACGCTGTGACATTTCTCATCAGTTTCCCATAATACACCTGTGATTGACACCAAATCATGACAGTGTTCACATGATCTCCCCATTAACAAGACAGTATTAAAAGGTCATGTGATCATTATTTCCGAATAAATAGAAACTTTGGGACATAACTGTGTGTGTGTGTGTGTGTGTGTGTGTGTGTGTGTAGGGGTAAGTAACAGTGCGTTTCGTCACCTGATGGAGTTCACCTACACGGCCACGCTGGCTCTGAGGGGCCAGGAGGAGGTGGTGGACGTGTGGAGAGCAGCAGAGTATCTGCAGATGCAGGAAGCCATTAAAGCGCTAAACAGCAGGTTGGACAGCTTCACTCTGCACTCTTTTTTTTCTCCTCTCTGTTGTCTTGTTGTTTTTTTCGGTCTTCAGAGGGAGTCTACATCATATTCTTTTCTAAATCTGTTATTTTTTAGACTCCTACGTCTTTATTTCTTGCTCCCTATAAACGTTGGGTTATTTGGTTGTTTCCTCAGAGTGAGGAGCGAGGACAGGAACCTCAGTCTGAAGTCCGAGCCTCAGCCCCTCTCTGATCAAACCAAAGCGAAGAAGAGAAAAATCGCAGAGACGTCGAACGTGATCACGGAAACCCTGCCGTCGGCGGAGGCGGAGTCAGAGCAGGTGGAGATCGAGGTGGAGGTCGAGGAAGAGGCCATCGTACAGGAGTGTGTTATGGAGGAGGAGGTGACAGACGGAAGCAGGAAAACGGATGACTCCGCCCTCGCGCTGCTCGCGGACATCACCAGTAAATACCAGCAGGGGGTGCCGAACGTGAAGAAGGCCAGAGAGGAGGCGGGGGACCTGCAGGAGGAGGCGGTGATGGCCACCAAAACGCTGGAGGGCATTGAGGTGGTGGAGGTGCAGATCTCTGATAACATGTTCCGCTGTGATAAGTGCGATCGCTGCTTTAAACTCTTCTACCACCTGAAGCAGCACATGAAGACGCACATGACGAACTCAGAGAAACCGTTCGTGTGTAGACACTGCGGGAAGACGTACGCTCGGGAGGGAGCGCTCAAACAGCACGTCAACACGTGTCACTACGACGCTGAGGAGCTGAACAAGAAGCTGAAGAAGAAAGTGCACATGTGTGTGTACTGCAGTAAGGAGTTCGACCACTTCGGTCACTTCAAAGAGCACTTACGGAAACACACGGGTACGACCTGCTCGCACCGACACCCTGGAATGCTCAGTTCTCGGGTTCCAGCGTGCGTTGCACAGTACTGAGCTGCATGTTTCTCTTTGCTGTGTGTGCAGGTGAGAAACCTTTCGAATGTCCGGATTGCCACGAACGGTTTGCCAGGAACAGCACGCTGAAGTGCCACATGTCGGCCTGCCAGAACGGAGCCGGGGCCAAGAAAGGCCGCAAAAAACTCTACGAATGTCAGGTGGGGTGGAGTCAGGGCTAAAGCTCGGATCCCGGTGTTTACTGGGTAATAAAACACAGTTTTACTCTGTTGTTAAAGTTAGGAGTACAGTACGACACCCTGACACTAGAGCTGAGGTTCATGTGGCACAGAGTAAATACAGTTGCACTAAAATGATTCAACCGCCACTGCAAATTAGGTTTATTGGCAAATGTTCAGCTGGTTATTATAAACAAATCAAATAAGAACACTTTAAATGGCTCAACACAACTATTGCAAGTGGTTTCTCTACATCAGCACAAAATGCCACTCTTACTCACTGCAATTTCAAAATTATTCCACCCCTTCATGACTAGTGTCTTTAGTACTTAGTAGAGCACCGTTTTGCTGTTAAGACCTGCTGCTAGCGTGCCATGCAGCCAGACACCAGCTGCTGGCGGCGTTCCCGCAGAGTCTCCGCCCGTTCCCCGTGGGTTTGTGTGCTGCAGCTGCCTGCTTCACCTCCCACCACAGCTTTCCTATGGGGTTCAAGTCAGGCGACCGTAACGGCCACTCTAGGCTCTCTCAGGACCGTTCAAATTGCTGAAGTTAGGTTACAACACCGCCATCTAGAGGTCAGGGGTTTAAACACAAACCAAAATAAACCAGTGGCTGCCATGAATCTTTGCATGTAAACTATTAATTAAAAAATAATACAGTATTTTTGAGAATTGTTACGATATCACAAAAGATAATGTCGCAATCCTTGTGTATCGTGTACCGGTGGTGGGCTGGAGTAGACCCTGCTGTACTGCTGGCGTTGTCTGAGTGTGTGCTCTGTTCCTCAGGTGTGCGGGGAGGTGTTCAACAGCTGGGATCAGTTCAAAGATCACCTGGTGATCCACACAGGTGACAAACCCAATCACTGCACGCTGTGTGATCAGTGGTTCACTCACGCCCGAGACCTCACAGCTCACCTGCAGCAACAGCACGCAATCCACGAAGAGGACGGAGCCATGGTGGAGGAACGAGTGGAGCTGGAGGATGGCGTGGTCATGGAACAGGTGGAGCTGCAGGGCGCAGTGATGAAAGAACAGGTGGAGCTGCAGGGAGCGGTGATCGAGGGACGAGTGGAGCTGCAGGATGCAGTGATGGTGGAGGAACGAGTGATCATGGAGGGACAGATGGAGCTCCGAGACGGAGTGGTGATGGAGGGACAAGTGGTCCTGCAGGACGGGGTGATGGAGCAGCAAGTGATTCTGCAAGACGGAGTGATGATGGAAGGACGAGTGGAGCTTCAGGACGGCGCGCTCGAGCAGCCGGTGGTTCTGCAGGACGGAGTCATGATAGCGGAGCAAGTGGAGCTGCAGGACGGAGTGATGATGGAAGGACGAGTGGAGCTGCAGGACGGAGTGATCGTGGAGAACCCGGTGGAGACGGTGCTGATAGAGGTGGAGGAAGAAGGCGTGAAAGAACAGACGCAGAGTGTAAACGTATGAAAGTGAATAAGCGTGAGGGACTGAAGGAGGGACGATATTTATTTTTGTAAAGCAGAGTGTGTTCTCTCCTCGCAGGCCTGTCGCTGCACGGCTCTCTCAGAGTATAAACAACTCCTCTGTTTCATTTCATTGGTTTCAATCTGTTTCATTTTTATTTTAGGAATTTCAGAAGAGAAATGCAGGCAGTGGGTGTGTCCGATAACCCGGAGATTAAACCGTAAATATGTTCAACACAAGCAATAATAATTACACACAGTCCCATGGGGGCGGGGCTTAAGAGCTGGGCATGTGACATCACGTTATTCCTCCTAAACACAGGCTTTAGCTACACAGTATAATAATTTATTTAGTTGATTTGGCTAGTAATTATCTTACTTCCTGTAGCTTTATGGCTTCTTTAATGAACTGTTCATTGTGTCATGAAACCCAGGAGCCACGCTGACTAGCCAGCTAGCTAACGCTGCGTAAACTCCTGTATGGTGTAATTAGACTCTTACGCTACGCTGTAGAAGTGAAAAAAGGCTAGTTGTGATGTCATAAGACCAAGCTTGTGATTGGTTGGTCAAATGTGACTTAAACCCCGCCCCTTGTTGACCCAGAGACTCCAGCATGTGTAACGCAATACAGTGCAGCAGTTGTGTGAACTGTTTTACAGAATATCTGAATCAGATAAAAGTGTGATTATGGTGATGTAGAAGGTTGGTGTGGGCACACGCCTGCGGGGGGCGGGGGGGCGGGGGGGGGGGTGCTGAAAATGTGTATTTGAAGGTTTATTTATTTCATGTTGTATCTGTCTTGCTTTCAAAAAGTAGCAACATGACCTTTTTTGTATCATTGCATTTGTTTTCTTTTTTGTAAAGAATTTTTGGATTTACTTTTTTAAGGTGAAATCTAAGCTCTTGTCCTGCTCATGCGTGTAAACTGAGAATGATCGGCTCTGCCCTGAGTGTCTCTCAGCTTTGCTCTGTAGCGCAAAAGTTCTTATTTTTGTAACATGGTTGAGTTTATTTAAGAGTGACGCTGTTGTGTGACTGTAAAGGGCTTCACCTGATCTGCACATCATTCTGCACAAACATCAGAATGTTACACTGTTTCAGATGTTATTTCAAATTGTAATGCTTTGTATAGAGCTATAAAATAAAATCTAAACATGGTGCTTATTATTATTATTATTATTATTATTATTATTTGTGTTTTGATATCACTGTTTATAATTTTGTGAATATTAAAGTTTTCCCTTCAATTTAATTCAATTATAAATGTTTTTTAAGTAAAAAAAAACTACTTTCTTGGACCATCGACAAGTAAAATCTAAACATTTAATTTATTATTATTATTATTATTATTATTATTATATTATATTATAAATATTATAATAATTATTATTGTATTTATTGTGATTTGCCAGTTTGAAGAGGATTAAAACAAAATTAATCTGCTGTTACACAAAAAGCATTCAAATAGAGTACTAAAAATATAAAAGAATCATAGCAATCTGCATTACCTACGGTCTCTAAACTGATTAAAACCTAATAAAAACTGTACGTTTATTTTTTAAAAAGCTCTATATAAGATTACTGTCTTGTGTTTATGTAAATAACTCTGGTAAAGTGTTAAACAGCATTTAAAATTATTATTATTATTAATATTATTATTATTATTATACACTTGCTAAATGTTAAATATGAAGATGAAAATGAAGATAATGTATTAAAAATACTTTGGTCATCATTCACAGTTTTATTTATCCACAGTTTAAATTTATTTTTTTTGGACTTATGCTTATATAAAATATTTAATGGTATATTAAATAAAAAAATATTTTGTTAAAATAATATTTTTATTTTACTTTTGCCGTTATCACTTATTTATTCATCTGGTCATTGCGCCTTTATCCCCTCCTGTCCTCCCCCTCATTGTGGCGCCCTCTGCTGGTGAAGAGCGACACGACACGGAAGCGTTCACCTGCATCAGCAATCTTATTGGTCTGCGTAGGTCCCTAGCCCCGCCCCTTTCCCGGCCTGTGAGTGGACAGGAGCCGCTGTCAGTCTGGGGATTCCGCGTCTCTGTTTTCATCATCACCACCACCATCATCTCTCTCTCTCTCTCTCACGCTCTCTCTCCCTCTCTCTCTCTCTCTCTCTCTCTCTCTCTCACGCTCTCTCTCTCTCTCTCTCTCTCTCTCTCTCCCTC
>JAQQZX010000040.1:25671481-25689141 GCA_030068355.1 Notoglanidium maculatum | reverse complement strand
GATGAGGCTGGGTTTTATTTCTCGCAGCTGGACTGTAAACAGCGTCTGCGTGATGTTTATTACCTGCAGTCTCGACTACACCACACGCTGGGAAACTCGGCCGAGCGCAACAAGTGTGCACTGATGTTCCGCATGCTGAACCAGGAGCTGCTGCACGCCCCGGCCACGCCCACCCACCACCTCTAACACACACACACACCTCGGCCATGCCCACTACAAATCTGTAGTAATAAAAAGTGTTTGAACAAGTGTGTGTGTTTTATGTGTGACTGAACAGAGATTTTCACTATGAATAAAAGATTTTCATTCCATTAGATTTTTGTTCCTGCATTTATAAAAGGCAGTTTTTCTCTTAACCAGAATACTAGTGGTGACTGAGAACAGAAGTAATACAAAGTGTAAAAAGTATAATACACAGTGTGTAATATTTACAGTTGTAGTATAATAATTAAACTTCTGCCACTGAAAGTAAAATAATAAGTAGTTTAAAAGCTACATAGAGAAATTTATAACATAAAATGTTATGTCTTATTGTAAGGAAAATAGGAAATATGAGGGAGAAAATGTTGGAAACAGCAGAAGGTTAGTGAGTTGAATGGGCTTTAAACTGAAGCTGTTCTGCTCGGAGTGTCTCCACGTGTCTGCTGTAACCTGAGCCTGGTGTCCACCTCCTCCACCTCCTCCACCCATCTGCACCCCTCCATCCCTCCATCTCCAGCTTCACTCCTCCAACATGGAGGCTCTGGGTGGTTATCCGTCCCAACCGTCCAGCTCCAGAGCCCGGGTGCTGTCCCTCATCCTCACCGCCTCTCTCTGCATCACCTCGCTTTACCTCCTGCACGCCAAAATCTCCAGAAACCGCAAACACGCCGATTTTTACTCTTTCCGCGTGAAAGACACGAAAGGGAGAAGCGTCTCACTGGAGAAATATCGGGGAAAAGTAAGTTTCACTGCTGTACAAATCAGCATGACTTGTTTTATTTCGTTATTTTTCAGATCAGTACTCAGCGCTTTGCGCGTTTCATTGTGAGTAAAAGTTTTGGCACCCTGCACACTCCTCTCCTGCAGCCACGAAGTCAGCGTGCCTCCATGCGAATCACTCTACTGAGCCGACTCGGAATCAAAGCTGCCAATGTTTGATTCATTTTATTCAGTATGCAGATATCCTCGATCATGTTGCATATGTTTGGTACTGCATAACTCTCAACTACTTATATTTGCCTAATGTTAAAACAACAAAAATAAAAATGACGAAACATTGGCAGCATTTTTGTCCGTAGTTCTCGCGAATCAACTTTCTCGCGAGTCATTAAAAAGACTGGTTCATAACTATGTTTGTTGAGTTTTTTTTTACTCACTGACTGCACAAAAAAAAGGGTTTCACATCAGTTCATATCGCCATTTTTTCAGTCAGCGACACTTGTACTACTGCAGAATACTTAAATTAGCACGCAGCTAACAGCTTTTCTACCTGAATTACGACAAATCCCGCCTCCCGTGTTGTGATTCGCTGTAGTATCTTACATTCTGTTCTCTGGTAGGTTAGTATCAAGCGCGTGTGACCCATTAGCCAATCAGAGAGAGAGACAGACGTGATTTTCGGAATATGGGTGGGAAATGTAGTCATCAGAAACTGTTTATGAACATTAAAATGACAAAACGTAAATGTTGAGCTAGTGTAAGCACTCTCTGGTGACAGATGATAGTTTTGATGTATATGTGACATTTATTAATTAAAATATCTGCGCGACTTTGTAGTTTGTAACTTAACTCCTGAGGTAGCAATCCTGAGGTAAACTGCAGGGAAGCCATTTTTGTTCTCCTGGTCAATTTTTCCCCTGGAGATCACAGAATCTAATGAGTTCTCAGTGTTAAAAAGTGAAGTTTTTAATACGAATAACATTTTAACAGTGTGTTAATTAGCTGTTGTGTACAATGTATACTAAGTAAGAAATAAAGCATTTCAGACAGCGCTGTTATAAAATAAACAGTGTGATGAAGTGGAGTTACAGTTAGGTTTATTATTTTCCTGTAACAGCACATCACAAAATGTTTTATTCCTTAATTTGCAAATGATTACAATTTTTATTTTTTTAAATAAATTAAAACATCATATATTGTATCTATTCATGGTTTAATGTCATGGAACGTCCAAGAAGGTAGTTCCTTTTCTCTCTTAGGTTACAGGAACTAGCCTTTTTCTCTCTCGTGTTGATAAGAAAAAACATTTTCTGTTACTGAGAAAGTATAACCTCATCTGCCCTGAAGAGTGTAGTAAAGAAAGTTAAAGCTTTACTCCTGGTTGTTACAAAGCACTGACACGGGAGACTTCTTCCAAAAATGTTAAACATCTGGGTACAGAAAAAAAAATCACCATATAACAATTACACATGTTTTTTAATCCGTTTATGTGGAACTTCCACCACACGAGTCCCTGTGAATGAGCTGCGACTGCAGAAAGAACAAGCTCATTAATATAAAGCTGTGATTTGCAGCCGCACTACTGTCAGAGCTGCAGTTATAGAAACTTAATCAACACCTTCTGACCAATCAGAATCCAGCAGCACTGTGGTATAACACCATTGTAACCATGTGCTGTGGTTTCAGGTGTCTCTGGTTGTAAATGTTGCGAGTCACAGTGACCAGACTGAAGAGAACTACAGAGACCTGCAGGAGCTGCACCGGGCTCTCGGGTCGACTCACTTCACTGTGTTGGCTTTCCCGTGTGCACAGTACGGAGACACGGAAACGGGGACTGGCCGAGATGCAGAGGCCTTTGCCAGGTCCAGCTACGCCGTCACTTTCCCCTTCTTCAACATGATAAAAATCATGGGGTCAGAGGCGGAGCCAGCCTTCAGATTCCTCACAGGTTGGGAGAAAAACCCAGTTACAGATGCAATCTGATGAACCTGTATGCTAAAATACATTCAAAACCTGCATGGATGACTATCAGTTACATTTGCACTGATTTTATTTTAATGCTCCTTAATACAAGTGTTAAATAGTTTAAATTCCAGGTTAATTTAGTTCATAAAGTACTTCAAGCGTATATGTGGTCCAAAATATAATTGTAGTCCTGGATCAGTGATCTAACCATGCTGGAATGTAAAGATGACAACAATTATAAATATCGTTTTTTGTCTGTATTTACGTTTTAATATCAAGAAAAAGGATTTATTCATTGGCTACAACGTGCAGAAATTGTTTAATGCAGTGTGATGAGGATGGAGTGAGTAATTAACATTGAGGTGTAGTAGGGAACAGTCGTCTGTGATGAAAATGATTTCTGAGTAAGTACTGTGATTTCTTTAAGGGCCACATGCAAAAATGTAAATAAGCAATATGTAAATGAGCCACCTGGCCAGTTGTAAAGCATTGTTTAATAATGTTAATTAATAATTGAGTTACTCTGGCTGTACTGCTTACGAAATTTCTTCTACTGTTTGACTGACATGCAGATTCAGTTCAACAAATACCAAAGTGGAACTTCTGGAAGTTTCTGGTGAGTGCCGAGGGTCAGGTCCTGCGGGTGTGGAAGCCGGATGAGTCGATGGAGGAACTCAGGAAGGAAGCGACGGCTCTCGTGCGGGAAATCATACTGAAGAAGAGACACGAACTCTGAGACAGATTCTGTATGCTGAGGTGGAAAAGTTCTGAGGGTTCTGAGAGGAACCACGCCTCAGAGTGGCGCTGGAACTGAACAGACAAGAGCTGAAGTTTGTGTATGTGTGAGTGTGTGTAAGGTGAATTTGTGATGAGTGTAGTGTGAAATCTCAGGGCACTCGCTATGACCAACCACATCTGCCACCCACAAATATTTCTAAAATGTCACATATTTAATGTCATTTCTGTTCATTTGACAGTTTCATCTCGACTTTTAATGAATGCACAACCACTTTGATCAGAGATTTCAGTTTATTAATAAAAGAAATCAAGGAAACATATTAGAATTTGTCATTGCAGAAAAACATTTGTAAAAAAAAATTAAACATCCAACAATGTTCACGTCATAAAACTCTCAAACTCATGAAACATGGGCGTGGCCTATTACAAAACCTAAACATTGCCTAAAAAAGTGCAGGAATTTGATGTTTCACTGCCTTTAATGCAGCCGGCGGAGAATGAAGTGTTGTTTTAAATGGAATGGAATCAGGTGAGCTTGCAGTGACGTGGCTTGTACTTTAGTTGACACCCCCCTGACAAGCCTCTGACACACCCGTGACATCCCCTGACACACCCATAACACCCCCTGACACCCCCTGACACACCTGACTACACCACTGATGAATCAGACTAAAGTTTTCTAGCAAATCCCTACTTAAATAACATCGAGCATCAATATAATCCTGCATCATGCTACATTAAACACAGCTATGTGCTTCCTGTAAACAAATCCTACAAACTACAGACCTCACTATTTAATCTCTGAGCAAAAAGTCCAAGATAAAGAGGCACATTAATCCTTGAAAACAAATCCCTCTCACACACCAGGGATGTTCTAATAAACGTCATCAGCAGCAGCGCTATAGCCAGTGCAGATATCTCCTGCACCTCTGCTTATAATTGCTGGGGACTTTAATACAGTCATTAACTCTGTTTAGATGGAACCAGCACACAGGCCTGACAGTACACGGAAATAATAAAACAGTTCATGTCGCTTTTGCACTTGGCAGTGGCTGACTTCTTAAAAAATTCACAAATGTTTCACCAGTTCACCCTTCACACTCCTGCACCAACATTTTGCTGATCATTAAGTCCGTATGTCAGACACACAGAACCACCGGTTACTCCTGGAGAACACGCTGCTGTCTCTCTCACCCGGAACACAGATCACATGCAGAGCTGAATCATAAGAGAACCGGTGTCTTTCCTGAGAGGAACAATTCTCTACAAACTCCATTAACACTGCTGTGGGAAATCCACTGAACATGTAACTAAAAAAATACTCCATTTATACTACCAAGTTAAACACGTTATGTATAGTAATGAGTCCGGAAAATAATTCCAGTTAACCTTATTACATGGAATGAAGAAAAAAACCCAAAAACCACACAAAGACGATTAATAATCCGTTTAGAACCTACTTTAGATCACACAAAATAAGAGTAAAAAACATATAAACAGATGAATAAAGCTGATCAGAAGCTCATCCTGAACCAGCAGCTGATTCACTCAGCAATCTGTCCTCAGGAAGATATCACTGTAACGCGGAGAAATCATCTTAGCAGCAAACACAAAATGACAACCTAGCATATTTCACATGCTAAATTAAAGACTAGATAACTCATTTAACTAGCTAGTTTACAAAACCTAAATAGCTGATTTAACAACTTTGCATATGTTTTTAGATGTGATGACAAATTTTAAAGACTGACGTTTCATTTACACATGGAAGGCAAAAGAAGCATCTCAAGCTGAATGAATCATTCGCTCCAGCTAAGACAAAATCTTACTAGGAAACGTTGTGGAGCTCGTTGTCCGCGCCGCCAGTAACATTGACCTTGCTGTGACCTTGACCCTGCTTGGATCGATTCCAAAATCGAATCAGTTTATCTGCTGGTTGTGATGATTTCTTATGAATCCACCTGTTCTTGAGATATCATGCTAAGGAGAATCTCAGTGAACGGACAAACAGGAAAACCTGAAAAAATAATGCATCCACCATCTAAAGGTAGATGTGTAAACAACAGAAAGACAAACAATATCAGTACTTTTGGAATTGGTAGCAAGTTCTCTGAAGGTCGCTGCGTTCAGCTCACAGTGTTAATCTGAAGGTCCATGGATCTCTCCACCGTGCGGAAGATGGGGTAGATCCTGTCTCCAGGTGCCAGCTTCATGTCTTTAAAAGTGTAGATTTGATCTTTGGTCTCAGCGTTGTAAAACGTCACCCACCTCTCATCCACGTCCACACAGACGCCTAACACTTGAGGCACGGAGTTGATGGGAAGTCGGACCACGTGATTCTCCAGGGCTGAGAAGGAGAGCCAGAAGTGGAAGATGCACCAGTAACCCTGAAAAGGAGCGAAGGCGAAGCGACCTTTCCTCTGCGCCGAGCTCCTCATCACGCCGATCGTAAACTCCTTATTCAGCTCCACCTGCAACACACGTGCTCAGATCTTATAGTGCTCATAGCATGCTAATCTGATAACAGCCTGAAGCGCTACACTTACAGTTTACTCTAAATAATCATTCTACACCATGAGAAAGACTGATGAGCAACGTTCCATAAAGTCCTTTCAGGGGAAAGTAGCTAATGCATGCTCCAAAAAAAAAAGGAAGTTACCAGATGACATCACAAGTAATTTTATTTCTGCAGGAATCAGCCGTGTGAGTGTTTTTCTCTGTCCTCCTCTGAGAAAATTACAGGTTAAATTACCTATCGTTTTTGCCAAACCCATCGGCCGTCTGATCATCGTAGTCCGTGTGACTAAAAAAACTTTTCTGAGCAGATGCGTCGCCTCGGGTTTGAAAGAAGATCCTCGTCAGTCTCGTAGCGTGCATGTGAATACTGGACGCTTTTGTGATCGTTTTATTGTATTATCAAATATTGTATTGTATTATTATTATTGTATTGTATTATATTGTATTATTATTGTATTGTTGCTGAAACTTCGGTTCACCCCAGACTGAAATACGAGCCAGTGTCTTGTGAATGGAGCGTGATCACATGACCGTGTCACACAAATACCTGGGTTCATAAAAATACCACCTGCTAGACACTCCCTCCTCCTGTGGTCCTCTTACTGCTGTCTGCGTGAGAGCTTCATGGCTGAGGAAACGTGTAAAATGTTTACTACAGACGTCCCCTGATAAACTCATCCCATCCCGATAGGTCTATAGGGTTAACCTGCAGAACTTGAGCAGCAGTGCTTAGTGATTAGGACCTGTTGTAAATCTGAGTACAGGTGTGTACGCACCTGCCAGTAATGTCGTCCTGAGTTGAAGCCGTCTTTAGCGAGCACACACTCCCAACTGTCGAACCTCTGAGGCCCGGCCTGGACCTTTTTTGATTTTTGTCCCAGTCGCACTCGTTTACCGCCGTGGGAGAGGACGAGCGTGCGGTGAGCCGTCTCAGGATCCAAAGTCACATCAGCTGGGAGGAGAGACGTTCCTTCGTCATTTCTTCATATTTACTTTTCTCTGTATGTAAACAGTGTTTGATCGTTTCTCTCTCACCTGCTGTGGGTGTTTTTCCTCTACAGATGTAAGCAGGAAGACTCGGTGCGCTGCTCCCCTGCTTCAGGGAGTTTATTTCCTCTCTCAGTGCCCGGTTCTGCTCCTTCATCTCCCTGATCATCTGCTTCAGCTGAGCATTCTCCTTGTATACATCCAGATCTTTGGTCACCTCCACCAGCTCGTGCTGTACCATCTCTTTGTACCTGTAGTGATCCCTCGCGTGCTTCTCGCAGAAGGAACGAACGCAAGTCAAGCACGACTTCCAGGCTTTTAATTTCACCCCGCTGCACAAGTCGCAGGCCACGTCGTCTGGTCCGGTGCACTGCAGCCACGAACTCGCTTCTTTACTAATGGACCAAGCGCTGAGGACCGATGATCCGGCGATCCCAGAGTCTCTGCTGGAGGCTGAGGATGACCTAAAAACGGCAGATTTACATGTATTTAGGAGTATTTATGAGAAGGATAAAGCCGAGAGTCAGTGTGATGAATTACCTCGGGTGAAACTCATCTGATCCACTCAAACTCAGAGGTTTCTCCATCGACCGACTGCTCCGTCTGTATAACGTAAAAACTCTAGGGTTAATTACTGCGTTGGAAAGTGTTGTGGTGATTCAGCACATTACTAACCAGTATATATCTGACTTTAATCTAGGACGTTATGGCTGTCTCTTTAGCACCAACATGCACTGAATAGAAAACACAATGATAATAATTAAATTTTTTTTCCATTAGACACAATATCATAAGCACAATTGTTACGGTATTTTGTGGCCTTTTAAGATGATTCCTTGCCTTGTACATGATCCTGTACAGTAAACTCTGCTGTGAATTCTGTCTCGGTCAGCATGCTAGCGCGTCTCTGTGTCAGATTATATGATGATCCTCTAACGAGACACCTGCGATTAAATGCACTCACTGCGTTCTGCTCACGTCATCAATCAGCGTTGCCTGGAAATCAGCTCGTGCACAAAACACGCTCGCATAAACACGCACGTTCTTCTCAGTGAGCTCGAGGTAACGAGCAGATTTAACATTTTAAATAAATGCGGAACTAAATGTATTTAGGAGTTTTTACCAGGAAGAGAAACAGAGCGCAGTTATGCTGGATTTGAAGTTTAATAGCTGGAGCATAAGAGAAATTAAATAAATATATATATATTTGTATTTCTGCTGTTAAAGGGAAATCATAAACTTCAGGGTAGTAGGAGTCGCTCCACTTCACACCACCTCACTCAGTACCTGTGCATGTCCAGAGGATCAAATATAGAGTGAACTGGTGGATCCTTAAAGTTCTCACTGAGGGCCTGGGTGCTGGGAGACTCCGGCCTGTACAGCGTTCAGAGAGAACAACATGAACAGTAAATAGATGAAACAGATAGGTCATAAAAGACACAAACGAGGCCACCTGCTAAACAGCAGCATATGTCAGTGATACACTTTATTCTGCACTCTGATTGGTCAGAAGGTGGTGATTAATTCTCTATCACAGCAGCTCTGACTGTAGTGCAGCTTTATATTAATGCGCTCGTTGTCACGTCACGTTCTCAGCAACATCAGCAACACAGCATGGACTCAGTTTCCCAGCAGCCCCAGCAGCATACACACATACAATTCACAGGATTATAAACTGTTCAGTTTACCTGTCTTCATCATCAAGAGGTTCAGGAAGTAAATCTGAAGAACAAATGCTCCCATCAGGTGAGGACGTCAGAGACCAGGTCCTGCTGTAGAAGAGCGCAAAGTCAAAGTTATCTGGAACTCGGCTGATGTCTAATCATTTAATTCTACATAAAAAAGCTTTCTTAAACACCATCGAATATTTCACCTGTAACAAATGTCCTGTAACACATTATTCAGGATGGACATGATTCAGCGTGTGCAGAACATGAAGCAGAAATGAAACTTAGAATAAAGTGCATCAGAGTGTAAATGCTCGTCTCCAGATGTTTTACCTTCCCTTTCCTTTAGCTCTTTGAAAGTTAACAGCTGTATCCAGGGAGCGTATGCTGGCTCTGGCCTCACTGCTTCCAGGCTGAGACCTGCACATCGTCGTCGTGCTTTAGGGGGAAATGGGGTGTAGTTTAATCCAATAACAGTTTGGCAAAAATATAATGTCCCTCTCACTGCAGATGTGGCCAAGCAAGATATAAAGAGGAAACTGGAGTAATTCTGCTACGTATACATGTGCTGTATCTGTGAATACTTAAGCTGTAGCTCTGCAGGTGAAATCATCTCACCTGTCATCAGTGTCTTTGTCAGGCGAGGCCATTTCTGCAAAAGAAAAATGAACTATTAGTGAAATTAATTTTTAAAAATATGAATATATATATAAATAATATATTCAGTACAGATATTAGAGATAATTATCATCATTTAGAACTCATGTTGGTCCCATTAATCTCACACACACACACACACACACACACACACACACACACACACACACTCATCACACTCTTCCACATTTAAAACACAAACTTTGCAAAAATCCAAAACAAAACTCAGGATTCTTTAATAGTTTTTTAAATATAAACTATTTGTTATTTAGGTAGGTTTAGTCTGAGTGACATATTTTTGAAATTCATTTGGAATTTATTCACAATTTTTCAGCAAAACTGCTTTATATTCCATTATTTTTGATGATTATATTACATTATTGTATTTATAAATGATAAATGTATACTCATCTATATACTGCTGTTGTGCTAAATGAAATGAAATGAAATTATTGAGTAAATTCTGGAGTAAATTAATTCCAAATCTCAATAAATCCAAAGTAAATGTAATTATTTTAATTAAAAAAATTCAAATAAATTCAACATTTTAAATAGACACATTTTTTACTCAAATTGTCATTAAAAATTTGATATTATCAGACCATAAAAAATTACAATTTTAATAAAAGCTTAAGTTTATTATAATGATAATATTATTTTAAAAAAGTGTAAAATAAAATATTTTAAAAGTGAGGAGAAAATTCAGAACTGAAAAGATTCTAACAAAGAGGCACATTATTATTGTATATTATGGAACACCTTTAAATAATGCACATGATAAATAAAGAGTTTGATTTTGTTTATAAAATAAATCTGTGCTCTTTTAGGATGAGTTTTATTACTTTGCTCTAAAATAGAGAAAAATTCAATATCCAGATTCCTAAAGGTTAAATGGATGATTTCTTCACGTCTCTTTAATCGAGCCTAACACTTGTGTTTAAATCTCCTGATCTGCTTGTACAGTATTATTTCTGATTTTGTATTTGTACCTGTGACCCTCTGGAGTTTATACCCCGTCTCTGAAAGGTATTTGGGGAATTCTCCCCTGTCCCTCAGGCCTGTAGGAGAGGAGAAGTACAGATAATGAGGTAATGAGTAAAGTTTGTGACTCGATGATTAGCAGGTTGAGGAGGCGAGGCGACACGCTCAAAGCCTCAGATCTGAAATGAAACCTTTTTCATGTCGTTAATAAAATATAAGGCATCAGTCTTACCGTGTTCAGTAGCTCTCAGGTGGTGGTGTTTGTTCTGTCGCTTCTGCTTCTGTTTGTGTGACATCCGAGAGGCAGGAGGAGGAGTGTGTTTAATACTTTTCCTGTTTTGGTGGAATGCGGCTCTGCAGGATTTAGTGTCTCGCTCCAGGGATAAGATTTATTTAGACTCCAAGCTTCACATACAGTTTAATATATTCACAATAAACAGTAAAATATTTGTCCTGTAAATATTTGTTTACAACAAAAAAATGTTGTACCTTTTAGAATGTTATAAATGTTATTGTAAAGATATTATAACTAACTAAAGATCCTGAAGAGCGTTAAGTCTCTGACAGCATGCAAGCTGTCGCAGTCATAATTAAGCAATAAATATGTAATAAACAGTCAGTGTGTGTTTCTGTTACAGTACAACACTGAGTGATGAAGCTGTCACTGTTACCTCACTGCAGCTGATTATTGTCTCATAACAGCACTTCTCCAACTGTTTATCTCTTCACCACAGCAATTAGCCAACAATTACAGTTTTTATTTATTAATAAACAATGCATCATACACTTTTATCCATTTAGTGTAACATTTAATGTTCTGTGAAGTTAGTTCTTGTTCTCACTTTATAGTTACTGTTAATGTGAAAAATAATACTGATAAAATGAAGTCTGCAAATGTATTATTATTGTTGTTATTATTATTACTACTACTACTAATTATTATTTATTAATTTAAGGAGGCAGAGTAGTTCCAGAAATAATCATGTTATAATACTGTACACTTTAACACTGATTCATTGAAAGCTCGTTCTTCTTACATGTAAAAAAGTATTTTTAAATCTCTTTATTGATATTCATTGAAAAGTGATTTAATGTCAGGTTCCCCAGGTTCTGTGGTGTGCAATAAGGAGCTCTGACTCCAACATTCACTTCAGTTTCTGCTCCGTTTATTCAGCAATTTCATAATTAAAGCTAAAATAAAGTGCATTTTCCAAAAAAAATCACCATTAGCACGAGTTCAATATTCAGTGATTTTATTACTCAAGTGTTGTGTAACAGTCGTATAAATTATTGTTCAATTCACAATTTTCTAACACACACCAGTTAGACACTGAGACACATTATACAAATGTACACAGAAATGATAACAATAACATTAGCGACTTGATTTAGTTCCGTACGACTGATTTTGCCGTGAATAATAACACTGCGTTCGGGCTAGGCATGGGCCGATGCTCAACTTTTCATGTGACTGCAATACTGTTTACGGAAATATGCTACGTTTGTGCTACAGGGACACAGTCACCCAGCTAGCTATTTAAAAAAAAGCTGACTAGCATAACTAGCTAGTTAACTATCGCTATCTAGCAAGTTCTATATGTTAACTGTGTAGTAACATTACATTAGCTAGCAACAAATTTTATCTTGGGAACAACATATAGCAGTCAACAAAAAACTAACATGACTCTTAATAATAATGAAATGTTAGCTACTGTAATAGATTATATTGTTGTGGTAAGTGCAGGAAGTTGAACATGTGACACTTGATATTCAGAGGGTAAAATTCAATAGACTGCTATTGCTAGGCAAGTAAGCAGCATGAACACTGAATTATAACACACTGTCATTTAGCTGAAAACAAGGCTAATGTCTTACCTAGCCCTTAAGTACTTACAGTATGGACAATGTAAAGACACAGTGACTGGAAACGAGACACTATTATCTGGAACATCAACATTTACCACAGCTGTGGTGATAAATGACACTTAGCATCGACCGCTAACTAGATTCTCCTCATGCTACCTACAGGATACAACTGATATTTTATTTGGAAAAAAAAAAGCCCAACGTAGCCCCACTAAGGCACCATATTCCCAAACTGAATGGAAGGGGAGTGGTAATATATTGAGGTATTCACGCTAACGATATTATACATGACAATATAGAAGACTATCGGCACATGTCTAGCGGTGGCATAGCAAGAATGTTAAAACATAGGTGTGTTACAGCTCAGGTGTGTCACGACACAGGTTACACGACTGTTTTTCTTAATCCCACAATAGTGTCGATGTATTTAAAGACAGGGCTTCGATAAATAAGCTAAAATAATTCTTAGTAGAGGATTCACTCAGCTGAGAGGCTAAACCAGCTAATGCTAATGATGGCCTTAATGGGAGTAAATGTTTTAGCATATTGAAGTTTGGCTAAAAAAGAAATGTCAGATTTTCCACAATGTCCAATTTACCTTCATCTCTGATTTACCTTAATGTTTTATTTCCTCAATATCAGATTTACCTCAACATCTAACTACCCCAGTCTCCTGCTTACCTCAATATCAGATTTCAGAAGTGTTAGAAAAATAGCTCCAGTGCAAAATTAAAGAAACTTCAGGCACTAAACATGGCTGATGGATGGTATTTCTGTGATGTTTTAAAGTTTTGTGGATGTTTTATTTGAAGTCAGAGTACGCAGAATTATTTTTGCACCTTTAAATACTGTTGTTGCTGCTTGATCCCTGTGAAAGGACACATTGAGTCTCAAACTATGAAGACATGAGCCTCAACACCACAGGACTGACACTAAGACAGTACGACTAATCACAGACACACACAACATCAGGACAACATTACACCAGTACATGTATGTACACACGTATACACACGGTGGAAAGACGACACACTATATCACAGTAATATTACAGGTTTACCATCATTTACAGTTTGTTTATTCCCAAGCAATCTGTGTGAGTGTGTGTGTGTTTCATGTTGTGTGTGTGTGTGTGTGTGTATGGGAAGGTGCAATATTGAAAGAAAAATACCAGCTTTACATACACACTAATACGTTAGTAGTGTTACATGTTGACATTAAATAAGATTAGCCTTTACAATAAATGTCTAAAATGTGCAAAAACCTCTTTAAAGGGTTGAAATGGCTACAGGAAGTAGCGAAAACTGGAGCTCCAGTCACACTAGTCATGCTAGCCCTTCTTGTCTTAGCCAGGTGAGTGAAATGCTAATTGCTAACAGTAATATTCCATATTTAATGGTTATCAAGAAGAAAGAAACAGGAAGTGGCAGGCTGGATTTGCTAGTGGAATTTAACGTGACTAACTGCTAGCATGTTATGTTATTAGCACTCTTGATTTATTAAGCCATGATTAACATAGAACAATAATACCTCATACACTAACACTAAAATTAGCCATGGAGATATCTAGCTTAATGTATTATGCTAATCTGAAAAAGTCACATATTAGAATAAAGATGATATTTGTTAGCAATACTAATGAACACAGGCATGAAGAGAGACTGTTAGCAGTTTACACTCTGCTAGCAAAGCCTTGACAAAAAGGAACACATCACAATATTATATTTTTCATCATTATTCGCAGATATGTGTCGCTAAGTGACGGCCAGACATCTACGACTGAACATTTTATGAAAAAAAGTCTTGACGTAGCAGTTTTGTCAGCGTTCACGTGACGGGTTTGTTGAGCTGCTCTCATGGCTTTTGTTGGAAGATTAGCAAAGAACACAGTGGTGTTTAGTGATGTTAGTGGCAATGTGTGGCAGTGTGTGCCAAGGCTGACCACACACACACACACACACACACACACACTCAGTACTCCACCGTAGCTAAACATTCGGACTCCTTGTGAGAAACACCACGAGGAGGCCAATCAGCTAACAAGCTAAGCTGGTCCATTCTTTCTGATTTTTTCTGGATCTTTCAAAGGTATCTATTTATTTTTTAAAATTGTGTGAAGAAGAAAACGACGTCTCCGAGTCCTCTCAAAGACCCACCAAAGAACCAACGGACTGCCGCTCCCGAGTGCCAAGGAGCACTGACGGCTAAGACGGTGAGTGTGTGGCTGATTTTATTTTACGCTAATCAAGCGTGCCCTGTGTCGGTTTTCTTGCCGCCGTTTAACTTCCTGTGTGAATATGATGGTGCTGGATCACAACAAAGCCAGGATGGGGAACGGGGAAACTCAGGCGTGACGAAAATTGGTGCAGAGAGGCGGCATCTGTCCCTCCGTCCCGCCGTCTTCCTCAAATTCCTCTCATTTCACTCAACGGGTAACACTAAAGGTCAAAGATTAGCTTCACCTCTCGCAATAGTTCAAGGTGAAACTTCCAGAACTCTTCTGCTCTACGATGCTCCACTGCTCCACATCTAGCTTGTCTTCCATCTCATCTTCATCTTCGTCCTCTTCTTCATCTTCCTCGTAAAGGCTCGGTTCCTCAATGGAGCTCTCCATGCGGTAGCAGTATGGCTGCCCCTCTGTGTACTCGTATATGGTGGGCAAACTGCTCTTTAAGCTGCAGCGCCGCCTCAATGCCACAAGGAGGGGCTGGAAAGAACCAAGGCACAAAACATTCATGCTTTAAATTATTTTTAAAAAATGTCTAAACTACAACATAACTATGAAAGATAACAGAATCTGAATATACATGAATATACAAATTGGGAAATGCTCAACTTTAGCCAGGTTAGCTGGCCGGTTACCTAACTGCTTGCAAACCAGCTCACATTAGTCACTTGGAACATCATTTTCCCACTAATTTATTTAACAGCAGCCAAATCTATCAAAACATAATGTTACCATGACAACAGCCATCTTCTCATTACTGCGCTAAGTTAGCTTAGCACACAGGTTCTGTAGTAAGCATTACACTGATTAAGCCTTCAGTTTGTATAACTTAACACTTTTACAAATTCGGTTAGAAATTTCCAATTTAATTTGAATAAAAAGACAATAATTTACTGCTGCATTAACAAATTTAAAGCTTTCTGGTTAAAATGTTTCACTATTCTTTTTTTTGGATATGTTTTAAAGATTGTTGCCAAATGTAATACAGAATACCTCAGAACTTTAATTAGCTACAGCTAGCTTACTGCTAGTTAGCCTATAAGCTAGCTATACACTGAAGCTGGGCCCATGATAATGTTAATTATAAATAATTGCTAATGAAAAGAAGCTGCTGGTGCAACAAACAGCAATTAGCATGAGTTAATAGATTAACAGTTCATATTGTGTATTTTATGAAAATGAAACATTGATTAGCGCGACAGTGTGGATAAAGGAGTTCACTTAAAAAGTACCAACGGTACCACCTCACTCTGTAGTGAAACTAGCTAGAGCTTCACTAGTAATGTAGTGTTTATATAAAGCTAAACAATGACACTCCGTTACGCTGATGACACACTCGAGTTGATATAGCAGGTGTTTGTTAGTGGTGTTTCTGTTACCTGAGGCATGGTGAATATGTCCACATTGTTGCCCAGATCGATCCAGGCCAAGCACGAGAAACTTTGTGGGTTTTTCAGGGCCTCGGTCAGGTCCTTCATGACGGACACGGTCAGACGGTTTCCGTTCAGCGCCAGTGTGGTGAGTTTGGGCAAATCGCTTAAAACAGGCAACAGGATTCGCAAGCCTTCATCCCGCAGCTCAGTAAAGCTCAAATCCACGGATATGACAGCACCCCCGCTGGTCTGGAGGTAATATGCCACATGTCGAATGTCCCGTGTGGACAGGGGGATTCCAGAAAGATCTACCGAGTCGCTACAGAGCTTCTTCTGAAGAGTCGTTTTCAGCCTGTAGAGGGGGGAAATGCATAATTAGAAAATTATTAGTGATCATGTTTATTTTCTGGTCCAAAAGTCTAAAATCATTTTCATCAGGTCTCACACACTCAGCTGTACACTGTACAGCCATAAATGTTTACTTTTCTTTAACACAGCAGTGTGATGATGTCATTTTCCTGTAATGTGAGAAAACTTTCATATCATAATATAAAATAGTTCAAGCAGCTAGCATGAGTTATTAGATTAAAAATGTATATTTTGTATTTTAAGTAAATAAAACATTGATTAGCGCCAGTTGATTAGTTAGTTAATGTGATAAGTAGCAACAGTTGTGGAAAATGCAGCTAGTGAAACTAGCTAGCTAGGAGCTAAAGTCATTCTTGATGAAATAAAGCAGTTAGTGGAAGAGCACTAAGGTGGTGACTGAGTGAGTGGCTTCCCATCAGTGGCATGATTTTATTATTATTGATTCATGATCCTGCAGAGTTCTCTGTAATTTATTATTTCATCAATACTGAGTGTTGAGGTTAAAAGGCAGTGGTTAGCGCGTCTGCAGCATCACTGTCATCTTTTTTATTGTTCATCCTGATGTCCTGTCCACCTCGCTGTGTGAACATCCCTGTTTCGCTCACCTGTTACACGGGTTTGATTTAAGTCAATTTAACAAAAATATTAAGAGCAACAGAGAGACAAATGAATGCTGAACACTTTATCCAGAGTTAAACAATTTAAGAGATTTGTTGTATAAAGTGAATAAAGTAGGTAACTGGGAGAAAGATGAAAATAATGAGTGAACACACACCAAGAGCTGCTTTTTAAAATTATAACATAAAGTATAGGGAACAGAATAATTTAGATTGGAATTGGTTTCATTCTCAATTATTTTGAAATCAGGTATATCAGGTCTTGAAGTTGAATTAAAAATCATTTTGACAGCACAATACATTTTAAAATCATATACATATAAGAGAAGTGGTTAAATCTGAGCTTTTTTAAGTTTCAATCCATACATTACATTTAATTTAAATGAACTGGAATTATATTTCAGGTTTCAGCCACACAAACAGAGTTCCATACGCAGACAACAAAAGTGAACGCAGCAGTCCGCACAGCTTTTGTCAGTATTGAAAGCTGTAATGCAGGGCTCTCAGGGATGTTATACAGATCCATAGGCAAGAGCTTCATCACCCGGCAAGGCATCAGGGTCATGCTGTTCATGGTCAGACTGTTTAGGGTCAGGCTGTTCGGGGTCATGCTGTTCGGGGTCATGCTGTTCGGGGTCAGGCTGTTCGGGGTCAGACTGTTCGGGGTCATGCTGTTCAGGGTCAGACTGTTCGGGGTCAGACTGTTCGGGGTCATGCTGTTCGGGGTCAGGCTGTTCGGGGTCAGACTGTTCGGGGTCATGCTGTTCGGGGTCAG
>JAQQZX010000040.1:25641766-25661753 GCA_030068355.1 Notoglanidium maculatum | reverse complement strand
AGAGAGAGAGAGAGAGAGAGAGAGAGAGAGAGAGAGAGAGAGAGGGAGAGAGAGAGAGAGAGAGAGAGGGAGAGAGACAGAGAAAGAGAGAGGAAGGGAGAGAGATGGAGAGAGAGAGAGACCGAGACAGAGACAGAGAGAGAGAGAGAGAGAGGGAGGGAGAAAGAGAGAGAGAGAGAGAGAGAGAGATTGTGTATGTATAGCTGAGCTAACTAGTTAGCAACATTACAAAGTTGTTTAAGTTACTAGCTGTATATTAGAATAAAGTTAGCTTTGTAAGGTTAGCTCTCTAAATCTGAGCTGCTGGTCAACAGTCAACAAAAATACATTTTTTGCAAAGTTTAAAATATGATAATTAGCTGTCTACATTCTTAGGAATAAAGGTCCACTCTATGAGCCATTATGGGTTCTTTGGTTGTACCTATGGGAGAACTCTTAAAGGTTCTAGGCAGAACCATGTTTCCCTGCAACCCTGTAGTGTTGAATTAACTTGTATAATGCTGAACCTCAAACCTCAAACAGATGCAAATTAACTCCCACTGCACAGAATGGACTCGTGTGTGTTGAATTAACACCTACACAATTTTATAAACTCCAGCAGCATTTAATGAACTCTTACAGTTTTGAATTAACGTGTATGGAGTTTAATTAACACCTGCATCACCTTATAAGCACCTGCATGTTTACAGGGTTGAATTAACACATGTAGTGTTGAAGTAACTCCATACCTATAAACACCTGCAGCTTGGAATGAATGCTTACAGTGTTGAATTCACATGTGCGGAGTTGAATTAACACCTACAGCATTTTGCTGCACCAGAAACCCTGAAGTAACTCTTACAGTGTTGCACAAAAAATCGGTATGTCAAACAGCTCCAAATTAACACCTACAGCATCAAATAAGCTCTTATGTTGTAAAATTAACACCAGATCACTATGCTGCTGCTAAGAGTCAACATCTGTAGTGCTGAATTAACACAAATAGCTGTTGGGAAATCAAATGTACAGCAGAATTAACATTTATAACTGTCAGATGAACAGCAGGCCTTCTAACAGCAGCTGACAGGCAGCCCTGAGTGTTCAGTCTTACAGTGCTCATATGTGTGTGTGGCAAAGTGTTGATTCAACATTGTATCAAACCAACATTATGAGTGTTAATTAAACACACATAGTGTGAAACTTCTGCTAATATATCACTACATTAAACACTACAGAGTGTAATTAACGCAGTGTGTTAATTCATTGCTGTAGACGATAATGTTCAGGTGTCGATGTAATGGTGTAGGTGTTAATCCAGCGTTGTAGGTGTTCATTTCTGGCTGCAGCTGTTTATGTTTTTGCAGCATCCTCCTCACCGTCCAGCTGCTGAACACGAACACACTCGGATAAGTGTTGGTGTGTTAATGCAACACACTGTGAGGGTAAAGTCAACACTGCAATACTTCATGCAGCACTAATTGAGTGTGTGTGTGTGTGTGTGTGTGTGTGTGTGTGAGTGTGTGTGTGTGTGTGTGTGTGTGATGTTGTTTACGGTATTTCTGTCTCCTCACCTTCCTCAGCTGTCTCAGCACGCTCGCGGCCTCCTCCACTTTCCTCTCGCGCAGCAGCTGCTGGATGTCGCGGATCCACGCGACCCGTCTCACGTACGGGCTCTGAGCGCTCGCGCGCAGCCTATCGGTCCGCAGCAGCATCACGGCGGCGGGGAACGGGGCACTGGGCTCGCGCTCCCCGCCGCTGTCCGCGCGTTTCCGCCGCCCTCCTCCTCCTCTCCTGCGCGAGCCTCCGCTGCCACCGTCCAGGCTGCTCTGGCGGCTCAGTCTCGAGCCCATGGCTGACTCCGGTACAAACACCACACGCGCAGATCAGTCCGTTGCTCGTGCTCTGTTTACCCGAGCTTCCTCATGGAGCCTCCGCTCCGGTTTCTCTCCGTTATACCGCGCATCAAACATATAAACACATGAACACAGAACACCGCTGCTGCTACACCGTGCATCAAACCCCGTCCTCCCCGTGCGCGCGTGCATGCGTGTGTGTATGCTGTTCGGTAGGTGGGACTCTGAACTGCGTGTGTGTGTGTGTGTGTGTGTGTGTGTGTGCGTGCGTGCGTGCGTGCATGTGTGTGTGTGCGTGTGTTAACGCAGAAAAATCAAAGCCACAGTGCTCTGAGCTTCACTTTCTTTCAGTCCTGTGAATATTTCTGTACTCTGAATTACAAACCTACAGTGTTCATTTAATCCTTAAAGTGTTTATTATAACATTACATTGTTTATATAACCTGTACACAGTTTATTAAACCTATTTATTATTTTATATATATTATTTTTATTATTTATTTTTATTATTTTTTTTATTATTTATTATTACAATGCTTATTTAGCCCTTATCGTGTTTACTTAACCTTTACAGTGTTTATTTAAGTCTTAGAGCACAAGAATAACACCATAGTGTTTTATATTAATATTACCTCTCTGCATATTATCTAAAGTGTTTACTTAATACAGTGTTTATTTAACCCTTAATGATGTGATGCCAGTGTAGCACACAAACACTAAAATACAGCACCAACCAACAAATTAACACCAGAATATTACAGGAAAGTGCATATTGCAGAAATCATCCTCATCAGGATTTTATTTAAGGAGTCAGTACTGCTGCGTTCTCCTGGTCTGAGTGTCTGCCACCTCATGGAGCAAAGTAGAATTACATCATCAGCCCTCAAGGCTTTACTGCCAGGTCCCCAAATATTGGTAAAACGTATAGAAACCCTTTTACCCCAGGAACACCACTGGGCAGAGAATGAAATAATCACACACTATAATAATCACATGTAAAAATCACATAAAAAAATCACATAATAATAATAATAATAATAATAATAATAATAATAATGATGATGATGATGATGATGATGATGATTTTAGATTTTTGTAAAATTCATATAGTATATTCAAAGGCCAGGCAGGCAGACAAAGGGAGAAGGGTAATCCAAAACAGACAGGCATCATAACTTAGACTAAACAAGGATAACAAGGGCAAGAATCTTAGTCAAAGTAGCAAAGCAATATCAAAACACCAGAGTATCAGGAGCCTCAGCAAAGACTTGGCATGAACTTGACTAATGTAAGGAAGAACAATAATTCTCAAACTGAACATGAACCCGAGTCCTTACGGGCCGTGGCAATGATTACAAACAGGTGGAAGAATGAATAACCATGGCAATGTGAGATGAAAGTGCAGGAGGGTGCTGGGAGGTGCAGTCCTCAGTGGCCATATTTAAAGGTGTTTGGCAGGTGACATGACACACTCACACACACACACACACACACACGCACACAATAATTAGAAGAGCACTCGAGAGCGCAGACCTCCACCAAGGACAACAGAAAAAAGACTTTAAAACTCTTTGGATGTCAAAGAGTTTCTGCAAAGGCCAAGTCAGTCACCTGACCTGAATCCAACTGAGCTGCATTTTACTTGCTGAAGGTAAAGACAGATCACCCTGAGAACCAGCAGGAAGTGAAGCAGCTGCAGTAAAGACCTGCCAGAGCTTCGGCAGGGAAGAAACCCAGCATAGTGATGTGTATGAGTCTGTGACTGCAAAGGATTTAGAACCAAGTGTTAAAAATGGTAATTTAATTATCCCTTTAATTTGTCTGATTACTTTTGATCCTGACATTTAAAAAGTGCTGTAATTCCTACAGTTTAACTGATTTGGATGCAAATTCCCTCAAATTATTCCTGAAAGTCTGCAGTTTTTTATTTTAACCCCTAAACATCTAAAATAACAATAACTTACACAATGTCCAAATATTTATGAACCTGACCTGTTATAATAACACATATTCATCACATGTAAGGGATGAAGTCAGAACTTTGTTTTCTGGTTAATGATGATTAATTTAAATTAAGATTATGTGTAGATTACTGTCAGCATATAAAACTGTAAACAAATGAGCAAACAAATGACCCAGACGCTACTAATTACACCTTTCACTGGCTTTAATTAAAGCCTGGACATAATAACAGCCCTAATAACAGCCAGTTCACGGCGTCATGTCTCACACACTGAACATTTACAGCTCCTCTGGTTGGAGTTTCTTTCACTCTGGAAAATTCAAAATTTGGAAACGAGTTTACTTTAAAACATTAAGACACTGAACAATCAGGTAAGACAATAAAATGTGTTTAATTGTGTTATGGTTAAAAACAAGTGTAGTGAAATTATTACTCTAATAACAGTATTCATTTTTGCATTATGTTCCAACAGGACCATGGGGAAGAAGCCCCTCGTTGCTGGCCTGGTGCTCATCATTGTGGCTGTTCTGACTGTTTTCCTCATTCTGATCTTACGGGTGAAACATGAAGATCACTGTTACTCCAACGCCTCTGTAGCAGCCGACGCTGGGAAATGTTCTGAAGTCGGCAGGTAGGACAAAGCAATGACCTTCACTCACAACATGATACAAATTCCTGTTAGTCATTATTCCTGTTATTTGCAGCAATTTTCAGTATATTAACAGAGATGTAAATACCCCAAATATTCAACCCAGTGAGGGTTTAGTTACTCACTGAGGGGCATTTACTATTCCTGATGTACTTTTGGATGATGTCCAGCACAAAACAGGCAATTTCAGCATCACTCTGAAAACATTCGGCCCTCATCAGTGATTTCCATCTGGGAAAAGCCACACCATGTTTATCCTTGTTTTCTGCCGTTGTCTGTCCTGATTTTGACTCATTTTGCTTCATGCTTTAGCTTATTTTGAGGAGGATTCATACTCCCTTACTGTATCTTGTGTTAATAAGTATGATCCTCCATTTTTACCAAGTTTGGGTTCTCAGACTTGTCATCCAGCTAAACACTGATTCCTTTCCTTTCTTCTTCGTCACGCTGCCACTTGTAAAAATATAAAACACAGAAGGCGCTTTAGAGATTTGTCCATTATGGCCCATTCTGGACCATGTTTGTCCAACATGGCGGCCTCCATTAGAGATGGACCCGCACCCTGTGTAGATATAAAGATAATAGATAATAGATAATTTTATAATAGAATCCCTTACATAGTCCTACATATCCTACATAGTGGACCTTTAAGATTTTAAGTGATGTTATCCAAGCCACTACATTATGTTACAGTTAAAGGAACAGAATGTTAATGTTAAATGTAAATAATGTTAAATCTGTCCAGAACTGAATATTATTATCTTATTTATAAGCTCAATGCACATGTTGTAGATGATATCTGTCATTATTTTTTGAAGGTGACTTTTAAGTTCTTTTAATGTCATCAAGTCAGAGAAATTTGGAAATGCTGCTACTGGATCAGTAAAAAATTCTGGAGAAATAGAGGATGTTTTTTGCTCAGAGACTGTAACAGTCACGCTGTTGTGATGTGTGTTTGTCTCAGGGACATGTTAAAGCGTGGTGGCTCTGCAGTGGACGCCGCCATCGCAGCGCTGCTGTGTATCGGGCTGTTTAACGCTCACAGCATGGGCATCGGAGGAGGACATTACTTCATCATCTATAACGGCTCTACAGGTGACGTCCATCCATCTGTCCATCTGTTCACCCATCCATTCATCCATCCATCTTCCCATTATTCCATCTGATAACATATCAGTGTGACAATTCATCCCTCCATATTTCCATTCGTTCCTCCATCTATTTCTACATCTTACAGTCCATCATCCATCCATCCATCTGTCATCACTGTATCATCTTTCCACTCATCCATGACAACCCATTCATCTATCTGACAATTTATCCATCCTGCCTCACTCAGATTGAAGTTAATTAAAGTTATTGTGAAGTTAATGTTAATAATTTTTTTAAATCTATATAATTTAATTAAGAGTTAATTTCCTGTTTTTGTTTTTCTCTCTTAGGAAAGGTAGAGACGATTAATGCGAGGGAAACGGCACCCCGGAATGCCGCGTCTGACATGTTCAGCAATGACACGGCGCTTGCAAAAATAGGTACTGAAAAGGTTCTGACTCGATTTACTTGGAATCCCTTTTTATTTTTCCTGTATTGTGTGTGAGGCCGAGTGGCAACCAGCTGCATGCTCTGAGATAAATAAACTTTATTTGGTGTAATTTGATTGAGTTTAATTAGATTTTGTTTAATTTGTTTCACAATCAGAAAGATGAAGCACTGTGTAGGACTGCGTCACCTGATGCGAAAGCTGTGGCCTAAACATTAAAGATTTAAAGAGACATATAGGCCCACATAAAGGGATTTAAAACAATGAGGTGAAAAAACAATAAATAAATAAATGTGAACATTATAGATCAGAAGGGGTTTTAGATGTGTTGTCTGTTGTATTTTCATCAATAAACAGGAGGCCTGTCCATTGCGGTCCCCGGTGAGCTTCGTGGCTATGAACTGGCACACCGGCGTCATGGCAACCTGCCGTGGAGGGAGCTGTTTGAGCCGAGCATCCGGCTGGCACGGGACGGCATCCCAGTCAGCAGAGCTCTCGCCAAAGCCATGCGAGAAACCCAAAAGATCATTCAGGATGATCCAGTGTTGTGGTGAGGGACATCACTGTCATGGACATGTGAAAATATCATCACCACCCATGTGATGTCATTGGAGGTTTATTTTGTGTTAAATTGGAAAAGCCAGAATAAGTTTTAGCAGGAAAAGGAAGCTACGACCAAACACGACAGAATCAGGGCAGAATGTGGACTGTATGATTGACTGATTGATGAATACTTTATTGCCATAAGGAATATTATTTATTTCAATTGTGTTTTTGACTTTATTTGTTGTTACAGTGAAGTATTTTGTGATTCTAACAAAAACATCCTGAGGGAAAATGACATTATCCGATTTCCACGGCTAGCAGACACCTACGAGAGGATCGCTGAGGGAGGAGCTGCTGTTTTTTATAATGGTTCCATGGCTGAAACGATAGTGAATGACATCCAGGCCGCAGGTCCATCAGTGTTTAACTATTAAAGTCAATAGTTATTGACGACAACATCCTACATTCTTTGTTATTGGCAGTATAAGTGTTAATATTAACTGCATTACAGATGCTAATCCATATTTCACAGACACTAGAGGCTTATACTCACTGCTAATCACTTCACTAGCATATGTTGTATGCTAATCTGTTTATGGTGTTTTGGGATGATCCAGGTGGCATTATAACACTTGAAGACCTGTCAGGGTATACAGCAGAGGTGAATGAAAGCCCACTGAAGATAAACGTGGGCGAATACACAATGCAATTTCCAAATGCACCATCTAGCGGTCCTGTGCTAGCACTAATGCTCAACATTGTGGATGGTGAGTGTGTATTTGTTGTGTTCCTTGTGTGAAATAAATCAAATCCATGTAGCTTAAGTTAAACTTGATAAGTCAATTGCAAACTTGATCATGTGATGTCACCACTAGCTTCATTATACTGTTTGGCAAAAATTTTGGTTTTAATTAAAAAAATATTTAAAATAGTTTGTATGCAACATAACTCTGTTACCTAAGCAGTAGCTATCTAGTATTGGTGAAACTAGCATGAGCAAGCACTGCAGACAACAAACAAATTAGATCAATGAGACAGCAGTGGACTGAAGAAAGTGGTGAGAGTTCATTTGTGCAGTCAAGTGTATAATACAAAAAAGGTGGGGAGGTGTAGCTCAGTAGTGAAGTGCCGGTGAGGTCGTGTTTCTGGGTTTTGGGGGAGTCACAGTGCTTACTGCTGTTCCGCATCAAGGAGGCAGCGGTGTGAAGCAGGGCAATTCCTCATCAACTCACGAAGTCCTGGTGCGTAGCCCTCACGGAGAATCTAAAGCAAGAGAAAAAAACAGAGAGACAGCGTTCTCATCCATTGTGTTCAAATCTCGCTCAACACAATCTCCTTCTATTGGCCACTGTTGGCCACTATTGGTGACTGGAAATCTCTCTCCAGTCATGCGAGTTTTGATAGCTTCGCCCCGCTCGTTACCTCCTGGCTGGTGCAGCACTTGAAAGGAGAAGCCGTGAGGGCAGTCTTCAAGGCCTTGAACGCGTAGTCCTTCTTGGGGGTCCACCATAAGGTCTCCGGCTCACCCTTACTGGTCAGATCTGTAAGGAGGCAGCTATAGAGGCAAAGTTAGGAACAAAGCTTCTGTAATACCCGGCCAGCCATAGGAAAGCACATACCTGTTTCTTCGTTCGGGGCCGCAGATACTGACAGATGGCTTCAACCTTCTTGTCTTGGGGTTTGTCCGTGAGCCCAGCCCACCGCAGTTCTTTGAGGACTCTGCATATTTGGTACAGGTGATCGTCCCACAAGCGTGAGTGGATGACCACATCATCTAAGTAGGCTGCCGCATAGTCCCAGTGTTGGCATAGTATGACGTCCATGAGGCACTGGAACGTTGTCGGGGTTCCATGCAGCCCAAAGGGGAGAACCTGGTACTGCCAGTGTCTGGAGGGAGTACTGAAGGCGGTCTTGGGTGGGAGGAGGGCATGAGGGGGACCTGCCCATACTCCTAGGTGAGGTCCAGAGTGGTGCTCCACTAGCTCATCCTCTTTCGGCATCAGGTATCCGATAAACTCAGAGACCTCATTGAGCATGCATAAATCATTGCAGAGGCAAAAGCTTCCATCAGGCTTGGGCACCATTATGACAAGGCTGGATCTGGGACTGGTGGAGTCCTTGATCACTCTGTCCCTAAGCATGGTGGCGACTTCGACCTCTATAGCTTCACACTGGGCCTCTGGCACTCTGTAGGGCTGCTGCCTGATGACAACTCCAGGGGATGTCCGGATGATATGGTGCACCACTTTGGTCTGCCCAGACTCTGAGGAAAAGACGTCTCGGAATTGCCTGTAGCTCTTCCACGTCATGGAGCTGTGTTGGGGAGAGATCCGGCCACTTGCCGATCGCCTCCATGGGACCTGAAACAGAGGAGAGAGACGACAGGAGCACAGGCACTATAAATAGATAACATGAACACAAGTGAGAACTAGCACTTCTGTATGTTTGAATGTGAAGATTTCATGTGAACCGCCCCCTCATGTGAGGTCTGACTTATGGTTTAAGATTGACATTTCCCAGTATCAGGAAGTCTCATTAGCACTCACTATGTCACTATATGAAGCTTATGTGAAAGCTTATAACTCGTGTATGATGATGGCCTAAAAGTGTAAAACTGGCTCTGTGCAGGTTATAATTTTTCACACAGCAGTGTTTCTACTGTAGAGAAGAAGACACTCACTTATCACCGCATCACTGAGGCTTTCCGCTTCGCCTTCGCTAAGAGGAGCAAGCTGGGAGATCCTCGTTACCTCAACATCACTGACGTGAGACAATGAGTAGTTCCATATTTTACACTTACATTTACAGCATTTGGCAGATGCCCTTATCCAGAGCGACTTACATAAGTGCTTTGAAGTCTCATCAGTAAATATATTCAGATACTGGCTCACTAGGACCTGGGCTAAGAACACCATCACGCTAAAACTGTTGGCAGTAATACAGAAAGGGTTTTTTTTTCCCCCACATCATAATCATCATCATCATCAAGATAATATAAGATAAGATAAGATAAGACAGCTCTTTACTTTCCCCTTTGGGATTAATAAATTGTTAAAATTAATAAACAAGAACAAGGTACAAATACAAAAAAGTTTTTATAAAAAAGTTTTTCAAATTTTTAAAAAAATAAAGCAAAATAAAAATCGACACTATTGAAAAAAATTAAAGTAAAATCTAATAGTAAAAATATAAAAATGTTAGTAAAATTTTACAGATGTAATATAAATACTTAACTGTGTATTAGATATCATGTACATCTATAGCTATTGTGAGCAAGCACTGCAGATGACATACATATTGGGACCAGGAGACAGCAGTGGCGTTCAGAAAGTGGCGAGAGTTTATTCGTGCAATCAGTGAAGGTGTAGGAGGTGCAGCTCTATGGTGAGGTGCTGGTGAGGTCATGCTTCCAGGTTTGTATGAGTCACGGTGCTCGCTGCTCTTTCACGTTGAGGAGACGGTGGCGAGAAGCAGGGCAATCCCTCGCTGGCTCACGAAGTCTGGGTACGGATTCCTCACGGTGAATCTGATTTTGGAGCGAGCAAACAGAGAGAGACAGCCTGCTCACCAATCGTGTTTTATCTCGATTTTCTCGATATCTAATTTCTCTCCAGCTGTGCCGGGTTTGACAGCCCCACCCCACTTGTTACCTCTTGGTGGCGTGTGACGAGAATTCCCGGGCCAGTTCCGGGGTTTCCCGACGGGGAGGAACACTTGCTAGTCCTAGACGGTGGGGCTGTATAACCACAGACATCACATTATGCTAAGGTGCAAGAAGTAAAGCAAGATTAACAAAGCAATATAACTAGACTGGCTACATACACTCACCAGAGACTCCAACTCTGCTACTTACAGCCCCCTCTGAAAGTACGGAAATGTCAAGGCTAATTCAATTGATTTTGCTGTAGAGCTGTTAAAAAAAACTTGACACCTTACTTGAACCCACCCATTTTTCCGGTGTTTCTTGTTGCCCAGGTATGCCCCATTAGCTTGATTGCTTGAATAAGTAATAGCTCTGAATGTCAACTCTTTGAGCCCTGGGTTTCACCTGTTTAGACCGCATTTATTGTTATGAAGGATAAACCAACATGAACACCAGAGAGCTGTCTATGGGAGAAAAGTAAGCTATTCTGAAGCTGAGAAAAGAAGGAAAATTAGTCAAAGACATTGCACAAGCATTGGGCATAACCAGAAGAACAATTTGGAATGTCCTGGAAAAAAGTAACCAGTGGTGTACTAACAACCAGACATCAAACATCAGTACATGACAGGAACATTGTGAAAGCTGTGAAGAAAAACCCCAAAACAACAGTCAGTGACATCACCAGTAACCTTCACAGGGCAGGAGTGAAGGTCTCTTGATCCACTGTTCAAAGAAGACTTTGAGAGCAATTCACTCATTAGCATTAAGAATCAGAAGACCAGGTTGGAATTTCCAAAGATATTCAGAGATGAGCCACAAAAGCTCTGGGTCCAACATTTACCACTACCAAAGTGATGGAAAGGTCAAAGTATGGAGAATGAAAGGATCTGCTCATGATCCAAAATGTACAAGGTCTTCGGCCAAGCACGGTGGAAAAAGTATCATGGTTTGGGCTAGCACAGCTGTTTCTGTAGAGTGCTTACACTAATCTTTACTGACAATGGAACTGAAGATGGCAGCAGCAGAATGAATTCACAAAATGAAAATATCAAGAAATGAAAGCTGAAATTCTTAGCTAATTGTCACATTTTCATCATTTGATCTTAAACCCAAAAGTCTTCAATGACAGCAAACTCAAATGTCTTCAGTGATAGTAAAAACAAAAGAATCGGCTTTGCCATCCAGTACTTTTGGAAGGGTCTACACTTATAGGTCATAATTACAGGAAAGGTTGACCCCACAGTTATAGGTTTTTCTCCCATTTTTACACATCAAACAGGAAATAAAGTTGAGAGTGGGCAACTGAAGAAATGTTGGACCACATACACCATAAAATTGGTATGAGTAATCAATCAAGCCAACGGTTTGAATTTGTTGATTTACTAAGTTTGCTGTTCCCTCTGTCCCGCTACAGCTCATCTACAACATGACCTCAGACTACTATGCTGATAACATCCGCAGTAAGATCTCAGATGATACCACACATCCAGAGAGTTACTATGAGCCAGAATACTTCATCCCTGAGCATCATGGGACAGCTCACCTGTCCGTCATCGCTGAGGATGGGAGCGCGGTGGCTGTGACCAGCACCATCAACCAGTAGTAAGAACAAAAAAAAACTGAACACGCTGTACTGCTCTGAGCCAATCAGAGCACACTGTACTGCTCTAATCAGAACAGAGTGTATAAACAGTCCTGATGGTGTTTATGTGCAGTTTTGGTTCAAAAGTGATGTCACGTTCCACTGGAATCATCTTTAATGATAATATGGATGACTTCAGTTCTCCCAACGTCACAGGTGCATTCGGCATTCCTCCTTCTCCTAATAATTTCATCCAACCAGGTAACAACTTTTATCGAAGTATTCATATTTGTTTCAGAACTAGATTTTAAATATGCAGATAAATTTTGATAATGTATCATCCAATATATTACAGTGCATGTATGGATTGCACATAACGTTATTAATTTTCAGAGTTTAATCTGTAGTTATTGCTGGTGATGTAACTCAGTAGCTTGAGATTACATTATCATATGCTCATTTGGCTACACGTGTGCAGGTAAAAGGCCGCTCTCGTCCATATGCCCCACCATCATCTGCGACAAACACAACAAAGTTAAAATGGTTGTTGGAGCTTCAGGTGGGACGAAGATCATCACAGCAACGGCTCTGGTAACAAACATAGCTTTGAGCATATCATGCATTGCTTTAACTGTAATAGATCCAGCTTTTACCATAACACACATTACACAAACTTTACCTTTATATTTTAGAATTATTTTATAAGATAATATATTTTAATATCTAAATATCCATTAATATCTACATCTATCTATCCATCCATCAATCCATCCATCTATTCATCCATCCTTTCATCTATTTGATCATCATCCATACGTCATTTTTATCCATCCATCCATCCGACTGTATTTGCATCTATACATGTATCCATCTGTCTGTCCATCTATTCATTTGTATATCCATCTATTTATCAATCCATCCATCTGTCTTTATTTGTCCATTTATCCATCTATCCATTTGTTTAACCATTAATCCATCTATCTGAATACCCATCCATCCATTCATCTATATGTTTGTCTATCCAACAGTCTATCCATCTATCCACCATTAAAATCAATCAATTATTCAGTGCATTTATAGAGTAGTGCCAGGTAGGTGATGAACATTCTGGGCATTGTTGCCTGTCAGCTACATGGATGTCTCCCTGCTCCTCCTGCTACTGTCATCTAGGGTTGGTTGATCCCCCAGTTCTTAACTTTCTTCCATGGCCATAGCTCCCCCATCGGTCTGCTCTGCCAGCTCTTTCATGGTTCTTTCTCACTGTCAAAGCCCTTGTTTCTTACCTCCACAGAGCAAACAGAGGTCTTCCAGATGAGAGGAGTCTTGGTGGAGATCTTCTGATTTAGCTCTTGGTGCTTGGTCTTGGCCTGATAAAGTGCTTCTTCTGTGGAAGTATGACTGCTGTATGTGACCTGCCTCCATGTCTCAAGCACCTTGGCCAGCTTTTTCAGGACCTGGTCATGCCACCTTCTGTAGTCCTCTTGGGAAAGAATTATGTTGCATCTTGACTGCATTTGTTGGAGACTTGCATTGGTGGTATTGAAGAGGGGACAGCTTTTCCTAATGCAGAACCACTAGTTGACATTTCAGGGGCATGGTAAGGTGACATAAATTGCCCTGATTAGGAAGCTGAGTCTGGTCTCCAGTATCTCTGGTATGTGATCAGTATCCAAAGATCAGACCATAAAAGTGGTCTGTCTGTTATGTCCTTTCACATTGCCAAACCCCCCTAACAGCAGTAACACTTCTTCAATCTTGTTGTGCTTCTGTTCTACCATACCACCCTAGCTTCCCTTTTCTCTCTGCTTGTCTTATACCAAAACGGTGGTATTCTTCCCCAGCCAAGACCTATTCATCCAGTCTGGACTCTGCTAACCACCTCCGAGTGCTGAGCTTGCTTTTCAATAGGTTAATCTCCAATTGGGCCCTCCACCTCCATCCTGTTTGGACAGCTCTCACCAGTGGGGCCTTCGAATCTGTTCATTACGAGACAACACTAGCTTTCCACTGCTTGTACCCCAGGCTGATCGTTTCAAGTGGTACCTGTAAGGCATTCTTCCAAAAGAAGCCTGTGATATAGTGGCATCTTGGCAGCCGCAGCTACTTTCAGATGTATGTGATTATAGCCCATCCATCTACTGGCTGCTGAAGAGTTAATTTTGCACATTTTTAGTGGCTACAACACCCTTTGGTACAATGTTAATTTATAGCACCACACTTTGTACTTTCCAGGGAGCTGGATCTGGTCAATCCTGGCCATGCCATCTGTGAGTTGTTTCTGGACTGCTTTCCCCATTTGTTTGTGAGATAGCTCCCATCTATGGCTGGTAATGGGCTGTTTGGAGAAGGATTTATTCTCCTCCTGTGACAAAGACGGTGTGCAGAAACGTATTCTTTTTCAGAGAGACAGGCTCTGTGACATGGAGAGCTTGTTCTTCATTTGAGAGCTTGTGTAGTCTTGGTATACATGCTGCTGTCTGCAAGACTGTGGTGATGTTGTTTCTTAGGAGAGACTGTCTCTGGCCTGACTATACCTTTACCCCTCCAACCATCTGTCTCACACCAGTGAGGATGATCTAAAAGCATGCATGAACCGGGTGAGGGAGTTGGAGCACCCCATGGCAAATCCTACCTCCTGCTTAGTTGCTGGGAAAAGCACTTTTGGCTTCTGATGCTGTGGAATATTTAAAAGAATTCCATTCTTTTGCTACCCAGCTACACAAAATGCCGATCACCCATACATGTTTTATCCCTGCATCCTCTTTCTAGAAAAACAGTGTGAATTCCTCCATCAGTCTGATAACAGATTGACACTGAGTGTGTAAGTAAGTTCACAAAATGTTTATAAAACACTGTTAGTGATTAACATGGTAATAAGAGTTGTTGTAAAGGTTTTTGAATGCAGGCCACATAGAGTGTGTCAGTGAATCATTTCCTCTCGCTCACAGGTGATCCTGAACTCTCTGTTCTTTAACTACGATCTGAAGAGAGCTGTAGAGGAACCCAGATTTCACAACCAGCTCATCCCCAACTACATCGAGGTGGAGCAGGACTTCGAGAAGGTGCAACTGGAATCCAAGCATTAGGATGCATGTCTAAGTGAATTAAATTGAATTTTGATAAATCATTATGACACTCTTCAGCCAAATCAAAACTCAGTTTGTGACACTGTCACATTAATTTTAGTGTCTCTGAAAAGTCTGAGAAACAAATGATTCCACAACCAGCTCAACCCCAACTATAACAAAGTGGAGCAGGACTTCAAGAAGGTGTGACTGAAATACAAGCACCAGGATGCATGTTTCAATGAATCAAATTGAGTTTTGATTCATATGTATCATGTGATTGTTTAAAAATGTACCCTCATGCCGTTCATGATATCACAGTGCAAATGACAAAAAAGAGTTGTTCAAATAAGGGATTTTGTTTATGAATCATTTTCTCAATTTTCATTTCTTCCACATGAATAATATTTACATCCGAGTCACTGAGCATTTATAACAAACATATGACTCTTTTCTTCTCTTGTGCATTAACAGTAATAATGAAAATCATAAATTAATCTATATTTACATTACAGAGTGTGATAGACAGACTAGCACAGAAGAATCATGTGACGAAGTTGCAGAAATCCTTTTCGGTGGTCCAGGCCGTGGTGAGGCAGGATGGACAGACCTGCGCTGAATCCGACCCCAGGAAAGGAGGACGTCCCGCTGGCTACTGAAACAAACTGTAACAATTATCTACTTTCACCTCTATAGCTTTGGAATCGGAATGAATCATTCAAATCATTACAAAGTTTTCAATACACAGACAATCTCCTTTCATATATTCTTTGTATTTAATGCATTTTGATGAAAACACAGATCAAAAGCTCAAAATCAAAGATCAGAATTTTATTTGTAGCCGGGTCTCTGTATCACTATCACGGCTCCCTACGTTCCTTCTGAATGCTGTATTCTTCATTTCAGCCCACTTAATTTCTTGTGTTGTTTGTCCGAAATACGTTTATAAGAGGAATCAATCACACGAGGACATGCTGTTAAAGGAAAATCATCAACTTTGGCGTGGTAACAATAACTTTGCTTCATAACACCACCCAGTTGTTGATTATTTCTTATAACAGCATGTCTCATAGTGTTTTATTCCTCTTATGCCACAGCAATTTGCCATTAATTACACTGTAGTCATTCTCACACCAGCTTTGCTTTTTTTCACATAAGACCAAAAAAATGCAGCTCATCGTGTTACATCATGTAAACTCCTCTGTCCTGAAGATGACAGAAAGCTTAGTTCCAGCTTTACCTCTGACCGTTACACAGACACTGAACACTCCTTCATACATGTTATATCAACTGTTTCCTTACAGAAAACTTCACCAGATCAACGATTGTTAAACTCTGATTATGTGGAGCGTGCGCTGTACACACCCCTGGGAATGAGCTGTTACTATGGAAACGATAATGTACTAGAGCGAGTACATTAATATAAACCTGCACTGCTGTCAGAGCTGCTGTTATAGAAAACTAATCAACACCTTCTGACCAATCAGAATCCAGAATCCAACATTGCTGTGGTGTAAATGTATTTAATCAATCTTTCAAAAGACATTTATAAACTTAAGACAGCTCTCTCATTAATGTGACATTTGTTATGTTCAGTTTCAGTGTTCTTGCTCTCAGTGGACTTTTCATGAATGAATATTGTAAAAGAACAAATGCAGCACTAATTATTTGTACAACAAGAGAGATTTGTATTACAATAGAAACTGACTGTAACATCCAGCCTGGACAATTCTATTCCAGACCACTAGAGGGAGCCCTCCCCCAAATTTCTAAAAAGAATTTCTATCATCATACTCATTTCCTGTTTGTTAAGTATAAAAAGCACATTGTGATGCATTACAGTTTGTCTTTTATATGAGATCTGAGCCTTTTTTCTGGACGGGTCACGTGTGTATGATTCTGCGTGTCCTTGCCTTTCAGATTTTCTGTTATATCTGATGTCTGGATTATCGACCCTGCATAGTCCCGCATGATGTTTGTATAGTGTTTTGGTTTCTTCTCTGTCTATGATTATTTGTTTTTTTAACCTGGAATATTTTGACCCTGATTTTTGCCTTAATAAATCTCACTGCAGATGGATCCTGTAACCTGCTCTGTTACACCCACACTTGGTATAGCAAATCTTCATTTTTTTCAGAAACAAAAAAAATAAAACAAAATTGCTTTTATTTTGTCATATGTTTTCATTATTTTATTTTTTTTTCATATTTTTTCATTTAATTGCATTCATCTGATTATTTTTAAAGGTTATTTTATAGGTAAGTTCACCTTTGCCTGGCTGTTCCAGCATTTACAGTATTGCATATGCACTGAAATGACATTTTTATACAAACAGCAATAAAAGAGAGAAAACAGCAAACTAAAATACAGCAAAAACACCTACACATGGTGTTGACCACAATCTTATCTGCAACAGGCTGGCAGGGTGTAGCTGCAGGTTTTCAGAAGGAGGAAACTGCATAAGATTTCAATTCGCAGCATGCAAATGTGACTGACCAGCAAACACGTTCACTGCCACATCCAATATCTACTGCAGAGAAGAAGATGCACTTATTAAGAGCCTTGGAATCCTGATCCTCTACAATCATTGTTTCTCCCAAGGCCATTTTGCCTGCACATGCCATAAACTGTATTGTAATATTTCTGAGTTATGATTCAGAATAGGACATTTGAGAACATTAACCACATTCTGAGAAATCACAGACACACACACACACACACACACACACACACACACACACACACATACACACACAGTCTAACACTGCAATGTGACCAAACACTCAACACTGTATATGATGTATGAGTGTTAATGGTTGATGTGGATAGTTAATTCCGATCATTTTCTTTAAAACATGATCTTGACGTGTTTTAAACAAAACCAAACAATAATCCCATCGGTAGACTTTCTGTGTGTGATCTGTATGTGAGAAGTGAAAACGTACTCTGTGTCATTGTGTGTATGTGCATGTGACAGGAAACATCTGGGGTGGTTTTTATGGTAGAATTAGGCAAAGGGGGAAATGGAGATGTGAGAGAAAGAGGTCTTGCAAAGCCTGTGCATTGCTGATGTTTTTTGTAGCTGTTGATGGAAACACACCACGATGTATGGGACTATATGCTTTACTAGCGCTGAGTGTGTGTGTCCTGAACGTTGAGTAGTAAGCGCTCTCTCCCTGGCAGATGCTCTGTGGGAACCTTTTGCTCTGACTTGGTTTCTGTCCGTTTCATTTTTGGTGAGACATTTATAACAGTCTTGGTGTCTCTGCCTGGGCCACAAACTCCATCGTGACTGTGAAGAGAACCAAGGTAGGAAGTTACTTTGTCTATAAGCAAAAAAAGAGTTTTTTATTCTTCTAGAAAACTACAAAGGCAGAACGGAAAGCATAAATAAAAGGGAATTGTCTGGGCCAGTGAAAGAAATGTATAACAATTGGAAAGTTAAAAAAGTTCTGTGTATTAAATTAAATTATGAAATAAAAGCACTGATGGTTTATTTAGTGAGAATGTTTATTTAGACCTTAGAATGTTGAATGAATGTGAACAAATAAAATTTTTACAGGTTTGCCTTTGTAATGTCTTTACAAAAATAACATTAAAAAAAGAATTAGTGATAGGAAATTTATTTGAAGTTATACAGTCTTAGAAAGATAAACAGGTTGCCAGATCCTCTAATGACACATTTTCACTGGCTGTAGTGAAGTTGAACATAATATGATTATTATTACTATAGCTTAATTTAAAAAGAGCATTACTGCAGTCTTATTACAGTCTCATAAACACGACATTCAAGTGGTTAGAGTAGTGAAAAAACTGATGTTTAACATCGAGCTAACTGGGCTAGTCACTCAGAATAGCGATTCTCCCCAAATAATGAGTTTTCTTTCTTTAACTCACCCTGGTGAGCTCACTGCCGGCTCATTCTGCATTAGTCACATCTCTCTATGAATTTCCTGTTCATTTGATAAATGTCCATCTCAGATCTGTATTAAAGAAATATTTCCAGCTGAAATTAGTTTAGCTCTCTGGATAGATGCAATAAAGAGAATTATGACAATGTGACTGTATTCATCTGATCATCTACTGAAAGGGGCGGGATCTAACAAAGCAGTGACTTTCTACTGCTCAAAATGGAGAAGAGAAAGTCCCTACTGCGCTGGCTGCAAAATTGACAACATGGTGGAAGAATTTTGGTTTCATTTCTGTAGAATAGGAGTGAACAGGGCCATGCTGTTAATTTTTATACAGTCAATGCAGCTAAATTAAAATGTAAGCATAAGCTCGCTTGTGGCGGAGGCTAATGATTTAGTTTGCTACCACATAGCCTGTTACGTAGCCTGCTAACAAGTGAAGCTTGAAAATGGCAACAAATAAGCATTAAGCACTAACACAACTACTATGGATTCCACCATGCTGAGAAACATAAACACACACACACACACACACACACACACACACACACACACTAGCTCTATGTTAATGTAAGCCAAATTAAATAACACCTTTTGACTTCCTATGTGAACACACATAAAAGTAATTACCTACAAAGACAGAGAGTGAGACAAAGAGTGAGACAGCACTCTCCCTGTACAGGTGGGCATGTGTTAAATTAATAAAATCTAAAAGTTAATTCAATCAAAGCCACAGTAGCAGTGTTTCTATTAATCTGCTTAATGCACAATTTGAAATTACAAACTAAAAAAAGAGGAAAGAAAACAAATGATTTACAAAAAAAATCTCAAATATCACAAAAATATTTTGGTGGATTAAGGTTAAGGTGTTTTTTCAGACGAATAGATAAAGAAATATTTCGCAAAACTTAAATGGAAAGACATTTTTTTGTATTTAAGTCACATGACATGACAAGCTAATCAAAGTGCTAGCTTATTTAAAAAGAGCGCTGTGAAAGAGCTAGTGTGAGAGGAGAAACTGTCACGAGAGGAGAAAACCCAGCTTTATTTAACTTTTACTCTGTTTATTTAGACATTATAGTGTTAATTTAGTCATCATAGTATTGATTTAACATTATACATTATACATTAAAATGTGTTTTTAGCTGATATGATGACCAAAAACAAATATAGTGACATTAATTCAATTCAATTCAATTTTATTTGTATAGCGCTTTTAACAACAGACATTGTCACAAAGCAGCTTCACAGAAGTA
>JAQQZX010000040.1:25620556-25630972 GCA_030068355.1 Notoglanidium maculatum | reverse complement strand
CACACACACACACACACACACACACACACACACACACACACACACACACACACACACACACACACACACACTCATGTGTCTCTCCTATGTTTCTCTCTATCTTTCCTCTCTCTTCTGACCACATTATCAACAACTGCAGTACAAAATAAATTCCTACAGGGATTACTTCATTTACAGTGAACACTTTAATTTAAATTTAAATTAACACTTACAGTACAAAACAAACATCTGCAGAGTTTAAAAAATCCAAGCCCTAGTCCTAGGTGTTAGGTCCTGGTCCGAGTGCGAATAGCCTGAGGGAAGAAGCTCCTCCTCATTCTCTCTGTGGTGGCCTTCGGGGAGCAGAAGCGCTGCGCTGACCACCAGGGACGCTGGAAAGCATTTTGTGTTGGTGGTGCGGCTCATGCAGTGTAGAGAGTCATACGATATGCTGTACTTGTATGAACCAAACAGACAGGATAATTTATATCTAATGATTTTAACCAAAGAATGTCACACAACGCAGAAAGCCAAAATGATTGTAGATTGCACAATGCCCACTAAAGTCATGAAAATGGTGAAATCTGGCTCGGCATACCAGCCATACAGGCTTACACAGTGAGCAAAATAAAAAAAATAGATCTCTAACGCAGTTTTGGGAACTGCATTAACAATACATGCATCAGTTCAATAACTTGAACTCTCACAACTGCTGAATTAATAGCCAACCGTAAATGCTTTGGAAAAGCTGATACCGAAAAACAGACAAATTAAACTACTTGGCAAAGACTGTAAGCATCGGAGCAACAACAAAAATTACACACAAGAAAGAAGTGAAATATGGAGAGAGAGAGAGAGAGAGAGAGAGAGAGAGAGCGGATGGAGTGCCAGACTATAACAACCTGTTTCAATGCAGGTGATGGATAACAGCAACTGCTGACACAGGATAAACCACGTTAAACCACTTAACCAGGAGACAGTCATTAAAGTCATACAAGACTTAAAGCAGTGAGTATACAGCCCTGCTCTGCAAACCCCTGCTTGTCAAATCACTACCATACAAACCACTACCAGAAACCAGTTCTGAATATTAATATCATCTAAAATATGTAGTAATGCCATATGAGTTGATCTCTTCTGAGTGACAGTGCTATGGAGCCACGTTTTCAGGTGATGGAGTGCAGAGAAAGCTGTCTCAGAGGAAACAGTGGACACAGGAAACACAAACACAACTGCAGCAGATTTATGCTTAAGTCCACTATCAACGCCTCTGGCTGACAGTCAGGAGAAGGTTGTTCTCTTGGCACCAATTCTTAATGAATTAATTGCAATTGGCTAACTGCAATACAGAATGAACACATAGTTGCTTTCTAAATATTTTTTACAGTATTGGATTGGCATTCACAGTACAAAATTAACACTGACAAGGATTACTTAATTCTTAAAGTGCTAGAGTGACAATTGCTATACAAAATTAACACCTAGAGAGATTAATCAATTCTGACAATGTTGGATTAACATGTAGATAATGTTCTGAACACCTAGAGAGTTCAAGGAATTCTTTCAGTGCTGGATTAGATTATTGGAAATAATTTAAGATATGAGATTTTTAGAATAGTTATAAGTTAACCATTTGCAATAAGAATTTGCATATTTATGAGGTTAATGAGGTTAAATGTGTACAGATAGCCTATTTTCTAACCATTTTGAAGTTTCTTGAGCATTACAAATACTAGCTAGAATTACTTGTTCAACTTAATCATGGATTTTTTTAATGGAAACATCTATAATGTTGCATTTTGTTCTCTTTATGCAATCTCTTTACACACCTCACGTGATATACTTTGTTTACTTTACGTGCAGCATGTTCGCATGGGTAAACAGATATGCTGGGAAAACCTGGATGGAGTACTTAAACCACAGAGAAATGAAACATGGATGCCAGCAATGCCCTCGTTACATTTTGTGCAAACGTTTGATGCAACTAATGAGAAACTTGACCACAAGCCCACAAACCCAAAATGGGAAATATAACATTAATGGCGGCCATTTTGGATTGCGTGGTTCTGACTATTTCATGACGTGAGGCACCTGTGTAGAGTTATCATTTAGTTATCATTTCCATTTAGCACAAAATTTTAGTGTTCAATATGAGACATTACCTAACCACAAATATCCTGGTACTTTACATAGAGTAGCGAGTAACAATATAATGTAGGATTTAAGACAGCTCTTTTAACATATTGAGAAAACTTTCTACGTTAGTGACGTGATGTGAGACGCTATCGTCCTGAGCGGTGACGTTGCATGGCCTTGGTCACGTGCTCAAGCCCGGAAATAGGTCCCTGTAGTAAATGGTAAGCTAACAAATCCATTAACTTTTACCCATCAACAAGTAGTTAATCTTAGAAAAATAAAATGTGAATTCGTTCCTAACAGTTTTGTCACACAGCTCTGTAGTTCAGCCCGTAAACGCCAGGTGCAGTGTAAATAAAAATGCTAACTTGTGTTATTTATCTGTATAAAAACTACAACCGCCATTTTGCCTCAGTTGTTTCCAGCCTCGGCAACTTGAGGCGTAAACACAAGTTTACAGTTATTAATTCCCATGTTACTGGGAACCCCACTTTTTATCGCAATTTATAACATTTATAAACCAACGTGGTGATGTAACGCCAACAAAGAAATGACAAACACAACCCTTTTGCTTCTGTTGTATGTTTTAATCCTCACGTCTCGGTGGAAAAGTCTCCTCTGCGCGCAGTGCATCATGGGATTTGTGGTTCTTGATCAGGGAGTCGCTTAGTCGCGTTTGGTTTCGGTGTCTTCGCAAATGTCTGCGCGTTTTTCCTGCGGTTACACGCGCTGTTTCTTCATCACGCTGGCTGCAGGGCTCTGAACATGCGGATTATTAGTGAAAGCACCGCGGATGATCAGAGGGAGTGTGTGTGAGGCGGATTTAGTGGTGAATATTCGGGCTTTGCTGTTGCACTGCGGGGTTTATTATCCATGCAGCAGGACAGGGCAGGACAGGTGGGCTGACACATCCACTATTTACACTTTATTACACTTCATATGCCACACTATAATGAGTTATTAATGTATTAATACACTCCCAGGCCCATGCTTTGCATTATTATTGATGTCATTATTAGTAATGATCATTGCTGATGATTCTGTGAGTGTGCGCGCGCGCGCGCGTGTGTGCAGACTGCAGAGAATCTGAATCTGTGTTTTCTCTCTCTCTGTCCATCAGCTGCCCTGTTAATGGAGGACAAACGACAGAGCTCAGTCCATACAGCAACGAAGAGCGGGACTGACACCGGTAATGATGGAGGGGTAAAGAGTGGTAGAGGGAGGAGGATGAAGTGAAAGAAAAAGATTGATAGAGGGAGGAAAAGATGATGATGTTGAAGGATGAAGGAAATACAGGAAAGTAGAGAGGGAGAGAAAGTAGGGGAGAACAAGAAGATGGGGAGAGAGGGATGGATGAAAGAGGGAGAGAGAATGAGAGAAAATTAAAAGGAGGGAAGATGTCAAAAGATGAGAAGCATATAGAAAATTTGGGATTGAGGATAAAGAGGCAGAGGAAGGAGAGAGAGAGAGAAAACAGGAGAGAGGGAGGAGTGTGTGTGTGAGCAAGCAAGAGAGAGAGAGAGAGAGAGAGACGGTTTAAACATGACTCATGGTTTTACACAGTACATTGCGGAGGTGTGCACAACAACTGAATTTCAAATGCCTCTTCACAGCTGTGTGTGTGTGTGTGTGCGTGTGTGTGTGCGTGTGTGTGTGCGTGCGTGTGCGTGTGTGTGTGCGTGTGTGTGTGTGTGTGTGTGTGTGAGAGAGAGAGAGCGCAAGAGACAGACAGAAGGAAAAAAAATCAAGTGTTTTCTGTATTGGCCATAAATGGATTGTCTACTTCGCCCTTCCCCCTTTACTCTCAAGTTTGGTGTCTTACCTTTTTTGTACTGAGGCTACAATGCTAATGTTGTTAGCATCTCACCGAAAATCTTTAGCATAAATCTTTAGCTTTAAACCATGTCCAGCACTCAGTGATGCCTCTCTCTCACAATCACACACACACACACACACACACACTCACTCACGTTACGCTGTTACGATCTGTTATGCTGTGTGTCGAGTCCGAATCATTATGAAATTGCGTCTCTTGAATTGTTCGTTATTTGAAGAAAAGAGCAAATGAAATGTTGTCTGAGGTGTGTGCAGGTCTGAACATGTCCTCGTTAAACGCTTTCATTTATTAGTCAGAAACACAGCAATAGAAAGATTGCACGTAGGAATCCCAAAAATCACCTGTAAACATTTTGTGTATCACATCCGGCATTTATTTTTGTCCTTTTTTTTATTGGTCTTCCTAAATCTCCAGACGTCATGGCATTTCTGCAGCACTACAGCTCCGTGTTGTGGCTCAGTTTAGCAGCTTGCAAAAACGCTACAGGAAAGAGCAGTAGTTTAAAACACACATGTTTGATTTACTTCCTGCAGTGAGTCAATTCAGAGTCAAATCACTTTCTCACCAGAGTTCACCAGGAAGTAACTCAAGACCACCATGCTAACCCTAGGTGTGCTTGGATCCTGCAGATCTGCTTTGTCAGTATTTAGGGGGCCTTTTGCTTTTTTAAATCAAGGGATTTTGGGAAGTGTGTTTGCTGAAAGGATTTTCTGTGACTTCTTAGCCTCGTTGCTTGAGTACAAAGCAAAACAAGCGAAGTGACTCAGCTGTTCAGACATCTAGGGGAAGTTCATGAGGAGAAATCAACATGAGTGAGAAAGATTAGCAATATGAGAGGAAAAGGACAGGTGATTGTCCATGGTTACCCCAAGGTTACCGGGCAGAAACATGAGTGTCTGAAGGAGGAACGGAGAGCTGAGCGTTGTCTGTGTAGCAGTGGTATGAGAATCCGATTGAGGATGTGACCTCACCAAGAAATCTAATATAGAGGGAGAACAAAAGAGGACCAAGTACCGAGCCCTGAGGGACGCCAGTGGAGAGCCTGCATGGAGTAGATGTTGGTCTCTTCCACATCACCTCATATGACGGCCCTTCTAGGTAGGAACCAAGCCATTGCCATTCTGAGCCATGAATTCCAAGACTCCTAAGGATGGACAAGACAGTCTTGTGGTTGACCGTGTCGAACATGGCTGAAAGGTCCAGGAGGATGAGGACTGATGACATTTTGGCTGATCTGGCAGCATGGAGCTTCTCAGTGACAGCCAAAAGGGCAGTCTCTGTGGAATGTGCCGCTTTGAAACCAGACTGATTAGGATCCAGGAGGTTGTTCTGTGAGAGAGAGAGAGACAGTTGATTGTAGACAGTGTGTTCAAGGATGTTAGAAAGAAAAGAGAGAAGTGATACTGGTCCGGTAGTTGCTCAGGTCTGAGGGATCCAGAGTGGGTTTCTTCAGGATGGGAATAACCCTGGCTCTTTTGAATGCTGTTGGTACGTGACCAGATGTTCTGGAGCTATTGATGATAGTCTTTTCCCCTTAATCACCACTATGTGAGATGGTCTGGAACGTTGTGGAAGGAATAGGATCCAGTGGGCAGGTGGTAGGATTACATGATGAGATGACTTGTAGGATCTCATCTGTTGCTAGATTGGAAAACTGTGCCAGTGAGGTAGAAGAGGAATCCTTAATGTGAAGTGAAGGAGCTGGGGTGGGAATGCATGTCTGAGAGATTTGTTCAATCTTCCAATCAAAAAAGCTGGCAAAGTCTTCAGCAATCAGGGAGGACGGAGCAGGAGGAGCTGGCAAGTTCAGCAATGATGAAAAGATGTTGTGGAGTTTGCTAGGATCTTGTGCAGAAATGTCCAGGTTTTCCTTGTATAAGGCAGTCTTAGCAGAGGTCATATCAGATGGGAATTTGGACAGGAGAGCAAGGTAAGAAGACATATCTGTGTAGAGTTGCGATTTCTTCCACTTTTTCTCTGCTGCTCTTAACTCTCTTCAATTAAATTGCGGCACGGCCAAGGATCAGGGACAAGATATCTGCTTGGGTGTAGAAGATGAAGGGCAGAGGAGATCCATAGATGAGGAAAGTGAGGAGAGGAGTGTGTCAGTGGCTAACTTCAGTGATAGGGAGGAAATGGAGTCAGGGTCTGGAAGATATGACAGGGTGCAGGAAGTGACAGATGAAGGGGATATAGAGTGGAGGTTTCTCTGAGTAGGAGAGAAATATTCATAGTTGATTTTAGGCAGGGCAGGAAGGGTGATGGTAACGGATACTAAGTGATGATCGGAGATGTGAGGTGGAGTGGCAATAATGTCATAAACTGGGGAGGGACGGCTGAAGACCAGGTCCAGGGGATTTCCTCCTTTGTGTGCGTGAGAGCAGTGTTTGAGTGACTGAGAGAAGGAATAGAGAAGAGGGAGAAGGCAAGAGGACTGCAGCTTGTCGAAGGGAGCGGTCGACGTCTCCGAGGAGAGTGAGAGGGGTGCTGTCTGTAGGGAAAGGCCTGATGAGTGAGCCCATTTTTCAAGAAAGTGTCCTGGGGTCCTGGAGGGTTGTAGATGACGATGAGAAGAATGATCAGAGAGGAAATTGCAACTGCATGGAATTTGAGAGGTGTGAAGCAACAACTCCGAGTCAGCAGCAGACCTGTACCACCACTGCTCCCTGTCTCTCATACAGTGTGAGAGCAAGAATAAGCAGAGGAAAGAGCTGCCGATGTAGCTGAGTTCTGTGGAGATATCCAGGTCTCCGCTGGTGCCAGAAAGTCAAGAGAGTGATGGGAAGCAAAGACGAAGATGACATCAGCCTCGTTTACAGCAGACTGGCAGTTCCAGAGCCCACTGACCACCCCTGTGTGAGACTGGGACAACAGTGGAGGGTAGAGGAGGATACTGGTAATACAGCCTCTGGATTGTGGATGCGACCTTCTGGGTCTGCGAGCTGTGAGGACAGAGATACGTTTGAGGCACGTCTGCAGCCTGGTCAGGAGCGAGGTCGATGAGTTTATGTGGGGATAACATTTATCCCCGATAGAGCCGATAACCCTAACTGTACACAAAAGTCAGAATCCTACCTTTCCATTAGAGAAGAAATTCAAGATAGAACTTAAACGTACATATAAATGTAAATTTTTATCCAGATTGTTCCTCTTAGCAGCAGAGTGTGTGGGTGGTGTAGGAACAGTACTGAGTTGTCGTAGGTGTGTGTGTTCTGTCAGTCTAAAATGCATCTTATTCCTCCTGCAGGTGCGCTGTGGTGAAATCCTCAACATCTGCACACACACACACACACACACACACACACTTCTCCTGGTCCAGAATGAACACAAAGCTCAGAAAAGAGAGAAGATTGGACGCTCTGTCTGGCGTGTGTGATTGACAGATCCCATATTGAGAGGATCAGAGTGTGTGTGTGTGTGTGTGTGTGTGTGTGTGTGTGTGTGTGTGAGTGTGAGTGAGAGACAGACAGACAGACAGAGAGATGGATTGGATCCGGGACTGGGTGCAGGCTGTGCGGGAGTGTGAGGGCGGGGCTTTGGGCACGGTGCTCTGTTTAGCCCTGCTGTTTATATGGTACTGTTACCGTGTGGGTTGTGAACATGCCTCCTACACACCTGAGTCTCGCTCCAGCCCACCCGAACTCTCGTCAGCAAAACTCCGCCCGGCATTGGGTGGAGTCAGAACAGGGGGCGGGGTCAGCGAGGAGGAGCTGAACGGCTTTGCGTACTGTCAATCTTCAGAGTGTTTCCGGTGCTCACGGCCCGCTGACGGATTTAACCAACGACTTTATCACAATCTACAGGATTACGCTAAACGCTACACCTGGGCAGGTCTGTGTGTGCGTGTGTGCGTGTGTGTGCGTGTGTGCGTGTGCGTGTGTGCGTGCGTGTGTGCGTGTGTGGTAAATAATACTAAATTATTTTTATTTCCATAAATGTGTAACGTGTGCATATAATCTATATATTACATAATGTACTATGTTATTTGTTATTCAGGCTAAATTCTAGCTTTTTATTTCAGCTTTTTACACATAAATTTAAGTAATTTATATTTATGATAATATATTATTACCCTATTTATATGTGACCATTTTAAAACAGTGTTTATTGATTTATTTTTCTGTTGTTCAGTTGTGGAACTAGAAAGTGCTTAATTATTATTATAATTTTTGTTATTATTATTATTTATTAATATGCAGGTATGGGGCGTGTGCATAAAGGTGTGCGTGAACAGGACCGGTATCGTCTGTGTAATCGTCCGTCCATCCAGAAGGCGGAGGTGTTTTTCCTGCCTGATCTGCCATCAGCTCCGTTCTTCTCTCGTGATGCACAGAAGCATGATGTGGAGCTGTTGGAGAGAAGTTTCCCTGCACTGCTGGCAGAGTTTGAGAGCGTGTACCGCGCGCCCCCGCCCCTCGCGCCCGGCTGGAAGGCTAACAGCACGCCGCGGGGTCACTGGTGGACCTTCTACCTGGTGAACCAGGGCACGACGCTGGCGCTGAACGCTCGCCGCTGCCCGCGCACGTGGAGGGTCCTGGGGCAACTGCGCACCTTCATCGCCAACAACGTGTTCGGGAACGCCTGCTTCTCCGTCCTCAGCCCTGGCGCCACCATCAGCGAGCACTACGGACCCACCAACGTCCGCCTGCGCTGCCACCTGGGTGAGACTCACACCTGTGCGTGTGTGTGTGTACACTTGTACTTGGTACATATTGAGGAACAAAACACACCTTTAAGCAACAGATTGAGGACATTTTGTCTGGTCCTCACTTCTTCAAAGGGCTGTTTGAGGGTTAATACCTGGTTTTAGTGTTCAGGTTAGAGTGAGGTTTAGATTAGTGTTAGGGTCGGGGTTGGGGTTAGGGTTAGGGTTAATACTGATGGTTAAGTTTAGGGTAAGGAGCTGGGAATGTATTATGTCAATGAGAGTCCTCACAAAAATAGAAGTGTGTGTGTGTGTGTGTGTGTGTGTGATGGAGAGAACAGAGAGAAAGTGTGTTAGTAGATCAGTCATAGTTTGGGTTGTGAATTTTTTAATGTGTTTAAAGCTGTGTGTGTGTGTGTGTGTGTGTGTGTGTGATGGAGAGAACAGAGAGAAAGTGTGTTAGTAGATCAGTCATAGTTTGGGTTGTGAATTTTTTAATGTGTTTAAAGCTATGTGTGTGTGTGTGTGTGTGAGAGAGAGAGAGAGAGCGAGAGAGAGACAATAGTGAAAGTGTGTTACTGGTTCACTTTTATACCCTGGTTTTTGATGTAGATGATTTATTATATATGTATATACACACTGAGTTACCATTCCTTACACACACACACACACACACACACACACACACACACACACACACACACACACAGACACACACACAGAGCAAGTGATGGGCTACAGGTAGGTCAGTAATTGATAAAGCCACTTTGTGAATGTATGCGGTTCTTCTGCCCCTCCTGAAGCGTGAATGCCACTTCTGCCCCCCCTGAAGCGTGAATGCACCGACCGCACCTCACCCGGCTCAGTGCGTCGTTGCCGTCGGCTTGCTGAAGCGCTGCAGGGGCTCCGTTGCTGATTTTCCAAATCTGACACAGAGTTTGACTCTCTGTGTAAAAGTGCACATGTGCATGTTGTCAAGACGTGTGTAACACGGGTCTCGATATTGACTGTGATTTCACGCAGCGTACTCACTCACCAAAGTCACTGTTCGCTCCTGCCCCACACACACACACACACACACACACACACACACACACACACACACACACACGACCCCCAGTACTGTCTGATCGCACCTCATATGTTTTTAACTGAAAATTTTACTGAAAATGTGCATTTGTGTCAGGAGAAAAGTGTGTGTGATGTGTATAACATGTGTGATGTGTATAACATGTGTGATGTGTATAACGTGTGTGATGTGTATAACGTGTGTGTGTGTATAACGTGTGTGTGTGTAGGGCTGAAGGTGCCCCCTCACTGTGAGCTGGTGGTAGGAGGCGAGCCTCAGTGTTGGTCGGAGGGAAACTGTCTGCTGTTTGACGACTCGTTCCTGCACACGGCCTTCCACGACGGTGAGACACAAACAGACCCCACAGACATGACTGTAGGCCTCGGGTGCACAGCTTACCCAGAATGCACTGCTAACTACTGAGTCATGGCGGAAGGTGGAAGAGATCACAGTGCAGGAGCACAGGGAGAGTGAGAAACAGGAGGAATATCCTATCTAAGTTTTTATAAGCCTCCGGCACCGAGGTTTTGTTCAGGGTGAGATCTCAGGAGCCGGAGTGAAATGTGTGTAGGGCTGATGTGGCGTGATGAGTTTAACCAGCAGAGGAACTGATCCCATTTTAGAAATGGTCAATGATTTAATATCAGTGTGACACTGTCTTGGTTCCTGTACCTTCATCTGTGTGTGTGTGTGTGTGTGTGTGTGTGTGTGTGTGTGTGTGTGTGTGTGTGTGTGTGTGTGTGTGTGTGT
>JAQQZX010000040.1:25551615-25562258 GCA_030068355.1 Notoglanidium maculatum | reverse complement strand
CTGCTACACCTGTACACCCCTGTGTACCCCTGCTACACCTGTACACCCCTGTGTACCCCTGCTACATCTGTACACCCCATTAGATTACACAAACATCAGTATAAAAACACATTCATTGTGCATATGAGGCTCTGAAAAATCAAACTCGCTGAACCACCAGGTATTTAGATTAACTTTGAATTTGTATACACACACACACACACACACACACACACACACACACACACACACACACACACAGAAAAAGTGGGTCACAGTGTCCGTGCTGCTGAATAAACACACCATTAATAGCACACACACATTGACAATGGGAGAGACATAAAACCATGACACACACTCATACACACACTCACACACAAACACCCACAGTGCTGCCTGTGTACATGTTGTGTGAACATATAGATAGGTAAACACAATAATCATTAATATAGCTCCTTCCTCACACCTTAGTTCGCAAAAGGTGTATCACATTCATGCGCACGCACACACACACACACACACACACACACAAGCACACACACACACACACACGCACTCATGTTCACCTGTGTGTCTCCGTATGCCCTGTTTATCCGTTTCAAAGCGTCCAGTAAGGACTCGTGTAGACTTTTCTTAGTCTTCTCTCGTGTCTCCACTTCTGCCGGCTGTTGTTTTGCTTTTGGAGTTGATTTTCCTCGCTTTGCTCTCCCCCTCCTCCCTCTCTCTCACTCTCTCTCTCTCTGTGTGTCAGGCTGAACTTTGCCCCCATCTCCCTCTATTCCGAGTTCGGGCCAGAGTGCAGAGTCTAACTGCGACCCTTTAAGTGGAAATAACGACATATCTCTCTCGCTCTCTCACACGCACACACACACACACACACACACACACACACACCTTCATGCTGCAACTTCAAACACTCCAGCTACCTAGTACTGCATAAATAATAATATTCTACTGTGTAATTAAAAGCAGGAGGCAAGAGCAAGCCAGCGAACAAAACTATATAAAAATGTAAGTAAATATTTACCAAGTCATTGTTTAGTGTTGTCATTGTTGTCAGTCATTGTTCTCTCTACTCAGCATGTGCTACAGTCGACTTCAGTATTCAACACAGATCCTGAGAGGTGGTATTTACTGCTGGTAATTACAAACGATGGCCACTAGGTGAATTATTTTCTACTTTTCATCAATTAAGGGTATATAAATAAGTCCATAAATGTAATAAAAATGTACATTGTAAATGTAAGTGTAAATATGGCCACTAGGTGGTGTTTATAACTGACAGTTAATAAGATGGCAACTAGGTGGTGTTTATCACTGGTAATTACTAAGACAGCCACTAGGTGGTGTTTACATCAGGTAATTACACACGACGGCACCTAGGAGGTGTTTCCCACTGTGAGATACTAACAATGATGTGTTTACTGCTAATAATTACAATCAGCACAAGGTGGTGTTCTGCGCTGACAGTTGCTCACTAGGCGGTGTTTACTGCTGGTAGCTACTAACGATAGCCACTAGGTGATGTCTACCAATAGGAATTACTAATGATGGCCACTAAGGTTGTATTTACCACTGGTAGCTACTAACGGTGGGCACCATCAGTAACATGATTACCATCAGTAACTACTAACAATGGCCACTAGGTGGTGTTTACCATCAGTCGCTACTAATGATGGCCACTAGGCCACTGTGTGTGGGTGTGTTTACTGCTGGTAACTACTATAACTGACAGTTGCTCACTAGGCGGTGTTTACTGCTGGTAGTTACTATCAATGGCCACTAGGTGGTGTTTACCATGTGTAGCTGCTAATGATGGCCACTAGATGGCAGTTTGGAAATTTAAATTGATATCTTCATAAACACGGGATTATTAAGGATTGGTTTTTGCCGTTATAACGCACTGTATTCCAGCGATTAGAGCAGCCCTTACGGTGTAGGCAGCATGTTTGTGCAGCATTAACACATTTAGAACATCTTATTTGGGATGAGTAGTGTAGGCAATCTGATGATTCTGATCTAACATTTGATTTGCGACAGATTTTTTATATATTCAACTTTAAATATTGCCACAGGATTTAATTTTTTAGTATTCTTGCTTCCTCATCTTAAAAAATATGCAATTTCTCTGCTTTTATAGTAAAGCTAAATTTGAATCATTTAATTACCTTAAATCGCCATGCATGAACTTTTGTATGTGTGTGTGTTTGTTTGTGTTGTGTGAGAAAATAACATTTTTAATAAACAACAGTAACTGATCCACTGGTGAGCAATAAATCAAACAGCATTCAACTCCAAAAAGAAATGAAAAGTTTAATATATAACTATGTGTTTATTTACACTATATACATTGATAAGTTTCCCACAATACAAGACCCATATAAATTAAATATATTCAAAAGGCTTGCTGAAGTGCATATTTGGAATATTTTCAGTGTCCTGGTAGACTGTACTTTTGACCAACACATCAACAGGAGTGTGTGTGTGTGTGTGTGTGTTATCCATACGAGAGCGTGATGAAGGGTGTGTGAAGCAGCCGTACCCCGTGGCTCTCACATGGAAGTGGTGTGTTCAGCTCCACCGTGCTGCAGTGTAAGGCTAGGCCCAGCTCTACAGGAACCTGCAGGGGGCGCTCAGCCCTCCCGTCTCCACCCCGCGCCTCAGTGGGTCTCGCTTCCGAAGCCTGTAGTGTGTTTAGACCTCTGACCTGCTGGATCTCCATCACACTGGAGCCTCCATGCTTCCCTCTGAGAGCCTGAAGAGCCCGGAAGAGGAAGAGCAGATCCACCCTGACCTCCAGAACACTGTCCTTCCACCACACACTGTACCTACCGAGAGACAGAATATTCCAGATGTAAAGGTTTCCTGAAGTCCAGGTTTAACAGAAACAGTATCAGTCTGTGCACTGTGATCCGTCTCACCTCGTAGGAAGGTGGCGTTTCTCGAGCCAGGGCAGCAGCGGCTGGACGTTCAGCTGGTGTGGGTTGGAGATGTGAAGATGAACCTCGGCTCTCTGAATCGGGGCTGACCACACGTCTCCGCTCAGCACAAACTCGACCGTGGAGCCTTGAAAACATTTCATATAGTATTTCATAGAATCAGCCAGAATGGCTCAAAAGGGCCTAAAAGGGGCTACTCATTTATTTAGAAGCACAGAGGGGGGTGTAAAAATAATGTAACTTTTTAAAATTTTACCTTATAATGTATTTACACTCATTAGCTTTCAAAATAATACAGATTTTGAGAGGTTAAATGTCATTCCATTACAAAATACACCGGCATAAATGGTCCTGAAGACTGATCCCCCCCCATCAGAGGGAGAAATGGTACAATCCGTCCCGCGTGCACTTTTATGGTTTAAAATTAAAAGTTTACGTAAAAGGCGGGAAATCGGTGTTGGTGCAATAGCAGTTACGCGCTGCACTGAACAGCAGCCCTGGGAATTCTGTGGTTTTATGAAGGAAGTAAAGTAATGAGAGGAAAGATATAATTAAATTACCAGGTGATTACTCTCTCCCTAACTGTCGCGGTGCGCTCACCTGCAGTGTCCCGGCCCTGGAGCCCTTTAACCCCTCCGCAGTGGTGGCCCAGCTGGCAGCACCTGTACACCCGCCTAATGAAGCGGAACAGCGGCTGCTCCGGGAAAACCAGGCGCTGTGGTCCATCCTTAGACATGGGTAACACTTTCAGGCGGTACATGTGGCTCCAGTCTCCGGACAGTGAGGCCCGAGTGTCGGTGTCGCTCCACGGCGTGGTGAGCAGGCCGCACTGCCCCGCCTCAGCCTCAGGGGCCTCCGCCATCCGCCCGGGGAGCGACCGGCTCCTCACTCCCGCAAGAAGGCTCCCGAGAGCGAGGATAACTAGCGGTGTCATGGCAGAGAGAGAGAGAGAGAGAGAGAGAGAGCTCCTAAACCTATAACTTTTTACAAGAAAAATCCGTGAAAGTAATCCAAGCGCTCCCTCAGACCTCTTCTTCTTCTTCTTCTTTTTCGCTACAGCTGTTTAACGGACAGCACGTTGGTACAACTCCCTAAACGTCGCGAGCTCATTTGCATATTAATAGCGTGATTGCGCTCATTTGCGTATCAAAACGTGTTCCTGGAAGGAGGCAGGAAATAAAACCCACTTCATTAAATATCATAATATAGCGTTTAAGTTACTTATACATCTAGAAAATGATTCGAATAAAAAACCCTAAGAAAGTTTAAGGCGGTTTTAATTTTTAACTTTTTAACGGTTTTTAAACCTGAGGCGCCGCTCGCGCGCGCGCCCTGATTGGCCAGAGAGCTCGTGCACGTTTCAGCAGGGATGTTTGAATCCTGATTCTTTTCGAGTCGACTCCCGATTCCAGGTGTACTGAAAACGATTCCACACGATTCTTAATCCCTTCTTAATAAGATCTTGTAAAAATAATCAGTGTAATAACGAATGACAAGGAGCTTCACTAACTTAAGCTATCATTTATGATTGACAAATGTTTCGTGAACAACGGCCATTTTAGTGATTTTCTTTAGAGCCGAGGTGAATGGCTATTTAGATGCTTTAGCTTTGTTGTTGCTGTTTTATTGTAAGCCCCGCTTTTCATTTTTACACTTTGTTATCCAAAGAAAAATTCACCAAAGCTTCAGAGTCGATTCTTATATCCTGGAATAAGTGAATCGACTCTCTTTGGAATCGACTCCGAGCCAGTAGTTAAAGCTCTGCCAGGAGCAGGAAAGCAGCTAATGTGTTTAAAAGTCACAGTTTTTCTAAGCTCCACAAAAAAAAGAAAGTCTCTAAGAGGCTAATAACCAAACAACATAAACCTCAAATTCACCATAACAAGAAGTTAGCAGTAAGTGAGATTAGTCACTGCTGAAAGGATTTAAAAACTAAAAAAAATCCAGCACAATGACAAAAGAGTGTATGTGCGGAGTGCAATGTGAGTTCTTCCCCCAGCCTGGGCAGGTTTTTTGTGGCTCTTAGGTGCCCATTTACACCCCGTGGAGGTTTTTAATGCTCCTGCATAATGAGGCCCTTCAGTGAACAGCTTAATGCGGCCTATTCCTATTTACAACCCCCTAATGAGCCCTAATTACACTGCATGAGCACCATCACCAACACAACACTCATTTGCAAACGAAATGACACCAGCTGAGAGAGCATAAAACTTTCTTTTTCTAACCCCGAGCACAATTAATAGCAGGCCGAGCGGGCCCATGGGTCTGTGGGGCCAGAAGCAAGAGAGTTCCCCTTGGAATTGTTTTACCTCCACACTGCAACACACACACACACACACACACACACACACACACACTGTGAAGGAAACGTGTTGCATTTCAGTGCATCAAATCATGTCTACATTAGCGGAGACATTCACAAAAGTAATCATCTGGACACCAACTCTTGGTCTTTTAGGTGAACACTGAGAGCTGATTCACATATAAATGAGCTATTTTGCTTGATTTCTTTTAGATGTTATTAATTTAAGGTCAAGACCGTGCTGACGACCCTACACACACAAACAAACATACACACATATCCGATACACCATGCTAGTTCTCATATGTGCAATCTCACTTGGGTGCAATTTTCTGATGCGCCATTTTTTATGTGCAATCTACATGCAATTAATGTGCAATTCCTGATTTCTCTTACTCTTACGTGCAATTTTTCTGATGCAAATGTTCAATTTACTACTGCATTTGTGTCAGTGTTGGTCACTCCATTGTGTACCTGGAGTATACCTCTGTATTTTTATTATACTTTATTCTACTCTATTTTTTTTTTTGCCGCTCTTTGTTTCTGTCCACTTTCTGCCGTGGCACTGCAAATTTCCCACTTGTGGGACTAATAAAGGTTTATCTTATCTTATCTTATTTTCTGTAACAAATTAAAGTGCTTCCATGCAAACCTTTTTTTTCACCGAGCCGTCCCGTGTGTGAGTAATGACCTGTGAGTGCGACTCTTAGTAACATTACAGTGTTAATTAAAAAGTTTCATTAAACAATTTCAGACATAGCCATCAAAAATGGTCAAAATACTACTAATCATTTACACACGTTAGCAGCAATCCGACAGGTTGCTAACTCCAGGGTCTGATCTGGAAGTTTCCTGTTTTTCCCCTCGAGAGGGATTGCTGGTCCAAAACCTGGAAATGAAGCTTAAGGGTGGCCGAGGGGCGGGGCTGGGGTTAATGCATCACCATGACGACAGCAACTCCAGCTACTCAAGTTATTTATATGACCACTAATAAAATCAGATGAGAGCAATGAAATGTTAATTAACAGGGAAAGCACAGTGACAAACTGAAGTGGAGCTACGCTGGGCCACGTCTCCGAATAACTCCCATAACCCCTACACTTGTCTTAAAGCAGGACGCTTCTTTAAAAATTGTCCACGTTGGTGGAAAAGTGAAATAATTACATGTACATTAATTAGGGAAAATAAAAATAAATAAATAGCTACAGCACTTTAGTACAAAAGTGAACATGAATTCATCAGAAACACTTCATTTTGTACTACAAATATTACTTTTATTCATCATTTATTACAAATTAGCTTTAAAATAATAATACAGTTTTACACTCTCAGGAAAATAGGGGTAGAATGGTGTACTTTTCTTTGTTGCTGAGGTGGTTAATCTTATCCCTAGTACCTTTAGTGTTTATCTTTCACCTGGAAATGTAGACCTTTAAATATTTAAACTACATGCCAGTTGTAGGGAAAAAGTACTAAAGGTACTACAGGTGTATGCCTGAGAATACCACTCCAGTGACAAAAGGTACGGTTTAATACCCTTTTTTTTATTTGTTTTAGAAGGAAATGCACACTTCACACAACAAAAAACAAGAAAAAGAAAAAAAAAATCAAATAATCATAAAAATGTGGGAATGTTAGCTAGTTGTTGAGGTTTTTAAACTCATAACATCGCAACTCAGTGTACAGTAGGGAGTGAATTTAGAGTAGTGCAAAGGAAACTTTACTTTTACATCGTGCACAAACATGGGGTGCTAGTTTATTAGTTACAGTACATAGTTAATTCACAGAACCTCTGTGTAAACGCCATGAAAAATCATTGGGGTGTGTGTGTGTGTGTGTGTGTGTGTGTGTGTGAGACAGGGAGAGAGACAGAGCGAGGGAGAGAGTCTGTAGCTCAGAGCAGGTTGACTCCATGTTTGAGTAAGCGATGGCGAGCTTTACTTGGCAGAGAGAAGGCACTGTCCTGGCCGTTCGGTATCCCAGAATTCCTTGCGGGCGCCCCCTGCTGGACGAAGAAAGTCTCCTGAGCCACAGTGCGAGTAGCGTAGAGAGCACAGCCAGCACTCCTGCAATACACACACTTCAACTCACAGCACAACTAACACACACACACACACACACACACACACACACACACACTTACACAAGAGCACACGTGCACATACCTGATAATGGCTTCTTGCAGCGTGTCCTTGCGTGAGAAGTGCGAGTGCAGCAGAGCGGTGGCTTTCACAAATGGGCGATCCTGAGGTCCTGTAGAATGGCTACACACATTCGCTAGAACACACACACGCACACACACATGCAAAAAGTTTAGTTTTTCGTTCATCATCCTCAAAACCGACCACCAACTCCCCACCCAGCCTAGCTACTATTGGCGGTTTCATTCGATGTTTGTGTGTGTGTGTGTGTGTGTGTGTGTGTGTGAGAGACTCACTGGTGAGTGTGTTCTGGATGCAGTCGTAGTGGGCGAAAGTGTACGGCGCTGCAGGGATCTCGGACACAGCTGGGATAGACCTCAGATGGGCTTCAAGTCCGTTCAGAGACGCCAGACTGCTGTGGTACTACACACACACACACACCCACACCCACACCCACACACACACACACACACACACACACACACACACCAAAACAGCGTCACACAGTCTCACAGGCTGGGCACCAAACCATACACTACTGAATACAATAGTATGCACTCTATGAAGTCTTGTACGTGTCTGGTTGTCATGGTAACTGGTTCTGGAAATGCTTAGGTACTTCAGGTGGTATGATATACAGTGTGGCAGTATAGTGGTCTGGGATGCAGCCATTATTCTCTCACATTCTCACACACGCGCACACACACACACACGCGCACACACAGAGCTCACCACATCCTGTTTTGCATTAGGGTGTGTGTCGAAGCCCGGTTCCACCAGCAGTATGAGTACGAGCCCTCTGACCCGGTGCTCATACAGCAGCATGGGCTCGAGAGCCATGTCGTACGCCTCACACACCCTCACACACTCCTCCTCTCTGTCGCTCCTCCTCTCTCTGATGCCATTAGCATGCCCCGCCCCTTCACCCTTCTCATCCTCACTGCTGCTGTGGTTCTGATACCCCGCGCTGACATCATCAGCCTGCTCCTGCTCGCCGTCCTCACCTTTACAGAGTGCTGAACCCTCAAACAGAAGCATCTCATTGGCCATAGCGTGGTCATGTGACTCAGCAGCGTCTTCTTCTCCTGGCTGGCTCGCCACGCTAGAGCAAAACGGCATGCTTGCTAATGAGGGACACAAGCTGAAGCTTGCGTCATCAGATAGGGAGGAGTCAGGGGAAGACGTCAGCATCTGATTGGATGATGGGTCAGTGATCGGAGTGTCAGAGAGAGTGCGAGAAAGGAGGCGGGGCTTCACTGGACGTTCAGGAGATTCAGACCTGAGGTTAAATAAACATTTTTAAATATTTAATAATTAATAAAATGGTATGTATTCATAACGTTCTTGTACCTGCAGGATGCAGTGTTGTCCACTAGAGGGCGACGGAGTGTGTGCAGCTCAGAAGGTGTCAGAAACACTGATGTTGTGGTTGGGCTGGAATGGGGTGTGGCCAGTAATGAGCTCCTCCCACTGGCCGGCTTACTCTGTTCCTGAAATAGGAGGCGGGGCTTATTGAACAATGGTTCAACCTGCTATTTCAATTACATTATTTAGCTAGCTACATTATAGCGAGCTAGTACACAAACATCACAAGTAAAGTACAGATATATAAAACTCGCAGACGATTAACCAACGAGAGGTGGACAAAAACCTAATGAAACTCAGAAGACTTAAGTAGCTGTATGAGCTGTAGTGGAAGCAGAGTTTACCTGTAAGCTGTACGTCTCCGTTTCATGCACCATCACCTTCATCGTCAACTCTGGAGTCATCTGTGTGCTCACCATTCTGCACACACACACACACACACACACACACACTTCTCTTTACTCTATACTGATGTAATGTTTATAAAAACCTTTAAACATCTGTTTCACCTATTTGTGTTCATTTCTTAACATTTAATCGAAATGTGCTCTATTTAAAATAATATGCTGATTGGTGGCACAGTAGTGCATTTTGGTGTATTGATTGTAACCATAGAAACGTTGCCATAGAAATGGAATAAGTGGGCAATTACTTGCCTGCAGCTCAGAATGAACATCTCTTTTTTCTAATATGCTTCGAGTTACGGCAATGAGTAGTGTGAATAAATCTCCAGTGTGGGGAATATGGAGAAGGGAATACAGAGTTGGGAATACGAAATAGGGAATATGGAATAGGGAATATGGTATAGGGAATACAGAGTAGGGAATATGGTGTAGGGAATACAGAGTTGGGAATATGGAGTAGGGAATACGGAATAGGGAATATGGAGTAGGGAATATTGAGTAGGGAATACAGAATAGGGAATATGGAGTAGGGAATACGGAGTAGGGAATACGGAGTAGGGAATACGGAGTAGGGAATATGGAAACACTGAACACGATGTACTGTAAATTGGCCTGAAGCTGTTGTGTGTAATGGAACACTAAGTGTGTAAAACTGACTTCCGAACCTGCCGCAGTGGAGGATACAGCCTGCTAACACCAGGGGGCAGCGCTGACACGCCTGCAGGATCAGAGCAGCTTTCAGCAACAACAACGGGTCAATCTGAGAGAGAGAAAGTGAAAAAGAGAGTTTATTTAGGTTATAAATATCACAGCTCACACATACAGGGCACTAAATACAATAAATACTATATACGTGTTTAATCTTTTACCTATTTGTCCTTTCTAGTTTCTACTTATGTATTTGTTTGTTTGATTCTCGTTTGCTGATTACAACTGCATTAGTAAAGTGTATTATTGTTATTATTTTTGATCGTGTATGTTTGGCAGGTACATGTGTGTAGTCGACGGTTGTGAGGCAGGTGAAGATGTGTTGGAGCTCAGTAGCGCCGCCCTGCAGGTGGGAGAGATAGCGAGCCCAGTGTACAGCCAGTTCCTCCTTGGTGAGGAGCTACAGCAGGAAGCAGGAGCAGAGAGACACGGAGCAGTCAGGCACACTGCAGCACAACAGCACCGTCTTACAACAGAACAGGGCGGGGCTAACCACAATGAGGCGGGGCTTATTTACACTCTTAGAAAAGTGAGGAGTGATAGTCATTCGATAAGTGATGAGTGTCTGTACCTGATAGCTGCGACGCACCGAGCCGTTACAGAAACAGAACAGATCAATCATCCTATCCAGAAAATCACACACACTAACATCTGGGAGGTCACTTGCACAGCTCAGAGCCTGAGGGGGAGAGAGAGGGGGAGAGAGAGGGAGAGGGAGAGAGAGGGGGAGGGAGAGAGAGTGGGAGAGAAAGAGGGAGAGAGAGAGCGATGGAGAGAGAGAGAGAGGGAGTGAGAGAGAGAGGGA
>JAQQZX010000040.1:25519360-25531760 GCA_030068355.1 Notoglanidium maculatum | reverse complement strand
GGGGGCAGCGATAGACAGACAGGTGTGGGGGCAGGGAGAGACAGACAGGTGTGGGGGCAGGGAGAGACAGACAGGTGTAGGGGCAGGGAGAGACAGACAGGTGTGGGGGCAGGGAGAGACAGACAGGTGTGGGGGCAGGGAGAGACAGACAGGTGTGGGGGCAGCGATAGACAGACAGGTGTGGAGGCAGGGAGAGACAGACAGGTGTGGGGGCAGGGAGTGACAGAGAGACAGAGGGAGACAGACAGGGAAGGGGAGGAGATAAAGAGATAGCAAAAGACAGATAATGTAAATTACCACCCATATTCATCTATTTATTTATTTATTTATTTATTTAAATTCAAAAATTCATAAGTTGCACATGTTCTTTAAAAAAAATCACAATCACACAGACAATTTCTGTACAAACATAAAGTTGTTGTCAGTCTTGTTGTTTTGTTTTTTTTAACAAAAAGTGTGAAACAATAAATATGATCAATAACAAACCGTGTGATTTAAGGGAACAGGAAGATGAGAAGGTAAATGTTCACTGTTTATCCCATGTAATGGAAATCTGTCTCACTCAAAATTTACATCTACTCATGTCAAACATCATCTATAATATCATTTTAAAATCAATTATTTTATAGCACAACAGCGAAAATCCACATTTAAGGATTATGGATTTGTTTGTAAAAAGCAATTTTTGTCTCAATGTGACTGATGATTAACTAAAATCAATGGTTAAAATAATTAAATAAAATAAATTTTAAAATACACATTAAAGATGAAAGAGCAGCTACATATCATCTACATCGTCTGAGACAGACTTCCATTACTTGTCGCTCCATTAGCCTCATAGCTTCAGTGCTAACAGGCATGTCTTTGCTAATTTATTTACTGAACAGTTCCTTTAAACATAACTGATTTTATGTAATTAGCCTATTTTCATTCCATCATCTTTGTTGTTATTGTTTTTCCAGCTTTCTCAGACATTTTAATGTATTAATTAATTATGTTGTTTACTTCATGCTTTGCAAAAATACAGACAGTATAAACAAGCTCGCCAGTAGGAGGAAATTGATGATTTGTATTAGTGTGTATTTAATGCTAACTGTAATTAACACAGGCTATATAACATGATGAACACATATAAAATAAACATCTGATCTTCCCACTCACGCGTCTGTTTCAGAATTTACACTCGCCTGAGTTTAGGACAGCTTTGAATTGTATTTAATTGTACAGATTAGCCATAAACACTGTGCAGTGCTGTAGGGGGCGTCTCTGAGCCACGGAGATCAAGACGTTCTGCTTTGTCCTGCGAGTCCATCAGAGGTCATGATGAACCTCATGCTGTGACTGTTCCAGCTCAGCTTCCTCTGCGTGCTCAGATGGTGTGCTGAAAAAAAAAACATTAACACTGGATTTTTCAGGTCGATTTCCTGATGAAGTCATTTTGAGACATTAAGGTAAAATTAAAATATATTATTTAGATTAGGTCCTGTTTGGGGCTGCACGGTGACACGGTGGGTGGTGTTACTGCTCCAGGGTACCCTGCTTCCATCCTGAGCTTGGAGTTACTGTCTGTATGGAGTTTAACGTGTGGGATTTTTCAGGGTTCTCCGGTTTCCTCCCACCTCCCAGTGGGTGGATCGACTATGCTAAATTGCTCCTAGCTTTGAATGCGTGTGTGCATGCTGCCCTGCCTTGGAATTCTCACTTTGCACACACTGATCCTAGGACAGGCTCCAGATCCTGACCACGATCACCCCTGATCAGGATCAAGTGCTTACAGAAGATGAATGATTGGATGAATATGAGTATAATGGGAAGCTTAGCTAAGCAAGGCAGTACTGATTAGCAAAAAGCCTAAATATGAACTGCAGTCCCAGATGTTACTTGAGTGAGATACAAATATACAATGCTATGTGTCTACAGCAACAAGCATGAACAAGGGCTAGTAAACCACAAGGAGCAGGAAAATGGTGGAACTCAAGCACAAGGTAGGTGAGAAACTGATATATTTATAGGGTTGATGATTAGAGTGCAACTGAGGGAGTGAGCTTCTTTGATGGGAGAAGGAGGTGGCCTCTCTGCAGTAGTGATCAGCCTGGATCTTTGGTTTCTTCAGATGTGTGTGGATGTATTTCCAGACCTCCTTGTTGCATCAAAGCTAATATTGTACTTCTGGAATCTCCTTCTAGTGAAGATCCAAGAGAATGAGAGTGGCAGGTAATAAGGGACACAATGCAAGGGTTAGTCTGGTGGATGAGTGGACCAGATAGTTCTGGCCATACTTATCCCAGTGGAGAAACTTTACTCCAGTGTCCCTGCCAGTTTTCACAGTGACTATGCAGCTCCTTATCGAGTTCCTGGTTAACACTTTCCAACTGTTGTTAGTGTCTGAATGGAGACTGTAGGTGAGACTCACACTGACTGAAGAAGGCCTTGGGTGTCTGGTACCCAGTGAGGAGACCCAGAGGAGTGATGATGATGCAGCAGGCTTTAAGAACTGATGAACCACCACCAGTATCGTGATGTTACCTTTCAATTGAAGAGCGTGAACAGGTCCATTCCAGTAGGGACTACAGGGTTCCTAAAGACAACTATTGGAACAGTATCAAGATATTAAGAGCTGTTGTGTGTGTGAGACTCCAGGGTGCCCAGTAACCGGGGAGGTGTGTCCACTGTCAGATGGTCCGGGTCATCAGGTGATGTTTTGGTTATTTCTTGGTTGATGTTCCACAGAATGCAACCGGTTAAGAAGGTGGGGCTAATGATGATATCTGGTTCAAGGTCCTTGGGCTCAGGATTGTGGGTATGTGAAAGGGCAGCAGTGCTCAGACTATGTATGGTTTCTGTTGTGTTCTTCAACAGCATGAATCTCACCAGGCTCTTCTTAACACTGTGACAGCATGGCTTTGACTGCCACCACAAACAGAAGACGTATTCTGATGCTCAGTCCATTCCCTGGGTAAACCAATGAAGTTGCTTGCTTGACTTCCATCCTTGTGGAGGTCAAAAATTACCTGGATAGGATTTGTGAATCTTTTACTGCACTGTCTTGTCTAAATTATTCCTACATGGTGGTGGACCATTTCTGAGATTTGACCAGAAGCAAGACTTGAGACTTAACTTCAAGACTCAACAACATTCAGACTGGAATTTCAGCATGCCATCTCCATGGTGGACAGAACTGTGTTCACTGCAAGGATCCTTCTTGGAGGCCATGCTGGCTCAGTGGTAAGAGGAGCCCGCTGAGCTCCACCTGGTTGTCTTCACTCATAAGTTGTTGACATCGAGAAAACTACGACATCAGCAACTGGAAATGATCTAACTCTTTCTGCTTCAGTATCACCATTTTGTGTTGTCCTGGATCAAAGGGAATCTTAGCTGCATCCAGAGGAAGTGGTTTCAATGGGAAGTTCAGTGTTTCACCTGCAGCCTGACAGCATTTAAAAACATTAAAGATTATTTGCACAATGATATGAAAGCAAAAGGAAATGTTTCACTGCACATTAAGCTGTGTTCACCTGCTGACAGGAAGAACATCACAATGTTTTTAAAATGTCTGTGTGTGTGTTTGTGTGTGTGTTCATACCGTAGTGAAGTGGACGATGCAGAAGATCGTAATTATGATTATGCCAATGATGAAAGAACTGATGCCCATGTGTAGAGCCTTTCTCCCCAAACGGTGAGCTCCATCATAATCCCCGTTATCATAACTGCTCTGAGACTGACAGAGATAAAACACAAACATACACTGTGAGAACACACTGTGCTGCTCTCAGCCAATCAGAACACACTGAATGCTCTCAGCCAATCAGAACACACTGTACTGCATACAAATATGTGACGCTTGCTGGTCTTTTGCCAACATGCCTAGTAGTATATCCGAGCATATTTAGCATGCTAGCATGTGTTGCACATTAGCACGTAAGCCATATACGAATTAGCAATGTTGAGTCCCCCTCAGAGATTAGCAGATCAGATGGAGCTCATAAAACACACACACACTTGAGGGACATAGTGCAGATGCCACTCTGCTTTTAGCTCAGCAGGTCAGGTTCAGTGACGTGGAACAAACACACCACAGACACTGTAAAGTTTCAGCTTCGTGCTGCTAACTCTTCAGTTCATAATGCTCAACACTATAAATACTCTTTACAGCCTGCATGTGCTCAGCTCCAGGCCTTCACTCAAACTGCGGTGGGGTAATTAAATGTCTCCATCTCTTAGTTACACTCCCACCTGTGCACGGGGGTGTACTGATGTTCCCAGGGCTGAAAAGAACCTTATACAACTTCTCAAGGTCGTATGTTTCCAGATCCCTAACTTCCTAGTATCCTACGTGTGCAGAGCAGTATATTTCCAAAGCTCTCCATCCCAAGTACCTACTTTTCTAGAGTCTGGTATTCCCAGAGTCATATGATCCTAGGAGCTTTGTTCCAGGGTTTCCAGGACCCTATTTCCAAGATTCCAATATTTCTAATGCCCCAGTTCCCAGGGTCCTATATTCCTAATGTTTTATTTCTCCAAAATTCCAAATATTCCAAATTTTCATACTGCCCTCTATTTCTAGTATCCTATGCTGCTAGGCCCTACATTCCCATGTTCCCACAGTGTTTTATAGACAAGGGCCGGTATTCCTAGAGTCCTGTAATTCCCAAAATCATGTGATCTAAGGTCTTAACCTATGTTCCCGAATCCCAGCTCTGTTTGGTCAGTGTGCCAGTGTTGTTCCAATGTTCCAGTGATTTTATCTTCCCAATGCCCAGGCCCTATGTGCCCGAGTCCTATGTTTCTACAGTAGATCCTTATTTTTCCTGGTCCTTATTTTACCAATGTCTTATGTTCCTGTGCTTCATGTTCAGAGATTATTATGTTCTCTGATTTCAAAGTTTCCAAAGTCCTGTTCTCCATGTACACAGTGTTCCAAAAGCCATGTTCATGCATATGTGTGGCCCAGGGCCTCATTTTCTCAACACCCTAACAATTCAATTCAATTCAACTTTATTTGGATTGCACTTTTAACAATGGATGTTGTCAGAAGTTCCCACAATCCTGTGTTAGCAACACTGTTTTCAGCCCCATTTTCATTCTGTATTAGAAGAAGACTAACCTTTTGGTGCTGTTATATTCACACTGTCAAAATCACAGCATTTGATTTCACAACACTGGACAGAAAAAGTGCATTAGAGTAGCAGCGCTAAAAAACCCCTCAGTAGACTTGTTCATCTCCTTCAGTAAAACACCCACACCTTTTTGTTTTTCAATCTGTTCTTTTAAGTAGCGTGATTGAGGTGTGTGTGTGTGTGTGTGTGTGTGTGTGTGTGTGTGAGTCAGATGGCAGATGGTGTGATTTGAAAGTGTGTTACGATTCAGGATAGATGACAGCACATTCAACCTGAAACCTCACACACGCTTCGCTTTTCTCTCTGTTGCTGCACACACACACACACACACACACACACACACACACACACACACACGCACGCACGCACACGCACATGCACATGCACACACATATTCAAATCTGAGTTTAACCGAACTGAAGTGGGCGTGTGGAGTAATTCAGAAGGGAGTAAACCGTGTCGCAGGCAGACGGGGGAGAACAATAGAGAGGGCTTTTATGACTTGAGCCTACATTGATTTAATATCGTGAGAGATAGACAGATACACTTCAAATAAACACGCTCGTAGAAAACCCCTTGAAGGTTTTTCACTTGTCCCTGTGGTGAAATCTTAACTGTTCCACACAGTGATTTCCTGTCAAAAATGGTTCTGATTAAATTGTTTTCTGGGAAAGAAAATTATTAATTAATTATGAATTTTTCAGTGCACATTTGAAGAACCCTTTATTTTAGTTATGTGTGTATGAACTGTGTGTGTGGTTGTGTGCGTGTGTGTGTGTGTGTGTGTGTGTGTGTGTGTGTGTGTGTGTGTGTGTGTGTGATGGGGGGGATTACAAAACAAATCATTGCTAATTATTTTCTCTCTTTCTTTATTATTTTCTTTCTCTAACCTGTCAGAGTTTGTGCTCGGTGCACTCATTTCTCTAAGGGTTCACTGGATAATTAAAAGTTTTAGCTTTTAAGAAAGGAGTTCTGCAAAGAACCCAGTTAATACAAACATTCTAAGAAAAACCAATACAAAACTACTTTTTTTTCTCCTCTTAGTTTTACATGGAAGCGTTTCTGATGTAACCTTATTGGAAGTGTGTAAGAGCGAGACTGCTGACTCAGCTTCATTTTAGCCTTGATACAGAAGTTTACATTTACAAACTTTGTCAAAAATCAGAACTAAAATATTTTCAGAGTTAAAATGATAATTTGATAATTGCATGAAGGTGAAAAAATTGTACAAAAAGTAAACTTAATCAAACGTTTTAGCTGAGCGTAAACATGAACACTTCATTATTTCCTCAGACTGTTCCTTTAACAAACAAGCAAACAATAATTTTCTATCTTATTATGTCAAATTATTTAACACTTTCCTCATACTAGAATACAAACATATTAATCATAAGCATTTGCCGGAAATCTAGTTTTATTTTATACGCCTGAAATCCATTGATCATTTCTGTCAGAATTAGAAATCTGTCCTTGCAGCATGTTGTCATTAAATATAAATATAAAGTCCGTCTCTGACCGAACCGAAGCCCTGCTGATGCTGCGACTCAGAGCCGGCCTGCTGGTGCAGCTTTATGTTTAAGGTTAAACTTGATGTTAAATATTTTGTGTTAGAGATGTTACAGCATCTTCCTACTGATCACCAATGCAGAAGCATTTGACTTTAGAGAATAAAGGATTCTCGGGCGTTCCCTGTCAGATGACTGTAAGTGTAACTGTCATGCAGTCTTGGTTTGTCAGCATGTCAGTATTTTTGTAAGGTCCAGCCTCTCGCTCTCGTTTCCTCCAGATGTTATTGATTGAGTGTTTACTCAGGAGACTCGCGTAACACGGAGACCAGCGTTAGATATTGTGTGCATTTCAGAACAGAGTTTGTCAATGCGCTACCTCTCAGCAAATGCACAAGTCATTGAGGTTAAGGTGTGAAAAGTCAAACCACTTTTTCAAAACTCTCTCATGAGACCGAGGCAGAATAAAACGTTTCGTTTCTGCCGCACAACAGGACGGGAATCGCAGAGACGCTGCTGCTTACGCTCAGGTACGAGGCTTTAATACTGCTGTTTACTAGGTTTAATACACTTACAGCTGTTGCTGTGGATTACAGAGCGAAGCCCTTCACATCTCCAGCCCACGCTTATGCACTCCAATCCTACCCGGTCCAACTCTATACTTATCTCTGCACACATGTCTGTGTTTGTACACAGGTTTATTTCTTGGGTGTGTATTCCACATGTCTATACAGCAGTTTGGTCTTTTGTTTATTGATTTACTGTAGATAGTCAGAAATGGACAATATAAAATACAGAACATCTCAATTTACTGTAGAGCTCGGAAGCCGATAAAAGGACGTGTTACGTTTCGTTAAATAAAATAAGATAAAAAGGAGATGCTTTCAGAGTGGGCTAACAAATAAAAATGTTTGTATATCCTGCACTAATAGTGAGTTTCTACAGAGATGTTAAACACTCGATGCCATGTGTAACTCTTATGGATTATTGTGGTTTTGAGCTTCAGTTTCGACTCTGCTGCTCTATAAATCTATATCTCCAAACCTCGCTGTTTCAGTAGAACACAAAAAACATTTGTTTGTATCTGGGAATCCCCGATATCTGACCTTATTATCTAATTTACACACAAATCTGCCATTCTTTAGTTTTTTAATGTAGGCTTCTGATTCTGTCACATTTTACAAACAGTACCCTGTAATTCTGAATTATAAGGTTAAAGGTGAAACAAGTTCAAAAACATTTACATAAACGTATTAAATACACCACAGAAATAAAGACTTTTACTTTGTACTAATGCGAATATCAATTCAAATATACAATATTCATATATTCGAATAGATTTCTCAGCTTCCAAGACCTATAAATGAAAGAAATTAGAGAAATCCTCATTCTAGTAAAATAAGTCAGGCTCAGAATCATCTCACCTCAGAACTCTGTAACAGAGACGTGTTAGGACACTCACATGTGGAACAACAACATGTTAATTTCACTGGTTAATGCTCGTCTAAGTGACACGAACGTTTAGCTTTATCCTGAAATATTGTGTTTATTCACACAGAACAAAATGGAGTTTCATTTTCATGAGTGTTCATTTGAGAACACACACACACACACACACACACACACACACACACACGCACACACACACACTATATAATATATAATATACAGTATATATAGTGCACAGTTTGAGACAGAGTGTAAACTTTACCACTGTGTATCTATAAATCCTATACGTCTATAGATTATATCCAAATATATGTTCAAAATTGTACTGATCTTCCAAATAGAACATAAATATCTGTAATTATATAATTCTTCCATTTATTCTATTTATTATAATATTTAATTGTGTTTATTTTAGATTATACAACATTCCAACAATACACATTTTACTATTTTAATGTTTCCTCCTTTATTTAGGTTAAAGAAAGGTTTACTTTTCTATAATATGTTAGTATGCTATATAACTGCACACATACAATCTAAACATTTTTTACAATTATACTCAGTTATGGTGTTATATAATATTGAATATTCTTTAATTAAACAGTTTCATTCTCAACACAGTTACAGGTGTATTTATAGTGATATTCATCAGAAAAGGGATTCAAACAGCACAAAAAAATTTGTAAGATGATGTAAATAATTATTCAGTTAAATAATTAAAGGGCTTCATATTGGACTTAATATTTAGGAAGAAATAAAAAAAAAAAGATTTTAAAATGGAGTTAAATAAAGAAATCCTGTTAAAATGTAATGCAACGAAGCAGATCCTTGTAAAAACCGATCGTTTATCGTTTATAAATTGTTTATCTTTATTAACTGGATAACTAAATTATTTTTTTAACTGCTTGAAAATTACAGTTTTTTTTTTGGTTAAATTAAATTTCTATTTGCTTTATAGGGAAAGCCGCAAGCGCTCGTTCCTTGGTGACTTTATGTAAGAACACTTCTGTAATGGGTGTTTAAAAACAGAAGGTAATAATACCAATAGTTTATTATTATTATTATTATTATTATTATTACACATTTAGAAATGCACAGCTGTAAACCACATCAGGTTTGGGTCATCAGCACTGCGCATGACGTCCAGTCAGATATGAAGCTCGTGGTGCATCTTCTGTATTTAAAATGTCATAAAACATCATCTTATTTAAAATTTGGGAAACAGAACCGGTCACATCTGTTGCGTGCAAGAACAAAAATGAATAATAAGCGTGCATGTGGGCAGGAGTGGCATTTAAACCACACACACACACACACACACACAGTGTCCCACACATACGTGTAGTCTGTAACTGTGTGTGGGTGTGAGAAAGCGGTGTGTATGGGGAGTGTGTGCACCCTTACACACTTTGTGCAGGCTGCCGATACTTGAAGCTCATCTATTTATAACACTTATGAGTCTGGTTGAATCACGAGAAGGCGAATGTTTGGTCAGATTTCACAATCTCAAGCTCTGAGGAAGGAAACTAGCGTGAGAGCAGAATACTGATAAAGGAACGGACGCAGAGCACTGAATATCGGAGGAGATGTGGAGGAGATAAAAATGTTGTTGGTCATGCACTAACACACACCTAGTTATAAGAGAGAAAAAAAGAAACAGAGTGTGTGTGTGTGTGTGTGTGTGTGTGTGTGTGTGTGAGGCTCAACTTTCATCTCTAAAGAGTTCTGTGATTCAAGTTTGAAGAATACATTAGCACTCCATTTGAGTCACAATCCTCATCTTTAAGATGAAATTAGACTGCTAATAAAAACATTATAATATAATAAGTCACGTACCATCATAGAGAACACGAGCGCTACGATGTTGATGGGCCATGCGGGACAGAAACACGTGAAAATGGTCAGGAAGATGTAATTTCTCAGTGGCGGAGCTTCTCCTTCAGCTCCTCGCTCCAAACTGTGATTGACGCTGCCGTCGATCGAACCCTTCACCTTCTCCTCGGATCGCGAAAGTCCAGGACTCATGACGAAACGCATACACACACACCCATACACAATGTCCCAAATACACGCTTTACGTGATGGAGTTAATATACGCAGCGTAGGCTATGATTAGGGAAAAATAAACAAGAGGTGAGACAGGAGCAGAGAGAGAGACAGAGAGAGAGAGAAGTGTGAGACGCTCAGGAGAAGAAGCGGAGTGAGCTGGAGACGGGACGCGGCTTAATTACCTCCAAGGGTGTTGGACTGAAAGTGAATATTATCCCACTTCAGAGAGACAGAGAGAGAGAGACGGAAATAGAGAGAGACACACACACTCAGAGAGATGTTGTAATGAACTGAATGATTCTAAACGACAGACAGATTTGAATGCTAATGTTTATCATCGTTATTCTAACCGAGAAAGTGAGACAGCTCAGGATCAGATGCTTTTCCATTCAGGGAACGTGAGAGAGGTCAGGATGGAGGACACACTCCAGCATTAACACACACACACACACACACACACACACACTGATGGAGATAGCAGACGTCCAGAGTGTGTCTGAACACTAACTGAAATCAGACACGTCAGCATGAGACAGCTTCCTTCTTCTGCTCCTGATCGATTCCTTCTGAATAAATTGCATCAAGTGTCTGGTGTTCCTCGCTTCGCTTCTGAGCGTATCGAACACATCACCAGTGTATTACCAGCGCACATTATCTCACAGAGGTTTCCTGGGTGAACACACTAATACAGTCTGAGAGTAAATTGGAGTCTGTGCTTCTTGTAGTCACTGATTTAGAGTTTTATTGAGTTTGTTAACAGCAGAGATCCCACACAGACAGAGTAGCTGTGTTCCCAGATCAGCTGTGTTCCAGTTGAAAGGTATCTGCCTTGCTTGGAAGCCCTTTTGGAATCGATAAGTTGTAGCTTGTTAAAAACACAAATACTCAAGGAATAAAAGCTAAACTAGCTGACGGCGACTCCTGTGCATGCTGCGTCACAGAGCAGCGTAACACACTCGGAGGAAAGCGCTGGCCGCCCTCTTCCGCATACATGAGCTCACAGAGGTTTCTGTGATTGACAGGGGAATACGGTATGCCCCTCCCACTCACACAGCATCTCCAGGGTTCCTCTCGAGACTCCTGGCCATGGAGTGCTCCAGCATCATTAGGCAAACTCATGATCTTCCAATGATGGAGCACATGCTGTTTTGCCAGCAGCTAGTTCATTTATAATGATAATGAATGATAATCTACAAAGTCAACCTTCTTGGGTTAGTTGACCACACCCAGCTGCACTTTTAGAGTAGAGTGCTGGTGTGATGGTGAGGAAATGGAGCAGGGTCACACACGTGGACGTGCCTGCTGACGTGACTGATGATCTGCCCAGATCAGAACAGTTCTGCTTGTCTGAGGCAGCTTATTAGTGAAATTGGTGAGTTTACATGTTTGTCTTTGTTAGCAACGAGCTAGCAAGCTAACTGTGCTGAGAGAAGTGTATTTACCTCAGAACAGTGAGCTGTAGAGTCAGGGTTACAGATCTAACACGTGAACACGTCTGTATGTTAATGACATAAAGCTGATACGTGTGTGTACAGTAGAACTCATTTAAACAAAGAAGAGCTGCTGCGTTTACTGCTGACATGCTGATTTAATGTCAATTGCTAAACTTGGAAAAGTAGGAATTCCAGTCGAGGAGGTTCATTTTCTTCATTTTTTTCTAGTCATAGATTTGAAAATATGAGTTACATCCTTTAGTGGATTGCAGCATTAACCACAGGAGGAAGTGTTAAGGTCAAAGTGCTGCCTTATTGCATTAAACACCAGCGAGGAAACCGATGCAGCAGAACCGCCTCAGACAGAGCGAAAGGAAAACCCTAGGAAAGATCCGTCTCTTACTGCCGGAGTTATTAGAGTTATTAGCTGAGTTAGCTTATTAGAGTTATTAGCCGAGTTAGCTTATTAGTGCTATTAGTTGAGTTAGCTTATTAGTGTTATTAGCTGAGTTAGCTTATTAGTGTTATTAGCTGAATTAGTTTACACTTTAGTGATATTCGTCTCCATTTTATCATTAGCATGTGACGCTGGAACTTTGGTGGATAAAACTGACATTAAAAATGGATATTTGAAAGAACATATTGCAGTTTCTCTGCTTTAGTTTTTCTAAAAGCAGTTGACCGCTCATGGTGGTTTGTTATTAACATTCAGATCACGGCTGTAATGATCTCCCTCCTGCCACAGTACACCACACTCTCTCACTCTCTAACACACTCTGCTGCTAACTTTGCTTATATAATATTATATCTGCACAGTGTGATCATTGTGTGTGTGTGTGTGTGTGTG
>JAQQZX010000040.1:25461224-25465268 GCA_030068355.1 Notoglanidium maculatum | reverse complement strand
CAGTCGCTCAAGACGCTCGTGGATCTGGTGCTGGAGTTTGACGTCCCGCCATCTGCATTAACTCCACCAGTCCATTTAGTCCTGCTGTTAGCACCATCGTTGGTCCAGCTGGAGCCAGAAATCCCGGAATCACACGGAGATCCTGAGCTCATGTCATGTTTTGGTTCTGGTGTCTGGCTTTTGGGACGATCGATATGGCTGAGGTTAGCTCCCAGAATGGTGCTCAAACTGTTGTGGGTTTCCACGGAAGAGCTGCTGCTCCGCGGGAACTGCGGCAGGAAGGAACTTTCTGCACTCTAGTGGGAACAAAAGAGGAAAAAATGAGTAACACTTAGTATAGTCATGATGTTTATTGTCAGCTATCAAGAACTGTTCCTACCTAAGTTTCCCTCACACGAGGAGTCGATTATTCATATCCAACGAGTCCATGGAGTAACTCATGCTCTTATTACAATAATGATTTGATCACAGAAACAGTATAAATATTTATTGTTTGTATTAGCAAGTGAAGCAGCTAGCAAGAAAAATTCAAACAGCTGCCCCTCCCCCCAGAAGAGAGGTAACAGTTGTTCAACATTTACTTTGGAATGGAGACGACGAAGGAAGGAACCGCTGCTCTAAGAGACCAGGACTCACGGGTTTGATGTATAAATGATTAAATGTGTGAGGTTGGTGTGTAAGACGATGACTGGAATTTAACTGAGAGGAAATGGAGACAGGAAGTGCATGAGGGTGTGTTATAAACATTACTGGAATGTGATGATCGCGATGAAGATTAGGTTAGCGCATCTTCAAATAAAAGCTCTGAAAAGCCGACTAAATAATTCTCAGCAGCAGGAAATAAAGTAATAAAATTTAAGAGGAAAGCTCTGAAGTCTCCATGATGCTGACTGATTCTGATTCGGTATCTTGACATATTTACTTTAGAAACAGGAAGTTCGAATGTTGAAGTGCATGACTGAAGACAAACCAGCCAACAGCGATGGAGAAATGATGTATCCAGTCTAAGGAAACCTGACAGTAGCTTATGGTTGGAAAAGGGAATAGTGTGAGGGAGGATGCACACTGATGGACCAGGTTTACTGCTAATGAGCTGCAAGACACGCCCCCTGGGGGCGGGACCTATACACACAGCATTTAATTGGAAGAATACGGCTAGTACAGGAAAAGTCAGCAAAAATTGTAATCGAAACAAGCTATAAAACTATTATTGAAATAGATTATATGAAACATCGAAACTCACTCACCTGTTCTAATCTTGCGCACACGCTCAGTTCCGTCGGCGTTTTCCTCAAGCCCGTGACGTCCGGCGTTTCGTCTCCTCTCGGTTTGTGGCTCACTTTGATGTAGAAGAAGTCGTCGCTGTTGCCGGTTCCCGCAGAGCCGTGTCCGAGTTTGGAGTTGTTGTTGTTCTTGGCGTTGTGTTCGTGAGAGAAGCCGTGTTTCAGCAGGCCGCCTCTTTTACACTGAAATCCTTTTTTCGGCTTGTGATCCGAACCTCTGCAGTTCTTAGTGCCGGGTATTAGACTGCTGACGCTACCCATGATGCCCTGCACACGCGTGCAATACATCGTACATCACAATCACATTCCAGTCTGAGAGACACAGAGCGTCTAGTTTTACTGTTATTTATGTTGACTCAGTCTTCTATTTATTTAGCACTAATTTCTTCCTTCAATGCTTGTATGCTAATGCTAACATAAAGTAATATGTTTGTGGTAATATTCAGATTATATTGATATTTTTACCATGTTGTGCTACTTCAGTATGTAGGCTAATAAACAAGCTTACTTCGCATGCTAGCTTAGTGTCTTAGCTAATAAGTATTTAAATAAATAAATAAAACATCAGTAAATCGTATATAGCTACTTATTTATCTGTCTATCAATCTGCTATTTCTGCTAATTTACCAATTCTGTTAACTAGCCTAGCATGTTAGCTAAGTGATTAAACCCTTACAGCGTTTCTATGGAAACAGCAGGAGCTCACATGACAGTTCAACAGATTTTATGGATCTGGAAACATTCATGTCCTCTACACTTCTGAGGAAAAACCTGAAAAACAAACATTTAGGAACATTTTAGAAGTTTGTGCTAATTAGTTTTGAGCTTGTCACAAATTGCATTTTTTAGAAAACGTGAAAAGTTTACAGAAAAAAACCACTGTTCATTTCAGCAGTGTGCTCATGGGTGCACATTTTATAAATAAGAGTGCGGAATGAATGGTTATTGTTAATAAAAGCTAGAGAATGTGTGTTTAGGGTCGTCAGGGTCACGCGTCGCAGCGCAGTGGGATGAAAGGCCTGGAGATTTGGCTCGATTTGATTATGTCTGCTGTGTTGATATTGTTCTCAGGTTGCTGATCAGGGCATTTTGCGTACTTTGATCACAGCTATCGTAAATAATTTTCTTAAATTCTCTAACGTTTTTTTTAAAACACTGATTAGATGCTGTTTATTAGATGTTAAAATTTTAAAATGTACTAAAACATTTTCTAGTGTACTACTAGTGAAAAACACTTTCTTCATCCCCTTATCATGTTAAGTAATTGTTGAATTTTTATTTGCGCAGTAAACACAAATATAACTTTACTGTTTTTTATGAAAAGTCTTCCTGAAAAGTGTCCTGAAACATGCTGTATATATTTATACATTCATCTCTGGTTCTTTAATGTTAATGTTTTCCTGCTGTGCAGATGTTCAGCTGAAGGCCTCGGGGTCAGTGTTCGCTTTTTATAACGGCTTTTTTTTCCTTAAATAAAAACAGGAAATGGTTGGAGCAGGTTGGCTTTGAGCCGGTCGTTAGAGATAAATGTGTGAACATTAATGACAGTTACAGCGTGCTTCCTCTACACGCACACACACACACACACACACACACACACACACACACACACACACACACACACACACACCAAGACCAACTGTTCATACGTTAAATAACACACCATCTGCAAACAGCACCTTCATTTACACCTTTACACACCTGTCACCATGGTAACCAAACAAAAACTATAAAACATAGATTAAATATTTTATTAAAATGTAAATTTAATTAATATTTATAATCGTGTTTATAATTACATTACAGCCTAACTGCACCACCACATTTAACCAGTTTTAAAAAATAATAAATAATTCATGTGAGACAGAAAAATCCGGCGACTGAAATCTATCTTTACACTCTTAGACTGAACTAAAGAACCCCTAAGAGAACCCTACAACAGAGAATGCCTGTAGAACACTAAGAACCCTTTGTTACCTCAAGAACCTTTAAAGAACCATTTTTGTCTGAACAATATCTTTTGTTCTTCCGCTGTTACACCTTCAGACTTTAGGCCACGCCCCCTACCTGAGCCTGCTTTGGAGAATCAGTTAGAGGCGACTCTTATCAGTGAGATGAACTGAACGATTTGATTCACTATAAAAGAGAATTCCTCTCTCTAATCCTGCGCCGTCGTTTTGCACATGTTTATAGTTAACAGAGTTATAAACGGTTGGCTATAAGCGTCCATTAGCTATTAGCTACATTAGCCTCGTAGCTCTGCTCTAAAGCTAACCTTCAGAACCTTTCAGATTGGGCTGCACCGCTGTTTCAGCGTAACTGATGCAAATTTTAGGGTATAATTGAGGAGAAAGTGATTGTGGGAGCCACAGGGGAGATGACCTTTGACCTCCCGGCCTCATCAGCGTGCTTTCAGCTAATAAACATTTTCTTTTATTCCTGCGTGTGGAGCACCTGGTGTTCAGGCTTTAACGCACACATCACACATCTATAATCAGCACAACGTGCTCGCCATCTGCCCCGCTGCCCCGCTGCACATCTGATCGAGAAGAAGGGGAGGAGGGGCAAAAAGGCGCCAGGACAAAAGCACACACGTCACACTTTCACACGTGGCGCACGCCTGCAGTTATAATGACAACTGGAACCGTCACGCTAATGACACTTTAAACACGCTGCTGTTTCACGACGCAGGACACGCTAATTACAGTTCAGAACCTTCATGATTATTTTATTTTTTTATTTTTTGTGCTGGTTTTCAATT
>JAQQZX010000040.1:25436224-25456224 GCA_030068355.1 Notoglanidium maculatum | reverse complement strand
GTTGATGATTCTCCTGTGATAACATGATCCTGAGTGTTTTATTCCTCTTACTGTTACCACTGCAATCTAACAACAATTATACTTTTTATTTATAAAAGAACATCAAACTTTTGATCATTTTCATGAATAAAAGGCTCTCACGTACGTTATAGCAGCTATAAACAGTCGTTCCCTCACCACACTCTTGTCACGTTACTGAGAAACTGCAAACGAGTGTAACCTCCTCTGTCCTGAAGATGCGGGAATCGTCATGGATTACACACGTTTAGTGGAGCGTCCACCGTACACGTCCCTATGAATGAGCTGTTACTATAGAAACCACTGTCAGAGCTGCTGTTACAGAAAACTAATCAACACCTTCTGATCTGAGAATTCAACAGCAGCATGGTGGAAAGAAACAGAGTTCTCATTTAGTAAAAAAAAAGTGATATGTTTTATGTTCTTGTTCAGTGAATCAGATCATTTGACTCACCAAAAAGAGTCGACTCTTTCACGTCCCAAACGACGCTTCACCATTTTGTTCTAAAACTAAACTGAACCATTTTTGTCATAATTTCAACAAGAATCATAATTGTTCTTAAATAAATGATGAAATTTTCTACATAATTCACACGTTTCATGTCTTTGGGTTCAGTTTATGACTTATTTAGTTAATTATAGTTCGATTTTTACACACAGGAATGTTTTATTTTATTTCTGAACGTTTCTTTCTTCACCGAATGTCATGAACCGTCTGCATGGTATTGTATGTATATGAGAGTGTGTGTGTGTGTCACTGGCCGATGCATGGCTAATCCATTACAGTGCGCGTGCACACACACACACACACACCCTTGATCTACAGTAGAGGATTTACCGCAACCACACAAAAAGCTCACAGCTGCACTTTTTTTCTCTGCACCTGCGATCAGCAGATGGTGTCCACACACACACACACACACACACTGTTACACCATTAGCTTTAGCGTTAGCACGCTCAGTTTCAACTCGTTCACATCTCTTTGTGGTGTTATGAAGCTCCAGTTCACGCTGTTTTTCCTGATTTACATTAAAGACGCATTAAAAGTATAACAATGAGATTTCTTTAAGCTCCGCCCCTAACCCTGCCTTTAAACACACTCCCCAATGCTAACCTAAACCTTTTTTTATCTTTTGTTACAATACTTTAAATATGTATCAATAAAGTTTACTAATTTATCCCAAACTATAAAACAGATAATGTTTTTCCACGCCTATGGATGTAAAAGTTTTAGCACCCTGTGTGCATTTTAATCTGCAGGCCTTTACATTTCCATTTACAAAAGTGACAATAACCACTTTAATACAACTTCATAAGAAATTGTTGTGAAACGACGAACGTGGGATCGTATCGGATTACACTTTTCTTTACAGGTGATTTTGGTGCTGCTGAATGTTTTGATTGCAGCTCTGTGGTGTGTGAATCGCACTGAGAGGGTAAACAGTGCACGATAATGGGCAGTCGGAGGTCAGAGTCACTTTCTGACGTGAAATTCCGACCTTGTGTGCGGTGTGATTGGTGTCACGAGCCGATAAGGCTAATTAGCACGGCCGTTTAGACAGATCTGTCTCTGTGGAATCTCTCTCTGTTCATAATCGAGACAAAACACAGACGACAGAAGCGTCTCTCTGCAGGAACACACTGATTAAACAGATCGTCCTCCACTGGACTGGAAGGTTAACGTCTGGGTGTGTGTGTATATGTGTATGTGTGTGTGTGTAAAAGAGAGAGGGAGCGAGGGATGAGTGGACTCTTGAAAACAAGAGCTCTTGAGATGAAAAGAGGGGCATTAGGGTGGATGGAGTGAATAATTGAAAGGAAGGAAGCCTCCATTTCCATTTCTCATCCCCCTCTTCAGAGAGAGAGAGAGAAAGAGAGAGACAGAAAGAGAGACAGAGAGAGAGAGAGAGAGAGAGAGAGAGAGCAAGAGAGAGGGTGAATGGTGTTAATTACTCGTCTTCCTCTGCTTCCTTCCTGTGGATTCTCGTTCCCTAATGACTGCTGAGTGTTTCTGTGGCCTGCACGTGTGTGTGTGTGTGTGTGTGTGTTTGTGTGTGTCTGTGTCTGTGTGTGAATAACAATGAGAGCAATGCTAGGGCTCACATGGGGTTAAATAATAATAATAAAGTTTTATGCTAAGCATTAGCCTAGAAGTGAAATGAAAAGCTGCTGCTGATGTCATATGTTTTTGTTTAACACTTAAGCCCCGCCCCTTTTTGATCCACAGCTTTAGCCTGGATGTTTTTTCCAAACTGTATAATATTGCAAAAATGATGTCCAACTGCTAAATCTGAGCTACATGCCACTACATGTCCTCATGCTCGTGCTGTTCAGACGTGAGACGGAATTTCAGGTTCCTGCTGATTGGTTGAGGCAGGACGACACACGTCTGTGACACGTCAGGGTTATTTAATCACACGCTTGTTGTGTTGTTTAGTGCGACTGAGACAAACACTACAAACAGCTTCCAAATACTAACCTTTCTAATAGTTATAATACTAATTATAATAATATATATTTAAATAAAAATAATACTAATACTTACTAATGTAATATTAATTATATTCTAAACAGTTATGATGTCCTGACTCTAAGCTCCGCCCCTAAACTCCACCTACCCCTTGCTTAATTTCATCTAAACACTCACTCTGTTGTAAACTCCACCTCTAAACTCTACATTTCTTTAATTTCTCCTAAAAACACTAACTCTGCCCCAAACCTGCCCCTAGACCCCATCTTAAACCTGCCCCTAGACCCCATCTTAAACCTGCCCCTAGACCCCATCTTAAACCTGCCCCTAGACTCCATCGTAAACCTGCCCCTAGACCCCATCGTAAATCTGCCCCTAGACCCCATCTTAAACCTGTCCCTAGACCCCATCTTAAACCTGCCCCTTGACTCCATCATAAACCTGCCCCTAGACCCCATCTTAAACCTGTCCCTAGACCCCATCTTAAACCAGCGTCTAGACCCCATCTTAAACCTTCCCCTAGACCCCTCCCTAGACCTGCCCCTAGACCCCATCTTAAACCTGTCCCTAGACCCCATCATAAACCTGCCCCTAGACCCCATCTTAAACCTGTCCCTAGACCCCTCCCTAGACCTGCCCCTGGAGTATACCTTAACCCAGTTTCCACTGACCTGGTCTAAATCTCATCCCAAACTCCACCCCTAAACCTTCAATTTTGTAACCATTAATAAGAATTTGTTTGCAAGACCATATTGATAGTTTATATACTACATATTTAGGCCCCGCCCCCTTTTCAGTGCCTGATAAACTTTACACTTATAACTGCATTCTGTAACTTAAATCTTTATCATTAATAAGCATGCAACTGTAATAAACATTTCATAAACAACAGTAAACTGTACTTGATCTCTTATTTGCAGACTGCACATGAGCTCGTACACACCTCTCACCCCTCACATTATACATTTATACATTTATATATTTATAGAACTGAAGAGTAGAAAGTCTATACTGCTATACACACACACGCGTACATGTTATTATATCATTAATCATTACTTACACCTTCACCGTCCTCTCACTGTGGGTCAGAGCGGCTCCACTCCGAGTGTGTGTGTGTGTGTGTGTGTGTGTGTGTGTGTGTGTGTGTGATCTGCAGGCGTGGCTTCTTCACTTTATTTCATCTCTCTCTCTCTCTCTCTGTCATGCTCTATCTCACTCTATATCCTTTTTTCTCCTTTTAGTTTTTTTCTTCTCCCTCTTTTTCTATCTCTGCTTATTTATCATTCTTTCTGTTTTCCTGCTGTCTTTCAGGAACTTTTCTTTCTTTCATGAACTTTTCTTTCGCTCTTTCTTTCTTTCTTTCTTTCTTTCTTTCTTGGAATTAAAATACACATTAGGCTGTTAACATCTGTGTAGACATGGCCTAATTAAACAGTGCCTCCTGAAGGGGTGTGGTCTCATTAAGCAGCACATGTTGAAAGGGCGTGGCATTATTAAAAAGTCACACGTTGAAGGGGTGTGGCCTTATTTAGCAGTACATGATGAAAGGGCATTGCCTTATTAAGCAGCACATGATGGAGGGGCGTGGCCTTATTAAGCAGCAGAATGGGTGTGGTATATATGATGTCATGTCTGATTAAGTGGGAGGAGCCTACAGAATCATGTGCCTCAGTTGCAGCTTTAACTCTGAGACTCGATGACTTTGGTCTCAACCTTCTCTTGAGTTTTTTTTGGAAGTGCATTGTGGGATACGTTGGGCCTCCCGGGGGCTGTTTATAATGAGACACCTTCGGCGTGTGATCCATCACCTGTGTGACCTGTGTGAAGGACTGTGCACTTCCTGTTCACTCAGGACTGCCATGGCCTCCAGTAAAGACACACTGCACATCAGTGTTAATCACCTCATCTTCATCATCACTGCAACTCTAATCAATTCAGTTCAATTTAACTTGACTTGGCATTATAGTGTATAGAAATATACAGTGGAAATAAATAGTTTATACACCCCTATTCAAATGATAGGAGTTTGTGATGTAAATAATCAGCCAAGATAAATCATGTCAGATCTTTTATATATGTCAGGTCTTTTCATGTAGTGTTCAAGTCATAAACAAGTATGCACACCCCTTAACTTAAACTGTGTTAAAGCAGCTTTTGCTTAACACAGGACTCAGTGTTTTTGGGTAAGAATCTACTGACTTGGCACATCTTCATTTTATTATTTTATTCCACTCTTCCTTACAAAAGTGCTTCAGACCCCTCAGTTTGCCAGGAGATCTGCTGTGCACAGCCCCACTCAAATCAACCCACAGGTTCTCATTAGGATTTAGATCTGGGTTCTGACTGTAAAATGCTGATCTTCTTCTTCTGAAGCCGTTCCTTTGGTAACTTGGATACTTTGTGCTTTGGATCATAATGATCCCATGATTCCCTCTGTAGTGAGTAGAGCGTCAGTCCCAGCTGAAGAGAAGCAGCTCCTTAGCTTGATGCTGCCGCCACCATGTTTCACCGTGTGTATGGTGTTCTTTAGGTGATTATCTGTCTAGGTTTTGAGCCAAACATATCTTTTGAAAGCTCTTCCTTGGTTTCATCAGATCATTTTCTATACTTGATGATGACCTTCACAGTTTTCTTTGATGCAGCTAGTGTTCTGGAAAAGCTTTTGTACCCCTCTCCCGATCGATACGTTTCCACAGTGAGATCCTGTACATGCTTTATGGGCTCTTTGGCATCATCAGTCAAATGAATACAAGAAGTTGTGAAGAATATTGTACAGATACAGCTGATCTTTATTTGGGATTGATCAGAATCACTTCTTTATTGACAGGTGAATGGTAGTTACTTTTGGACATGAATCTGAACATGATTAGTTAAAGGGTGTGTACAACCCAAAAAAATTTCCAAAAAAGTTGGGACACTGTGTAAGATTGTGTAAGATAGAACAAAGACAACATGATATGTTGAATCTGAGAAATGTTATTGTTTTATGGAAAATATATGCTTATTTTGAATGAATTAATAAATCATGATATTCTGGTTTTATTTACATTTTATATTTTGCACACATATACAACCAGATTATTGGAAGTTTTTTCTTTTTTTCCCCTAAAATGTTTCTGTTTATTTTTCACTTAAATTTTGTTCGCTATATCACATTAAAGGTGGAAAAATAAAAGGAGAATGTGAAAAAGGGAAGGAGGTAAGGGAGAGATTTGGAGCTATAACAGTTTTTTGAACATATAACACACAATTACAGAAGTGTGTTAGTTGTAAGTGCACTATCCAGCACCACCCAGATGAGGATGGGATCCCTTTTGAGTCTGGTTCCTCTCAAGGTTTCTTCCTCATGTCGTCTCAGGGAGTTTTTCCTCGCTGCCGTTGCCACAGGCTGCTCATTAGAGATATATAGAAATTAATTTATAAATTCATAAGTTTATATTCAGAATATATATACTTCTGTGAAGTTGCTATGTGATAATGTCTGTTATTAAAAGCGCTGTACAAATAAAACTGAATTGAATCGAATTAAAACCGTTTAAAAAAAAGCGCGTGGCGACATCTAGCGGTTATGCGGAATTATTACAGCTGTAAACTCCACACTGCAGGATTCACAGGTACATCTTATTCTTTCATCATCTTCATTTCTTAATTTCTTTCCTCATTTCTTTTCTCATGTTTTTTTTTTTACTGTGAGACGGACTGACGTGAGAGATATTTTAAAACACACGATGTAATAAGAGACATGCTAATGTAGAAGGCATGCTAATATATGACATGCTAACCTGAACAGATTAATGATTATGATCAAAGTGTCTATTACATAATAGTGTTAAATTCAGAGGTGTTTCAGGAAGAGTTTTTATTTTATCTCAGATGAGCTTTTATGTTTTTCTACCTCATTCATAAAGGAAGCTATAATGGATGGTTACAGATTTATTGTCCACATTCACTGACATCATTCAGTTTTTCTATCAGAACCTGGAGAGCAAAAAAGCAACTACAATGTGGTGCTGTTAACTTGGACCCTCATAAGCTTTTAACATGTGACATAAAGTTCCATAAAAGGGTCCTGTAATCCTAGAAGCACTTTCACCATGCCACCAATGGCACCGAGCATCACAGGAGACTGCACCAGCCGGGAATCGAACCCAGTTCACAAGAATGGGAATCTTGCATGATACCACTACACCACTGGTGCTTCAGGAGCCATGTGCATAGCTAATTCCCAAAACAGTGAGTGATCCGTCAGCCTTTTTCTGGTAGAACCTGGAAAGCATCATGATACTCTGAGCTACGACGTCTATAGCGACTTGTCAGAACAACCCAATTCTGCTATTTGTACTCGGCGCAGCAAGGAAAGCTCCTCGCTTCTACATTGTCGCTTCGAATTGTGCGGTATGGGACTCATTTTGATGCTATGTACTGTACTGTAAAGTTGATGAAGGCATTTCTTTTGATTAGCTATAGCCTGACCCAGATGGGACTAAAAGCTTTGCTGCAGTTCCAGAGATACTGCATTATCCATTACCATGAATAGTTTTGAAGATGATTTTTGATATATTTTCTAGCTCATGAGAAAATCTGTCTTGAAAGGTTTCTGATTGATTTCAGGAGCTGGAGAGCAGCAAAGCACTGTGACGGTCTGCAAAGAAGCAAAGCCACATGACTGGGAGTCTAAGAAGCTTTTCACATGTATTAACATCCTCACACAACCCAGATGGGACTCGGACCCCTAATCTTCAGCTCCGAAGCCTGATTCCTTATCCATTAGGCCACTGGGCCTCACGTGTTGCATACGTTACCATCACATGTCACCACTAGGAGGTACTGTTGCTCTTCCCATGAATTTCTATCCACACTATTTCTCTATCTCTCTCTCTCTCTCTCTCTCACACACACACACACACACACACACACACACACACACACACACACACACACACACACTCTTTATTTGCCTTGTGGTAAATTTAGCAGGAAAAATGCCACTAATTTCTTCTGATGGAGGCAGTTAGCAATTAGCAAACAGCCGTACTAAAGGAGCTATACATAGTATACTTTTAATATAGCAGTGACCTGAAAACACACACACACACACACACACACACACACACACACACCTTCCTATCTGTCAATCTGTACAGTTATCTTTAGATAATGCTTAATTACTTTATATATTAGCTTTAGTTTTTCTGTATAAGCAATGCGAAAATGTTTTGATCAGACTAAATAAACTACTTACACTGGGTTAGCCCTAACCCTAACCCTGTAACATTAAATTCATTTAAAATCCAATTAAATAAATTACTTTACATTTTTAATGCTCAGTTAGTTTACATGAGGATTTTACGTTAGAAAAGCTGTACATTTTACATGCTACTTATTTTGTTTCCAGTGCTAAGTTACTGCACATGCTCGGTATTTCACTGAGGATTTCACACAATTACTGGGTATTTTAGCTCACTAATAATACCTTATAGTGTATACTAATGATTTTAACCTTTTTACTTAACAATTAGTTTACAAGCTAGCTTTTATGTTACACAACTAATGATGAATTATTTTATGTTTAGATATTTAGTAAATCATTTTATAGTGCTAATTATAGTGCTAGTAAACTCATATACCTTTAGCTGAAAATGAATCATTGCACATTATTATGTAATACGTTTGAGCAAAATATAAAGCGGCTGTGCTCTCTCTCTCTCTCTCTCTCTCTCTCTCTCTCTCTCTCTATATATATATATATATATATATATACAGTATATCCACATAGTAGCATATTTGTGTTTAGCCATATTGCTAGTGTGCATGCATGTTTTGAGTTCAGGGTGAAAACTTTATCTTCCTGACAGAAATGAGCTGTTTATAAAACGAGTGTAGGCAGGAATGTGGAACGCAATAATCTGGGATGTAAATGAGTTTCCCATCGGGAGCGTTAACGCCGTGTGAGTGTCTCTGTAACAGCCAGAGACGGACTTCGGCTGTCCAGACACACGAAATCATACATTTTTTACCATTAGCTAGTTGCATATTAGCGTGGTTGGAGTGATTCCCTCTGAGATGGACACGCTCGGTGCTGTCAAGTGCATAATTATTGGCACCCTTCAAGAATATGGGCAAAATTTATGATGACATTAAAATGAGCATTTTTTAGCTTGAGCGCTTACATTTTCCTCTAGTGGCAATTATTCAGAAGAATTTAGTTGTGTTTTAGAACATAGTTGTATTTTCTTAAAAAAAAGGAAAAAAAAAAGAACACCGGTCACAAAAGTATTGGCGCCCCAAGGCTTATTTAATGCAGCAAAATGAGGGGTGGAACGAAAAGACGTAATCTGTATCTGTATTCAGATTTAAACCCAAAGTGGGCGTGGCCTAATTTTCAAAGTAGGGATGTGATGGCACTAACTTTTTTCTCTCATTCGCACAGTTATTATTATTGTTTGTACCAGCAAATATAGGTGGTTCTATGGGGTGTCCCATAAGTCTAGCATGGTTAGGTTTATGTGCATGTTTATATATTTTTACAGATCGTGATGTATCTGAGCATGGTACTGTGTGTGTGTGTGTGTGTGTGTGTGTGTGTGTGTGTGTGTGTGCGCATTCTACGATGTTCACACTTCCAGGTGCCTCAGAGGGAGCAGGATTGAATTACAGCCGGAAGCTCAGTGACGAGTCCCGAGAGAAACAGCACAATCCAATCACCTGTTCACCTAAATGAAAAGTGTGTGTGTGTGTGTGTGTGTGTGTGTGCGTGCGTGAGAGAAAGAGGTCATGTTCTGATGGAGGGTGATAAGAAGGAGTCAGATGGAAGCAGCGACACACACAGAGAGCGAAATGTCCTCCACCCCATGTGTCTGATCTGCCCTGTGTGTGTGTGTGTGTGTGTGTAGTAGTAGTAGTTGATTATTTTGTGTGTGTAAATGTGTGCCTCCTTAATTTATACATACACATACACTGATATGCATACCAACACACACACACACACACACACACACACACCCAAACACACACACATACTAGTTACTTGATATTGGTGAGGTCAGTATATCTGGGCCTTACAGTGTTGTTCCCCATAGTGCTGCTTCAGCTTCTTTCACTCTAGTGGAACTGTTCTAGACACACACACACTCACACAATGCTTCACTGGAGGCAGAGTGAATTTTAAACACAAGATTAGAAAGTCTTGGAACAGATTGATAGAAGGTCTGAAAGACAGATAAAGAGAAAGAAGTGAAGTCAGACATTCACACAGACAGGAGGCAGACAGATAGGTGATGTGATTTCACGTTACACACTCCTGCTCTGGAACACACAATATTTACATTGATTGCAGTCTGTGTATGATAAGAAACAGAGGTAGAGAAAAGAGAAAGAGAGAAACTAATAAAGAGAATAAAGTGAGCGGTACGGAGTGTTGAGGGTGAGACAGGATCTCATGACTGCGCCACAGAGAACGCTTCTCATTCTCTCCTTTCTGTAATAAACATGCAGTAATTAACACCACTGCTCTTTATCTGGCCAAAGGAAATGTCACACACTGTGTGTGCTAGTCAGACAAAATGGCCACCGTGACTCATTTCTGAATCATTAAACACCACCCACATACCTTCACCCCCCCAAACACCCCCATCACACCCCACCGCCGTCTGCCAGTGTTTCTAATTACACTTTATACAAGGACACTTCACTACACCTTACTGTTACATAAACATTCTACTGCTGGGCCTATTTATTTATTTATTTATTTATTATACCTCGTCTTATTTTTGCGGTCATCATATCCTGTCTTATAATGATTGTCATGTCTTATAATTGCTTGTAATTTCTTGTTTTTATATTTTTGTTTGTTTTTCAGACTTTTTATTAAGGATAAAACAGTGAATACAGTCAGAGAGGAATGTGTGTAAAGAGTTAAAGTAATCTGTAAAAAGGATTCAATTTATGAAAAAATTTAGCTGCGCTGCCTTCCACTGAGAATCTTATCTTTTCTAACTTAAGAAAAGACATAACATTCCTAAGCCACAGAGAAATAGACGGAGCCTTAGGAGATTTCCATACAAGTAAAATACGGCGTCTTGCCAAAAGAGAGCTAAAGGCTAATATTTCTGACTGTGAAGAATTAATATGGGGAGAATCAACAGAGACTGCAAAAATCACTATAAAGTGGTCTGTCTTTATCTCTTTTCCCAGAGCCTTTGTGAAGATCATAAAATAATCACTCCAGAATTTGTGTAGTCTGGGGCGATCGGAAAACGTGGCTCAGGATGCAAGAGAAAACGTGACATCTGTCACATCACTCTGCAATATTGAGATAGAGTTCAGATAGTTGAGATGATGAGAGGTGAACTTCGTGCAATACCTCCAACTCTATAAGTTGGATGAAGCCTCTATAAGCCTTGCAGAAGGTCTGTGATCTGTGAAATCCACCGCCAGCTCCTGCTCCCAAGCAGTCCTAGTTTTGACAACAGAATAACTGCCAAAAGCCATGAGCTGTTAATATATTTTGGAGCCGAGTAAATTCTGATGGGATTTTAGGGTCAGAAGGTCATCCCATGGCTGGTCAGCAGTGTGGGAAGGGTAGCGTGGAAAAATATAAGAGGAACAGTGTCTATCTTGAAAGTAACAAAACAAGTGGGATGTAGGCAAATTAAAGTCTAATGATAAATCTGACAAGCTAGAAAAAGTACTGTCTTTGTAGAGATGTCTAAAAAGCTTAAAGTCCCAACTCTTCCACAATGTGTAGGTGGCATCGATGAGTGATGGGGAAATAGGTGACTCTTCACTAACGGTATCAGGGTGGAAGCTGACAAATAAAATGACGCCCAGAGGCGGCACCAGGTGGTAGCTTGGAGTTGCTATAGCAACACCAAAACTTGGCCCAGCTACTGCCAAGTAACCCCAGGGCTTTTGTAATAAAAACAAAAAATATATATATATAGCAAGTACAACATAAAACCTGAGTGGTAAGTTCTTGTAAGTGCATGTCAGGGGTCGTGTTGTAAGGTGGTGAACTTGGCTAATGTAGCTATCTAACTTGCTCAAGTGAGTGGAACACAGCTCGAAAGTTTTTTGATGAAAATGTACAAGTTTCTTGTATATCCGCATAAATAACTGAGATCTCCAACAGCGCCAAACAACACTGCAATCCCTAATGAAGTGGTGGACAACAAAAAGGAGCAGCGCAATAGTGAGGCTCATGATCATGAACAGATGCCTTGCGCAGTAACATGTGATTCAGGACCAGCTAGTCTCTAACCCGAGCTGCAGAGGAACTACCGCTGCCCACCTCCACACTATATCTGACATCAGCCAGTTAGCCAGTGATGGACCAAAGAGCCTTATGCTGAGAAAATACCTGGCCAAGAAGTATGGACTGCAAATGCAGTCATTCAGTTGCTGATGGTATGAACAATATACTTGGCTCGAGTACTCAAAGACTATGGACTGAGTGCTTTGTTTTGCCTGCAGACATTTTGCTCACGAGGGTCCATAAAGAAACCATGTTTACCCATAATGGGTTTAGCACCTGGGTTAAAGCCACACAGTCATTCCATACACATGACGTGAGTGCTGGACATAAATATGGATGGAGTGAGGGACATTCAAAAGCGCTATGTGAACACAGGGTATGTATGCAGGGAGCACTGTGTGTCAAACCATTAAACGACAGGGGTTTAGGGAGGGTGTAGCATCAAACTTCATCAGATTTTTACATTTAAATAGCAAGTTTGACAAAACTGTGGCAAAAACAATATCCAATAATTTGAAAAATCCAAAGTACACACATCACAACATACAAGATGAGCTGACTGAGCTAAAGGCAAATATGGTCAGGGACCAAACCTGTGGAGGAAGTACAGGAAGCTGGAGCGCTGGCACTGATGGTGGATGAGAGCAAAGACGTGAGTAAAAAGGAGCAGGTGCCTGTGGTAGTGCAGTTCTTGCATAACGATGACGTATGGGAGGAGTTCCTTCAGAACGTTCACTTCTCTCCAGATGATGGCCTTGACACAGAGTCTCGTTTGACAATGATCAAACAAACAGTGCTGTAAATGCAGCACTGATTACAATATGTGCGTTGGCCAGTGCTATGATGGGGCCGCTGTCATGTCAGGGTGTAATAACGGCGTGCAGGAGAGATTTCAGAAGAAGGTCCCACAAGCCCTTAATGTACATTGCCATACTAAATTTAATTTATTTGACTGTGTCAATAATGTAGGACCAGCAGGAGACTTTTTTGAAACTCTTCAGATTCTGTATAATTTTTTTCTGGCTCTGTCATGTCATGCACAACATTTTCCTTAAGAAGCAAAAGGAACTCAAACCAAAATAAAAGCTGGTTGAAATAAAAAGTTGTCAGACACCAGATGGGCTTGTCAGTCTTCAGCACTGTAGGCCATTCAGAAAACACTGCAGCAATCTACGCCTCACTTCATGGTGTAATCAAGCAATCAAATGTCCAAAGGAAGACAGAAGCCAGAGCAGGAAAGGTCCGTTCAGTTTGCTGTGATACTCACTCTGTTTGAGGATCTGTTTCGCACCACCAAATTCTTGTCCAACCAGTCCTCAGGTCTGCAAATAGCATCTGCTATGGATCTAGTTAAGTCTGTAATTACATTCCTCTCTGAAAAGCAATATGAAAAGTCATGAAATAACATTTGGAAAAAAGCACAGGCCCTGCCCACCATGACTGGTATCTTTATCCAGTTGAGGCAAGAGCGAGGATAAGCGCAGCTTGCGTTCCATCTAGAGGGATGAGTTGTTGATGCTCAGACAGGAAAAGTCCACCACTTACCTCCACCGTTGACTTCCAATAGCACTGCTACTACCCTGACATTAATAGATTTGCCAATGAACTGAAAATGAGGTTTTCACCTGAATCTTGTGGTGTTCTACAGGACATGTCTGCCTTAAACTCAAAACAAGTCATTCCTTGAGATGGAACACCTATCACCCATGGCCAGCATCATCGGATGACAACTGACAACCTGTCTGCAGAACTGCACCAGGTTCAATGGCTCCTTGACTGAAAAAAGCATCAGGGACAAACTGTGAACACCGCACAAGAATTTCTCTCCCTTCTCCAGCTATACAAGGACGCTTTTATTGATTTGCACAGACTTTTGTGTATATTGCTCATGCTGCTTGTCATGTCTGCAACCTGTGAATGCAGCTTTTCTTGTTAACAGCGTGTCAAAAACTAGATGAGGAGCAACAGAGGGTACTTGAGGAATAGCAATGTGGCTTTGCTGTCCATCAACACAACACGTGCAAAAACCCTTGATGAGTAAGACATCGAAGATGCTTTTGCCGTGAACCACAACAACAGATGCACGGTCCTGCTCTGACAGATGTGTCATCCACTGGTGAGCACGAGCTGCCTTCCTTCACACTCGTGAGTGCGTGTGTGTGTGTGTGCGTTGGGGTTAAACTACTGCAGTGAAACAATCCTGGCGCTGCCCATGATGGCATCTGAATTGAAACCAAATCTTAAAGCTAGACAGAACAACAGGGTTACTTGTAAAGCTGGAAGGGTCCAATCTACACCATAACAACCCCATAGAATGAAGCCGGAAAGTCAAGTTGTGATTATGTGCTTACCAATAGCAGTGCAAAAACAAACATTGGGTAAGACAAGTCTGCTACTGAACTTACATTTTTGAAAAAGTGATTTCCTCTCCCTGGGTGACTTCCACCCCACAAAAAGGTGGTAACAATTTGGTGCACAGATTTGAAATTGGAGAAATTGTCAGAATATAGAGAAGGTAAAGTACAGATTACACTGATCCTGAGATACTTAAACCCTGACAAAGCTGAGTCTGAAAGGAATATCGGATTGTTTAAGTTTCAAAGTCAATGAATTTATAGTACAGCATTCCCTCTTAAGAACATTCACCATATAACCTGAGAGGGAACCGAATCTCTTCAGCATGGGCAAGATTGAAGACATGCTAGTGTATCTGATACATAGAGAAGTAGGTCATCTGCATAAACTGATGGTTTCAGTGCAATACCAGCACGGGAGACTCAGAGCTTCAATATCCAGGGTGAAAACGAAAGGGGAAAGAACACAGCCACGTCTAGTACCATGTGACAATGTAAAATAAGTAGATCAGGTCTCATTGGTGTGAACTCTGGCCTGGATCAAATCCAGGATATAAATCTGTTCCCAAATTCCAACTTATAAAGTTCTGCAAAAAGATAATTCCATTCAACCTGATCGAATGCTTTCTCAGCATCAATAACAACTTCAGGGAGTTAGAGAAGAATGCTTGGAGAACATCACATTCAGGAGTGTGTGAATACTGAAGAACAGCTGGCGTCCTGTGATGATACTGTTCTGTTCCTCTGATATAATAACCGGAAGAATCTTGTCTGACTCATCTTAGTTTTCTTATCTTATCTTTTGTTTTGTCTTCTCACATCTTGTCCATTGTGGTTCTGTGTTCTCTTATCTAGTCATCTCTTGTTTTATCTCCTGTTATCTTGTCCAGTATTGTTCTATATTCTGTTGTCTTGTCTCTTCTGTCTTCTCTTTTCTTCTGTAGTCTTATCTTTGTTATTTTGTCTTATCTTGTCTTATCTCCTCATTTTGGCTCATCTTTTTTATTATCTCATCTGGTCTTCTCTTCTACCTTCTATTATACCCTCTTTTATTATGTTGTTTATGTTCTGTTGTCCTCCTATGCTGACTTTTCTTATCTTGTTTTCTGGTATGTTGTTCTATTTTCTATTTTTGACTTCTCTTCTTTCTTACTTTGTCTTTTCTTCTCTAATCTTGCATAATTTAAGTTGTCTTATCTTGTCTTCTTTTTCTATCTTGTTTTCTCATTTGTTTTGTCTTATCTTGTTTTATTTTGTCTTCTTATCTCCTCATATTTTGATTTATATTCTTCTGTCTTCTGTTTAAATTCTCACTTGTTTTGCCTTTTCTTATCTCGTCGTTTCGTTTCTTATCCTGTCTTTCATTTTCTTACTTTTTCTTCTGTCAAGTTTTATGTTGTTTACTCATCTGTTTAACCTTCTCTTGTTTTGTATCTATTTTGTCTTTCTTATTTTATCTTGTATTCTTATGCTGTCTAATTTGCTCACCTTATCTTTTTTCATCTTATTTTGTCTTGTCTTATATCTTTAAATCTTTTTATAACTTGTATTATCTCTTATCTTGCACCTTGTTTTTTCATGTCTTTGAATAAGCTGAAATTCTTGGATACATGAAACATGACATCTGTCCATAGACAGATGGAAAGCTAGATAGATGAAATTGATGACTGTTACTACAGAGTCTATGCACATGAAGGCCTATTGATGGAACTTACTGCTGTTTCAAATAGTCAAATAATACTGCAAATGTAGTAGCCAGTTACAACATAAGGTGCAGTTCAAGTCCCTCCCTTAATGCCTTCCCTCTCTATGTCCCCTTGGTTGAGTCCCCTTGGTTGAGTCCCCTTGGTTGAGTCCCCTTGGTTGAGTCCCCTTGGTTGAGTCCCCTTGGTGAGCTTTGAAACTGTTTCAGAATGCAAGAGAAAGTTGAATAGAAGTGAAACATGCAATGAGTAATGAACGATCTATAAGAATGTTATTTTCAGAGTAGATTCTATGAGAGCTGATAGACGTGGGTGGATTTGCACTGATAATATGTTAGCAAAAGCTAGTTAAGTAGATACAAAGTACAGATCATCACCTCAGCACAGGATTGCTCTTAATCTTAATCTCTCTCTGCACTTTTCCCCTGGAACAGCGAGGACATCAGCTCCGGCTCAGCTACTTTTGGAAACATTGCTTCCTCCTCTGAGAGCCTGATACATAACCATGAAGCTGATAACTATGACACACAGAGAAAGTGTGTGTGTGTTTTTGTATCCTTTGAGACCAGCAGTCATGTCCCTCAGTGAGGTGGCATCACTGAGTTTCCATGACGACAGCGCAAGCCAGTTTCTTCACTTCACTTTTTTTTTCTCTGCTGGAATGAAGGGTTTGTCATCTCCAGTGGTGGGACTCGTCAACAACCATGAACATCATGTTAATGACGTCTCTGTTAGCATTGACAGCTGTTTCCATGACAACGATGAATGTAAGGAATGTAAGGAGGAAGAACTGCCAGATATATAAATATATAAACATAAGCTGTAATTGTATTATGTTTACTCAGCAAGGACAAACAGAAACCCAGACTGCAGACTGAGATGCTGAAACTGTAACTCAGGTAACTGTTTACTGACTGTAGCCTATGTTTTAATCTGCACAAAGTATCAGCCCCCTCTACCCTGTTCCTTTAGTGTTTCCTAGTGAGTGTTTGTGTGTGTTGGGGTAGAAGTTTAGTGTTGGATAGTGTGTTTTGGTGTCTTATGGAGAGGGTTGGTGTTTGATTCTGTTTGATTTGGTTTGGTGTTGGTGTTAGATTAAGAGGGTTGGTGTTTGTTTAAGAAGGTTTATAATATGTTTGATAATGTGTTTTGGTGTTTGATGGAGCAAGTTAATTTAATAGCTGCTAAAAACTTGGTGTTTGTGCATGCTGATGTTTTACGGGATTGTTGGATATTTCAGTGTGATGCTGTTTAGGAGAGTGTTAGTGTTGATGGATAGTGTTTGATACAGAAGTTGGTTGATGTGTTTAGTATTTGATGTTGCTATTTGATAGTGTTTATAGTGATTGGCAGAGAATGTGTTTGTTAAAGGGGGTTGGTGTTTGTTGCTGTGTGTTGGTGTTGAAAAATGTTTGATAGAGAAGGTTCCTGTTTGCTAAAGATGGTTTGTGTTTGATGATGTGTGTGGGTGTTTGCTGGAGGTCAGTGATTAATAGGGAAGATTGGTGTTTGATGGAGAAGGTCAGTGTTCGATGTAGAAGATTTGTGTTGATAGAGAAGGTTTGTCTTTGATTACGAAGGTAGGTGTTTCATAGGGAGGTTTGGTGTTTAATAGAGTATGTCAGTGTTTGATGGAGAAGGACAATGTATGATGGATAAAATTGCTGTTTGCTGGAGAAGGTTGGTGTTTGCTGGAGAAGGTTGGTATTTGATGGAGAAACTTGCTGTTTGATGGTTGGTGTTAATGGTGCAGTTTTGAGCTTGATGGAGAAGGTTGGTGTTTCATAAGGAAGGTTGTTTAATTGAGAAGGTTGACTTTGATGGGATATATGTGGGATTGATGTCTTCATTGTTGATTTATTATAATAGTCAGTAACATGTTATATAAGCTTGTTAATTAGTAGGTGAACTGGATGTCCTTCTGATTAGCTAGCATGCTAACTAGCTAGCTCAACTTATCTTTAAAGTAATAGCATAATGAAGCAGCTTTTACGATGGCCAAGGAAACTTGATCAATAGGAAGGGTATGTGGATAAGGGCAGGTAAAAATCACCCTTACTGGAACAGAGCCTGAATGAAATTTCTGGAGCGTAATGAGTTTTAGAACCGCAGTGGTGAGTGATGTGATGCAAGCCAAAGGTCAAAGGTCAGTGATGTACATTAGTCTGATAAAGTCAAGGTAAATTACTGTCCATTTAATTGCAGCCTACTTCAGCCGGACATCCCCGAGCTCCTTAAACGAGTTTACATAATAAATGTGCCGTTAATGTGTTTTCCTTTAATCCAGGCTGACCTTTTACATTCGATTAACTAATCGAGCAGTGACTTTTCCACAAAGCATAAAATATCCATCCCAGTACACCACTTTACATTTCATGTTTAATTCCACATCAGTCTGATGAACTGTAATCGTGCAAATCTCAGATATTATCCACAGAATAAACACAGCTCATTAAGGATCATTTCAATTACTGATGATATTATATTATCAGTGTATAATTATCAATAAGTACCTATTTACTCAACACTGATGCTTCAGCTTGCTGCAGATCCACACTCTCACATTATAAACCCCACTAATGATTTTAATGCTGGTGTTTAATGTGTTTGGATCAGGAGAGCTGATGTTTAATCTAAAATGGTGGTGTTTCTGTAATACATCTACATATACACTACATGCAATCAGATGTAAATTGTCATATATTTAATGTCCACTGTCTGCACTTTAGATAACTAACACTATTGTTATGTGTGCACTGTAAACATGGAGAAACACTCTCTCATCTCACTATGTATTTGTACACAGTTGTTGATGACAAAGTTACCTTGTACAAAACAAGACAGTGCAGCGCAGAGGTAGTTGAATGTTTCCAGTGTGTGTGTGTGTGTGTGTGTGTGTGTGTGACAGCCAGTCCCTGAGTGTTCAGGAGTTCAGGAGTCTAATGGCTTGTGGAAAGGGTACATGGGTTTGATAGTGTTTAACAGCATCTGTTGCATGATGAACAGTGTTGGTGGTTTGTGTTGGGGTTTGGGGTGTGTGTTGGGGATGTGTGTTGGGGTTTGATGGTGTGTTGGGGGGGTGTTGGGGTTTGGGGTGTGTTGGGGTTTGGGGGATGTGTTGGGGTTTGGGGTGTGTTGGGGTTGGGGGTGTGTGTTGGGGTTTGGGGTGTGTGTTGGGGTTTGGGGTGTGTTGGGTGTGTGTGTTGGGGTTTGGGGTGTGTGTCGCTGCCATACACTGGGGGAAGTTTACACCTACAGATTTATAATCAGGTTTTATTTCCATCACGCAGGGACGTGCAGATTTGTCGCTGGTGTTCAGATGTACTGTAGACGTGGTTCATCTTAATAATTCATCTGGCTGATGCTTTTATCCGGAGCAGCTCAGTCAGCATTCAATCCCGTTGATGTTTAACGCTCTTGCTTAAGGGCCGTATCGTGGTTCTCTGAGAGTCAGAAGCTTAACCGCTGAGCTCTCGCTGCCCACGACTGTACGCTGGCTGAAAATTCATGGCTAAATCAAGTATTAATAAAACACTTCAAAGTAAAGTGTTCGCTTTTTAATGCATGCTTCAAAGTTTCAGAGAACATCAGGCTCTGTGGTTACACAATCTTTATGCACTTCTGTCAATCACACCTTTTTCTAAAAAGAAAACCTAAATAATTTTCTTTCAAACACAAGGTGTGTTTAAAGTATGATGAGCGCTCTCTCTATTACACACACACACACACACACACACACACACACGGGGTCTCATTTATCACACTAGCTATAAATAAATGTATTTATACATCAGTCACAGAAGCATTTATACAAGTAATGTGGAATTCATTAAAAATATTTCATATTGGTAGGTTTATCTTAAAGAGACTCAGTAACGTGAAAGACATCATAGAACTGGTGAATACACTGCAAACTTTAAATCACTCATTTATTCAATTATGCACCGATTTAATGAAAGTTTTTACACACAAGATGTCCTTTCATATTAATTAATTTTAGAATGAAAACGATTCTACAATTCATAAATAAGCTGTTTACTTATCAAAGCCATAAATTCACGCTAGTTGCATTACTGTAAGATTTAATGGAAGCTGAAGAGGAACTCATGCACTTGGGCACGGTGGTGCGGTGGTCAGCACTGTCGCCTCACAGCAAGAAGGTCCTGGGTTCGATCCCCGGGTCACCCAGGGTGCCTTT
>JAQQZX010000040.1:25408060-25425568 GCA_030068355.1 Notoglanidium maculatum | reverse complement strand
TACCCCCACCCCTCAGGATAACCCCACCCACTCAGTCTAACCCCACCCCCTCAGTCTAACCCCACCCCCTCAGTCTAACCCCACCCCTCAGTCTAACCCCACCCCTCAGTCTAACCCCACCCCCTCCACTCCACTGATCTCAGTCTTCACCATAACCCTGCCTCACACTTTTCTGCTGTTCATTTTGATCAGCAGACAATGAAAACAGGTGTGGGCTTTGGGTATTGTAATCTTTTCTCCTTAATCATTTTTATGTTATCTTCAGGATTTTCACCTGAGTGTAGCTGATGGAAAAACAAATTAATCTGCATTTTCAGTGGAATCCAGCTACCACTGTTTTGCTTCTTCACCACACTGTTCTGGCTTATACATATTTGAATAACAAAATCATCTGCATATGGTATATTTGGCATACAGGAAATACTGTATATGTGCTGTTCAGGTACTGTAGCAGTATGTCTACTTATTACACAATTTCTATCAAAATAAGACATGAGTATCACTTATCTAAATCATGAGTAACATTGTAACACTTATTGTGGGTGTGGTCAATAGCATGGCCAATCAGAAGCAAGCAGGAAATAAGCCACATCTCTCACATCAGATCACGGACTCCTGAGTGTCCGACTTTTCCAGCTCGTGTTTGATGTGCAGCTTGCTTTCTCGGCTGTTTATTATCCCTCTGCAGAGAGATAAAGTTTGTTTGCTCGTCTCGCTCTATAGAGGCAGCAAAATGCCGCTTCTTATCAGAGTGACATTTCGTTCGCTGTGAGATCAAACACAACAAGAAAACCCACAGTATCTGACCTGTGAATTGTATACAGCTTATCCATGAAACGCTTTGTTATACAGAGATAATAGGGTTTATTAAATATGTTTACATTTTCCACTGTCTGATATAAAATCTGCTTCAATTATATTTCTTCAACAAGACTGTCTACCTGTACCCCAGATTTAGTGTTTTTGGTGGTGTTGGTGTTTTTGTTGTTGGTGTTTTTGGCTTGCTGGTTTTGGGGTGTTTGGTGTTTTTGGTTTTGTTTGAGTTATTGGTGTTTTGTGGTGTTATTGATGTTTTGTGGTGGTGTTAATATTGGTGTTGTTGGTGTTGTTTGTGTTTGTGGTGTTGGGGTTCTTGGGGGTGTATTACAAAACAGGGTTGCTGGATTACCCAGGTAACTTCTAGAGTAACTTTGTGATGTCGAATGTAACTTCCCAATTAACCAGTACTACGAACGGTGAGCAGGTTTCCGGACAGCGAGAAGCTCACTCCACAAGGTGAGGATATTTAAAGACTGTCAAAATCCATTAGCTTGTCCCAATGATATTCTGTATGACAGATTCCCATCTGACAGAACTCGCTATTTTTTCTAACTTTCGGGGCCGAACACCTGTAATGCCACTTGGCAGAGTCATGCCCTCACTGTTGAACAGACCGTGTGCCTGGGATAGCAGTATCTTTCCCACTGGACACTTCTTGTATTTCATCAGTGATGCTGAACATCTGAGCAAGAATACAGTAACGATGCCGTGCAGTTCACAAGGTGGTAATTGCTCTTACTAAACTGCTGGATGCATTAGTTGTGCTCCCTGCCCACTTAAGCACTCCAAAGAAGTTTTTATGTGATTGCAGGTAATTCGCAATAAATTGGTTTTTTTTTAATATACAAAGGACTATATAGGCTACGCAACACACCTTTGTTTCCTTAGGCTTTCTGAGAGCGATTGGTGCGATTGACTGCACCCACGTCTCAATGAAAGGGTCCCTGACATCACATCTGTCAGCACTGATGATGAGAACTAATAATGCGTACCACTTGAGAGAATGTCTTTGTACTTCATCCTGACTTGTTGCCAGCTGTGCTTTCCACTGGGCTGCAGCTGGAACTATAGTATTAATGAAGTTATTCTCGACACAGTAGCGTTACACTCATATAGACCTGTAGGCCGTGTGCTTTGGGGAGAAGCTCTGCATCCGGTAGCAGCGACTAACAGGCCAGTTTCAGAAACGTAGCCGATGTGTCGGCTGCAATGAAACGTTTGCAGTTGTTTTCATGTATTAGATTATTTTGCATGTTCTTATATTTCAATCATTTAAAGTAAGAGTCAGATAAAACAGTGAACATACAAGAAGAACAGTTTTCTTACAAATTGACCCTGTCGGCAGTGCGGTGCTAACAAGCCCCCCTGGCCGTGTTGGCTGCCACGGTGTCGGATAAAGTGTGCTCGTAAACTCCTCATATCCACAAATTATTCTTGCACTTTCCTCCTCAAAGTAATACGGAGCTCGTGCAATGATTCAAAAGCTGTGCATGCCTTCGACCACGCCCCTTTCACATGAACGCACACAAACTCTGATTAACACAGATTCCCCTAACTAACATCTTAATCACTGTCGTAGTACTGTTTAACACCGGTTTAGGAAATCAGAGTAGATCAATCCTGTAATAACCCCGAGTTAACCCTCAGTAGGTTAAACTCCCTTCGTAATATACCCCCTGGTGTTTTTGGTGTTGGTGTCTGACTCTTGGTGCTGTGATGATAATGGAAGTAACAAGTGCTAGAAATGAGAAACATGAACTAATCTTCACTGTGTAGCTGAACACCTGAACATTACAAGGAAGGCCATCTTAGACAATCAGTACCACTTATTTTCTCAGTGCCGGTGGGTATGACTCCGCCCACCCCAAAGCCCCACCTCTCCAAGATTGAATGTGCAACTGAACTTCATTTTTATATTCTTCCTGTGCTTCTATTTTTTCTGTTTTCAACTGCTCTCTTCTTTCTTTCTTTTTCTTTCTTTCTTTCTTTCTTCCTTATCTTTTCTTCTCTTTTCCCAAACAGTACCACAAGAACCAGACTAGAACTAGCAAAAATGCTAACCAGATCAGTCCGAGGATCGGCTGGAAAAAAAAAAGACAGAAACGTCAAGCATTAACACTTTCAGATAAACGTTCACACCTTCACACTGTTCAACTGGCTAGAGCTTTAAAAACTATTTGAAAAGTATCTTTTAAAAAAAAATGTTATTCTTTTTTCCATACCTCTATCACAATTTTTTTTATAACCATCTCTTGTTAAAATGTGTGTGTGTGCGTGTGTGAGAGTGTGTTGCAGTATTGATTAGTCTCGTTTAACACCTCATTGCACACTGTTCAGAAAAACAAACTGCCGTGTTACCGCAGCAGAGTTTCTCCCGCACCGCTGTAATTGTGTATTAATATCTCGCACTTCATAAAAATCTCTCATAAAACATCGCCATGGCAACAGGCCTCATTTTTATGACAGAAGGATGCTTTGTGCTCTGTTTAAGAGCGCGATTAAGGACCCTTGTCATTTTTTATATAATAATCAGAGCTGGCGTTGTAGCTTGTGCACTTCATAAGAAGACGCTGTGATGGAGTTTTACTGTCCTTCTGCATTCCATCATGTTCCGAGTTCATTATGTTTACTTACTTTCAGCCAGTGCTTTTATTTTTAATGGTGTGAAGATATAAATGGAGGCTCTGCGGTGTATTACTCACACTTTGGAAGGGATTGATGGAGATTTGGAACTCTGTGTGCAATCACGTACAGACCAAAAAGCTGATGAAATAATCTGTGGACCTGCAATGATTATGTTTCTCTGCTTCCTCGGGTATAATACTGATTTAAAGTGTCAGTTTGAAGGCAAAATGAAATGTCCACAGTATCACCCTTCCTGAGAGAGTGTGTACTGTAAACTACTGCGTGACGGCATGGTGTGATGGAGCTGATTATTGAGCGCAGTGCAGCGTAAACTCCTCTGTCCTGAAGCTGAAGACTCCTTCATACATGCTACATAAACGTCTCCGTACAGAAAATCAACAATTACACGCGTTTATGTCATCAGTCTATGTGGCGTGTCTGCTGTTCGAGTCCCTGCGAATGCTATCGTATTACGCACAAGCACGTCCTGTCAGAGCTGCTGTTACAGAAAATGAAGTTAAGTTGCAGTCTGTCCTCTTCACAGCACTGTGTTTAGAAAAATATTAGCAGAAATATTAGTCATAATCCTATATTAAGTATCATATCATCTTTACGCAACACTGTAATCCAATATGGCTGGGCTAACAACGCTAATCTGAATGGAAATGAAATGACTATAGATATCCACACTATGGGATTGCTCACAGCTGAAGCTAATCGCTCTCCCACTTTCCCCTCTGGAAGAGGAATTTCTCACGAATGTAGCTCGCGAATTTAATGCGTTATTTACGACTAATCCAATTTAAAGCTCGCACAGTCCGCCGCACTCTCATTAACCTCTCATTAGAGCGGGACAAAGGCCTGCGATGTTAATAAACGCTTAATTAAATCACAGACGTTCCTCCTCCAGAGGGTTCGATGGCTGAGAACGGGAGGATTTAGTGGGATAAAATGTAATAAAATGTAATAAAAGTGATTCTTATAGGACGTGGTAATTGAGGGGTATTACATCACATCCTGTATGGGAATCGTTTCTGCAGGCAGTTCACACAGCAGCTCACACACAGGAGCGCGTGAGCGGAGAAACACACCAGTCACCTGAAAATGGCAAAAACCACACAATCGAAACGCAGAAATCAATCAAATACACACTTTTCATATAAATATTGCAGTTGATATTAATTTTCTAACCCCAGTCATGTTTTGATGTTGCTTAATTCAACCTTTATTGCTTTATTAATTTAATATTAACTTTTATTTACAACACATATTCACTCTTAAGCCTGTTTAAGAGCGTTATGGAATCAAAATCAACTACTAACACTTTATATCTCTTTTAAAAAATACATTTGATATATAAAATGCTCCATAATTAGAAATATAATGTATTACAATACATGTAATAAATTAAATGCATTTGTTCAGCACTTTCCTCCTAATATAAATATTGACATGTTCAGTGGTTAAAGCTATGAGAACACTGTTGCTAGGAAACAATATGTAGACTGAGGAGAACGATTTAGCTAGCTAGCGCACGCAGTCTGTGAAGCTTTTATACAGGCAACGTAAAGGCACCGTGACACTGAAAATGCGTCAGGACTACGTTACCCATCAGCCCCTGCACGTCCTCACATGACCCTCACCTGTCTCGCGTCTAATTAAGCACTCCATTTATTAATAAGTTCTGTTAGCTCCATGTGCCTTCGTCTAGCTTTTGTCATGCTTTACCCTAGCTAAAGTTTGTTCTTTGTCTCGAGTTCATCTTCTTGCTTTAAGTTTTGTTTTATATTGTAATAAAAATCTGCACTTGTATCCTCTCTTGCCTCTTAATGTGACAAAATGACGACACATTCTGAAAATCAACGTTTCATGTTGAAAAATTACTAAAAAAAACCTCAGAACCAATAAAACGATGCTGTAATTATGCTTAGCGTCGATGCTAACTGAACTCAGCCATATTATTACTTATGGAACTTGTGAAGTAATAAACATGTACTAATTTGAGTTTCCATTTAATTTCCAGAAAGAAAAGTGTGAAAGTTGTGTATTTTAATTGTTAGGATTCTGTTAAGTGATCTGATCAGGGGAAAAGAAAAACCAACAGAAGCACTGAAACACTTTGATTTTGTTATCTCTTTACTCTTTTACTGAGATTTACAGATAAATTAAAGCCTAATTTTAAATTTCAACCTTTTCCTTACAGAAATGTGGATTTCATTCAATTAAATTAGCATTTAAAACACCAACAAAGGTGTGTGTGTGTTTGTGTGTATGTGTGTGTGTGTGTATGTGTGTGTGTGTGTGTGTGTGATTTCCTGCAATCTGTCTACAACTTGTGTCTCTTTGGCAAACATTCATTCTCCACAAAAACTGGGATGCAAACAAGAGGAAAATAATGACGTGATCTGCTTTACTGCCGTCTCCTGGTTTGTTTGTCGCCCCGGTGTTTGGCGTTACAGCTAAGTTTTAATTAAAGTGTCTTGTGAAATATTCAGGCAGACAGATGGGAGTGTGTGTGCAGCTTTCCATCTCTGCTGTAATTACAAGGCTATGGCATGTTTATAGATCTTATGTGCAGTCCTTTTTTGTTCTGGACATCATTGCAGCACAGATAAGATAAACACACACACACACACACACACACACACATCAACCTGGGTGTTGTACTGACACTGGGTCATTTCAATTCAAAGTAGTAAATGCAAAAAGAAAGAGAAGGAGGAAGTGTGTGTGTGTGTGTGTTAAATATATAAATGAAACTTTCCCTTCATACACTCTTAGGGGGCATTCACGTACGCATCATTTCACAAGTATAAATCGAACTCTTAGTGTGTTTTTCTCTTGGTGCAGTTCCTTTAAGCGTAAATAAACAGAGCAATACTAAAACAATCGATCCGAGGCCGCCGGAGAGAGCTGCACTCGGCCTGCTTCTAGATTTGACCCTGGATTTACCTGAATGCTCAAAGTGAACCAAAAATGCTGGATTTTATGATGTGAGCAGCATTTTATGTTATTTAATTTTTTTTTTTAAAAAGCAGGTTGCTGTATTGGCACAAGAGGTGCAAACTGTGGACAAGGCTGCAGAAAATTAGTGTGAGGTTTGGACTGAGAAAAGAAAGTTAAAAATTACTGATATTTTACATTTCTAAAATTGATTAATAATGTTCTCTGTGATTGAGAACCAACTGCATCATTACTGTGATGTGATCATATACACCTCAAAAATCTATCTATCTATCTATCTATCTATCTATCTATCTATCTATCTATAGGGGGTGTATACTCTCCCCTGTCAATCAGAGTGACACTAGCCAATTGTAAGCAGCAGTTGATGTGTTGCTAGCTGTTGCGTAATAGCGGTGAGCTAGCCACTAGGCAGGACTCGTCACATTAAGGAATAGGCAGGAAAATTGAGCTAAAAAGCAACAGATTTAACATAGAATAAATGAATGCTTGCATGGTTTATCTTAATGTAATAAGCTGTGGCATTTAAGACTTGAAGCCTTCTCTGGTAGAAATAGGTAATCACAGGTTCTTATGGAAAAACACATCTTCACGAGTTGTGCTGCATCGATCTATTCCAACCTCCTGGCTGGCTCGCCATAATATCGCTGGCTATAACTAAATAGACAAAGAATACTCATGCTATAGAAAGGGAATTTTATTTTCAGTCAGATGTCACAGCATAAAGCATTTCTCTGTCCTGCACACTGAGTGCAGCTCTCGCCAGCTATTTATCAGCACCGACCTTGAGTTTATCTGAAGGAAACAGATAAATGTACACAGTGAATGTCCGCATTGATATACAAGATATATACCTTAGCTCCAGGAGGGTGGAACAATCCAGTGTTTCCAAGTCTGTGGTGGTCCAAAAGGGATATAGTTTGTCATTGAACCTTTTCTTATGACTTTTGATGACTTATGAAACATCTCTATCAAGTCCTAATTCATTGATCTCATTTGTTTGAATTTGCACAAATTACAGATAAAATGTATCCATCTGATCTGATCTGAATGATCAAAGCATGCTAATATCTTTACCTACCAGTCTGTAGCACAAGAATCCAGGTGTGGTGCCATGACCTAAACACGGTCCCTGATCCTTTTTTAGGGTTTAGGGAGTTTGCAGTTCTTCTCAACTTTACGAATGACTGATTAGAATGTGATGGGCATAAAAACATGCCCATTTTTCCATTTATGGTCTGCAAAGTATCAAGGTAGCACCACTCAATAATTGACATACCTTCTATGGTTTGCAGACAGACCCTGTGGAAAAGAAGGAAGAAAACACCTACATTCATACAGACTAAAGACTAATCTACACTTTCTGGCTGGCTTAACAATAGTTCACTTTTTATTATAAATGAATTGAACAATGTACATGATGTGGAAGTTTTTCTTTTAATCTATATGCCTATTTATTTGTTTATCTTTGTGCCTATTTTATGTCTCCATCTGTCTCTAAATATATCTGACATAATCTGTGTTTTTCTGTCTGTCTATGACTATTTATGTTATATATCCTATATCTCTGTTCTGTTTACTGATATTCTAATGTAGTCATTATAGTATTCACTTTCTAACCTAAAGATGTCATTTCACTTCATATTTGTCATCATGGTTCAACCTGTTTAATCTTCTCACACCATTCATTTATTTTTTACCCTCCATGAACTGTGGTGTTTAGATGATCATGTCCTCCATGCTCAGTTCCCCTACAGTCATTCAACATGGTGTTGGTGGTGGAAATCCTTTGGGGTTTTTATTTGGATAAACATTGGGAAAGTGTTTCATTCAGTTTCGTGCAGCTACTTAACTCATCTAAGAGTAGAAGTGTGTGTGTGTGTGTGTGTGTGTGTGTGTGTGTGTGTGTGTGTGTGTTTGTATGTGTGTGTGGCATTAAATGCCAGGTTGCAGTTTACAGTGGATTAATGAACGTGAGGAACAAGAGGAGTGATGTTCCTTATCACAGCACTGCACATGTTCCTGAATTAATGCAAGCGAGAGAGAGAGAGAGAGAGACTTCTCTCTCCCGCCTTCATTTTTATCCCTCACTTTCTGTCCTTACTTCACTTTTCACTCTCTCCTCCTCATCATCTCTCTCCCGCTCTCTGTTCTCCTGTCTGAGTCAGCCTGTACTTATTTGCAGCATCTTCTCTTTTCCAAATCCTGCAACTCCAATATACCTTTTTTTCTGAATCTTTTTTTTAATTATTTGTCACACTGTCTAGACAGATGTCTGGCCTTGAGGGAATAAACTGGAAAATATTTACTCTGCTTGTTTTTTTACTCCTTTTTAAATACATCTGCTCGTCCGGGTGGTTTAGAGCAGAGAGACTACATGCCACATGCTTCAAGAAATATGCGACACACTCAGACGGTTTCAGATTCAACATAAACAACTTTGTCTTAAGTCTGATCAGAATTATCAACCCATGCTAACATCACCCACCAGTCCAATGCACTCAGTTTTGTATATCATTTATATTATTGCAATGGGCCCAAGACCATGCCCACATTTCCATCTATGGTCTACAAAGTATGCCCAATTACATGTTAAGTATGTCTTAACATACCTTCTGTGGTTTGCAGACAGATCCTGGAGTAATGAAGGAAGAAATACACCAGAGTTTAATTCATGCAGACTGATCACCGCAACAGAAAGCACCATTATACATCCTGGCTGGCTCGCTAATTGTAAAATTTTAATATAAATGATGTGACAAACAATGTACATGGTGTGGAAAGGGTCATTTTTATCTATCTATCTATCTATCTATCTATTTTTTAAATTAAGAAGTCAGTTAGGTGTTACGAGAATAAACACAGCATTGCTAAAGAACATGCGTTTTGATAGCAATTGATTTTAATATGAATGTCATGTAGAGTCTCAATTAGAAAAGTGACAGCAGACAAATCCAAATGTGATCCACAATCAGATTAAGTGACAGACTGAAAGTCAGGTGATGTGCAAACAACTGTGGATGGGCGAAATGCAAAAATACAAAAACCAGATAGAAGTTAGCATGAGGATATGAGGCTTGGTGAAGCCAGATAACACATACTGAGCATTTATTATGTTCATGTTTAGAGTCTGTACTTAAGTGCTGGGAGTGATATGGGGAACAGGGGTGTTTAATCAAAACTCTGCGTCTGTGGAGCGTAGCGGTGGCGGCCATGTTTGTGGGCGACGGTGTGTTCTGAGAGATAGAGTCTGGAGTGGATTCTGGCTCAGTGACACCTAATAGAATTGTCTTGGACCATAATGGCGTATGATGTAGGTCATGTCTGAGATGGTGTATGCCATGCTGTAAGTCTTGGAATAAAAACCTCACTCTGATGTTTTTCAGTCATGCAGGTCATCACTGCAGCAGTGAATCCAAAGTGAGGACGGTTCTCCGACCTTCATGCAGATTCTCAGACGAACAGAGAAAAGTCCTGAAGATTAACACTCAAATCCACTCACTTTGTCTCACTACCAGACAATTCAATCCAGACCAGCAAATCAATTACGTGTGTTTCAGATGGAGAGGTCGAGGCTTTTAAAGTCCTGATTGAAATGTCCATTCCTATTTACTGCTGGACAGACAGATCCGTCTCTATCGCTTCACAGACGTCTGATCCTGGTCCTGATCCTGACTGAAGAACAAAGAGAAGGCAGAAATAGAGAAAGAGGCAGAGATTTTGGAATGCTCAGTGCTTAGTGTCAAAATAAATCAGAAAATTACTAAAAAGAATGCAGGGTGTAGTCAGGCGCATCCTTCATGATGACACTTGAGTGTGTGAGAGATTCGAGTGTGAGACTGAAATCTGTCTAAATGTCCTATTTATACAACACTTGCTCATTTTCTACATTTGTTGTGATGCCATACATTTGAATCAGATGGTTAGTCATTTACACACAGAGAAGTATAATCTGAGAAAAATTGCTGTCTTTTTTTTTTAACTCAGTAAAAGCCATTGTTAGGAGTGTTGAGTGCACATCACTGCTGATTGGTCAGAAGGTGTTGATTAGTGCTCTGGCAGTGATGCAGCTGCACATCACAGCTTTATATTAACGTGCTCGCTCTATCACGTTATCGTTTTTATAGTCACAGCTCATGCACAGGGACATGTACAGTGCACGCGCCACATAAACAGGTTTAAAACTGTTCATATAGTGAAGTTTTCTGTTGACTTTCTTTAAAGTTTTTCTTTTCATTAATGGACTGTAATGAACCATGTGTTAGTGTCAGCCTCAATACAGGAAGTCGAGGGGGGGATGACATGGGGGGGTAGGAGGAGAGAGAGGGAGAGAAAGAGGAGGAGAGAGAGGAGGAAAGGGAGAGAGAGAAAGTGAGAGAGAGAAGAGGAGAGAGGGAGAGGGAGAGAGAGAGGGAGAGGAGGAGAGAGAGATAGCAGGAGAGAGAGAGAGAGAGGGAGAGAGAGGAGGAAAGGGAGAGAGGGAGAGAGAGAGAGAGAGAGGGAGAGAGAGAGGAAAGAGAGATAGCAGGAGAGAGAGTGAGAGAGAAAGAGAGGGAGAGAGGCAGAGGGAGAGAGAGAGATAGGAGGAGCGAGAGAGGGAGAGAGGAGGAGGAAACTAGGCCATTTTTATTATTATCAAACAGGAAACTGAACATACCGGAACCTCATTCACTTATTTGTTTGTTTGTTTGTTTGTTTATTTGTTTGCTTCCAGTATTTATTTATTGCACATCACATTGAGGGAAAATCTGAGAAGATACTGAAAGATTTGTCTGTTTCTTGATGTCGTGTGGAGGAGAAGCAAGGCGGCAGAGCAGACGGATGTGATCTGCGTCACAGAGGAGATTAAACCCAGCTCTGAGCTGAAGATGGTTTTCATGGTAAAATGTCTGTGTGCTGAGAGACTTTTACACCTTCAGTCTGGAGTCGAGATGAACGTGCAGAGGAAGTGGAATAAACACAGCGCAGGATTTACCAGCTCATGTTAATGACAGATGTGTTGTGAATGAGTGTTAATGTTCATGTTAATGATCAGACAGTGTTGATTAGGTGCTCAGACTTCATCTCACGACATTTTCCTCAATCTGGAGTCACAGAAATCACATTTGAAAAAATATTTAAGAATTAATATTAGTTATGTCTTAAGGCCAGGTTCTACATCCTAATAGCTTATTTTTTTTGTCTATAAATACTATACTGCACTCATTTCTGAATAAAAGGTCATTTAAAAATGAAACAATTCATCAGTACAAGAACTTCACATTGCATTTTTTAATATGAGAAATATAAAAATAAATCATCAGGTTAAAAACATCGAAATTTCCATAAATGGATTTCATTCAGAATTTTAGGTTGGTTTTAATTTAATGTAATTCTCAACGCTATCAGATTTCGAACTGTTACTGAAAACATTTTTTGCATTCATTTATTTAAGTAAGGAATCATTTCTTTGGCCACGTTCTGTTTTAGAAATTAATCAGTAGCAGTGTGGAGCGATGGCCATGACAGAGTTGATTATTTTCCTATAACAGCACATCTTGAAGTGATTTATTCCTCAGCTTCTCTTCTTCTCTCTTACACGTAGCGATACAAAATCCCACAGCTTGTCACGTCACACACACACTTACAGTCTCCTTATTGCATCACATCAGCAATCACACACACACACACACACATACATTACCCCGTCCACATCGAGGTGTGTGATTACTGAACATCAGCACCAGCCTCTTTTCTGCTTCTTAAACACAAGCTGCTTTTCTTATAATTAATAAATTAGACATTGGAGTACTTTGCTTAAAGTCGTCCTTGATTATAGAATTGTGTTGAACATGTTTACAGCTTGAGAAGTGTGTTTTGCATGCCACACACACACACACACGCACGCGCACACGCACACGCACACACGCACACACACGCGCACCACATCGTTTTGATCAAGGTAACATTTCATTCCTGGCTCTGTGCAGCGGTTCTCCTGCAGTGTTTGTGAGAGATGAAAAAGAGCTGGAAGTCTTTGAAGCTGATTTTCTCCTTTCTTATCTCGACAGCTCAGAGCAAGACACAGTGAGAGAGACAGATAGAAAGAGAGAAAGACAGACAGAGTGTGAGAGAGAGTATTACTAGACTACTGTTACTAAATTCTAGAACAAAAAAACACATTCCTGAGATCTGAGGATGAAAATGTGGTGAAAAATAATGTTTTAAAAGTATAAGCACTAATATTAAAAAAAGAATCAAAGTGAAAGAATAAATTCTTTAATGAGCTTTTCCACGTCACACTGCGCGTTCACTGGGTGTAGCGGACGACAGAAATGTGGAATTAAAGCTTTGCGCGTTAAATGGTCTGTGGTAGTTCAGTGGTTAAGACATTGGCCTAGTGATCAGCTGGTCATGAGTTCAAATCCCAGCACTGCCTATCTGCCACTGCTGGGCCCTTGAGCAAGGCCCTTAACCTTCACTACTCACTTGTATAAAATATGATTTTATACAAAAGTAAGTTGCTACGCTACGCTAAGATAGAAAATTAAGTCGCTCTGGATAAGTGCGTCTGCCAAATGATGTAAAAATTTAGGAAAGACACTGTTACTCTCTCTCTCTCTCTCTCGAAACTGAAGATGTGATGGAAAAACACCCATCAAGTTGACTTTCAGCAGGACTACGCTGCGTCATCTCTCATTTTAACATCCATCACCTCCGACACACACACACACACACTTGTGTCCATCAATCCTGTGATGAGGAAGGACATCAGAAGATCAGCTGAAGGATGGAGACTTCATCATCTCACCAGTAGCGCGTCTCTCCATTACAGCTGATTTATGTCTTTACTTTTAAGTGTTCTTTTTTTTATTTCGCAAAATTTATTTGCTTTGAAAAGTAACCTTACATACAATGTCGACACCTGGATTGTAGGAGCTTTACAAAAACAAACAAACAAAAAAGTTCTTCTTAATTATAGGCTTTTTAAAAACATGAGTTGTTTGTTTGTTTAAAAATCATTATACGCAGATATGACCTCCATGTTATACAGCAGTATCAGAGCATATATCAGATCAGTGCAGGGTCAGAGTATGGGTTAGAGTATTGTTTACAGTATGGGCTAGAGTATTGTTGAGAGTATGAGTTAAAGTATTGTGTAGAGTATGGGTTAGACTATTGTTTAGAGTGTAGGTTAGAGTATTGTATAGAGTATGGGTTAGAGTATTATATTGTACTTTTTTGGTATTATATCATATCCCGCAGTGCTACTGTGAGTAAATAAGCAGAGTATGGGACTGACACCTGATACCTCTTTCAGTATCGGTGCGTCCCTGGTCGTTACCATGGAGACTGCTGTCTCTCGTCTTCAGTGAAAGCGTTTGTGTTCGCCGTCAGGGCGTTTATAGACAAACCCAGCCTTTGAGTGAGTGAGTGGCATTGGAGTAAACTGCAGAGCTCATTAGTGTAGGACGGCTAGAACACGAGCACGGAGCGTGACGGAGCCGAAGTCTGCAGCGTCTCCGGCGTGTCACTCCATCACACCACGCATAGATTAACCTTTCTGTCCTGGAACGCCGGCCTCACACAGGGAATTAACACACGGCCTCGACGGAACCGCGCTGAAGCAGCCGGAGACAATCGTGTCAGCGGTGAATTAAAGCCTCGCAGATCAAACGCGCACTCGGGGACACGGCACTGCTTTCAGAAGAATCCGTGTGGAGGAGCGCATCTGAAGGAACCACGGAGAGCCGCTTTCAATTTCCACTTCACCCTTACAGCACCCTTACCTTGTCCTTCCTGAACGTTCTGCACGAGGCCTGCTGGGTTTCAGGGTTCCTCAGGGATTCTCCACAAAGCTAGAACCATGTCTGCAACTCTTCTCCTAAATGAGCCAACATACACACATTTGAATAAAGTGTTGCTCAGGCATACCTTTCTGCAGGGGTTCTGCTTGGAATCATTTTTGACTGTTCAGTGCTCATTTACAGGGTTCTGTGTAGAACTTCTCAGAGTTAACCCCTGGAGAAAGCCAAGGAACATTTGAGGAACCATTTATTTTTAAAGTATATAGTGCTTGGTACTTCGGGAGAAGGTTCTATTCACAACACTACAGCAGAGTGTTCCCCTTTCAGAAATTATTCTGGAATTTTAGGGAGCTCATTATTTTTCATGAGTGTGTGTACAGTTGTATGTTCAGGTTCCAGGGTTCCTGAAGGTTCTCTAATAAACTAGAAACATTCGAGAAAAGGAAGCACTCCTTAGGGTCCTTAGGGTTGAGAACCATTTGAAAAAGGATTCTTAAAACGTTCCTTGGCTTTGTACAGGGGTTCTCTGGGGGTTCTCCCTATAATAGAGGGAACCTTTTAATACAGGTTTTCCCAGTCAGTAAGCAGAACATCTGCAGAAAGCCAAGGAATGTCTGAAGAACCTCAAACATTCAAGAGTTGTCCCAAAGGACCAAACAGTACACATGTTCCAAAGCATTAATGGGTTCTATTTGGATCGCCGTTCCTGATGGGGAAACCCTCTACTGTAGGGTTCTGCATAGAACTGAGCAGCATGTAGGATGAAAGGTAGAACTTTGCCCTGTGATTACAGAAAGACACATTGAAGAAAAGGTTCCTTGGTTTTCCACAGGGGTTCTGTTTGAGACCCAGTTCCATAGAATATGACACATAGAACCTGCAGCGATTTCCCCTGAAAGGAACTAAAGAACCCTTTAAGTGCTTGATCTTTCTTGGATAACAGACAAAACAACAAAACAATACGCTTTCGGTTGAAAAACAATTTGTAAAGTTCTTTAAATAGTTAAAGGTTCTAGATTTGGGAAATGGAACATGAGAGAACTCTGAGGATTCCGGAATTGAACGCTGATATGAAACATCCTGCGTTCCACAGAAATAAAGGAACGAACTGAAATAAAAGAAAATAAACGTGTGTTTTGATGATTTCTGTTTTATAGTTGATATATATTTGATATATTTCATATTATTCCAGAAGGTCCAGAGTTTCTCTTTGTCTTTTTTTTGGTTAATCTTTTTATTTCGGTGCATTTCGGTGCTCTGACTCCAGCTGTTCTCTCACTCAACTCATCGTTCTGCCGCAACGTTCACGCAGGAAAGAAACGAACAAATCGATGTTGTGTGTTTTGAGAAAGTCAATTTTTGATTTATTAATGTTTAAAAACAGAGGAACTGAAGAAGGACTGTAGTGCAGAAAAATAAAATAAAATCTCAGTGTGATTTGTTCATGGAGAAACTAAAGCTGTGCAGGTGTGTGTGTGTGTGTGTGTGTGTGTGTGTGTGTGTGTGTGTGTGTGTGTGTGTTCTCTTTAACATTCTCCTAAGTGTGGTTCTCTCCATCACTCCCTCAGATTAATGAGCTCACTTTAAATGCATGACTGTTCAAAGCCTTCAGCCTTCACTCCATCAATAAAGTCTGTGTGTGTGTGTGTGTGTGTGTGTGTGTGTGTGTGTGTGTGTGTGAGGGATAGTGACAGGTAAGAAACACATTAGTGTGATTATGAGAGAATGAACACAGGCTACATTACTGCAGTGTGAGTGAATCATAAAGTGATTTTATTAACACTGCGGCGCTTTTTACACTGTTTATATCACACTTATAAATATATCACTCTGTTACAATCTCTCTATCTGTCTATCTCATTTCCAAAGACATGTTATTGTATAAAGTTGCATCACTTTAGAGAGCAAAAAGTTTGAAAAGAGAGATACACAGTTTGTTTATTAGTTTTTATATCTCTTTTTTCTGAGTGTTCAGTTTTTCAAAGGCATTATTAGCATTAGCATTAGCATTAGCATTAGCGACGTAGCTCCCAGTGGCATTTTTTTTTGCAGGTCGTCAGTAAAACCTTTGTTTCCCGCTCAGACAAATGTCTCGTAGGTGTGTGTTAATTATTAGCAATAGTTTGTTTTTTTTTATTTTAACAACGAGGATTTGCTGAACTTGTTGCCATGGTGATGAAATGACATCATTGTCCCGCCCTCTGATATCACCGGTGTTCATTTTGGCTGCAAACGTGCAGAACAGTTCCAGTTTAAGCACCGTGAGAGTTTCTTTTATTCCGGAATGGTGTGTTTGTCTTTCGTGATGGCCACCGTGTCAGATTAGATTTCATATTAGACAATCAGATGCCATGTTGTGTCAGAAGACTGGCAGCACCGCATGTCTGACCTCGACCAATCAGCCTTCACGTCCCTGCGAGTCGTCGAGGACGAGTCGCAAAAAATTGTGAATCGTGGCTACAGAAGGAACGACGAGGAGCACGTCGTAGGAGTAAGAAGAACATATTCAGGCCTGACGGTGGAAAAGCCGTGTCGATGTCTGATCCCGACTGATCCCAGTCAGAACGCCAGGACTGGGTAGTTAAAAAAAACCTTAATAAAAAAAATAAACAAAAAGCAGCTGTGTTGGTGTGACCGAAGTCTCTGTAGTGAAGGTTGAATTAGCAGACGAGGAAGTGCACTCCGGTTTGGCCACTTACAAATAAAAATAAATAAATAAACAAAGCGTTGCGAGTTGACACAAGAAAGTCCAAGTTTCTCTTTTCCCATCATTCCTGTGACAAAGTGTGAAATGTGGATTTATTCTGTGGCGTGTGCATCCGCATGATAACGTTCGCTTTTAAACACACACACACACACACACACACACACACACACACACACACACACACACACACGCTTCTGTACTTTTTCATTTTTCCTTCTTCTCTCTCAAAACCTCCATCTTCATGTTTAATTGAATTTCTTTCCCCGGACAAAAGTGACTTCATTGTCAGCACTCTTGATTATGTGAATTTGTGTGTGTGTGTGTGTGTGTGTGTGTGTGTGTGTGTGTGTGTGTGTGTGTGTGTGTGTGTGTCCATGTGCTGTATGAAAGTCTGTAATAATTCCAGGAAACACTTTCTATGCAGTTCATATTTATTAGCATTCTAATCCCTCTGCAGTTGATTGTTTGCCCTTTAAAAGCATGTCCCAGTGCTTTACTCCTCTCACACCACAGCAACATGCCAACGCTTACACTAACACTCACACTTACACCTACACCCACACTAACACTCACACTAACACTTACACTTACACCTACACCCACACT
>JAQQZX010000040.1:25308610-25319496 GCA_030068355.1 Notoglanidium maculatum | reverse complement strand
TGTGTGTGTGTGTTTCTGTCTGTCTGTCTGTCTGTGTGTGTGTGTCTGTGTGTGTGTGTCTGTGTGTGTCTGTGTGTGTGTGTGTGTCTGTGTGTGTGTGTGTGTGTGTGTGTGTGTGTCTGTCTGTGTGTGTGTGTCTGTGTGTGTGTGTGTGTGTGTGTCTGTGTGTGTGTGTGTGTGTGTGTCTCGCAGCTGTACGACACACGCCACTGAAATCGCCGGTGTGTTATTACTTCCCTTCCCGTCCCAAAAACACTGCGTCCATCATGTTTACTTTCCGCGCTAAACTATCTCCATGTTTACGGCAGGACGGAGTGCTGATCACAGTCATCACCCCCGGGGCCGTACTCCAAGAGAAATACACAAACAGATAACAGAAACAGGAAGCTGAAATTTATACACCAAATGCTGTTGCAAATCATGTGATTAAAATCAAATGTAGCATTAACCATTTACGTACACATACACACCACATCGGCTACTACACACCACGTTAGCATTAACTACTACACACCACATCGGCTACCACACACCATGACAGCGTCAGCTACTACACACCATCTTAGCCTTAACTACTACACCCCACTATTACACACATGTTAGCATTAGAAACTACACACCATGTTAGCATCAGCTAATAAACACCACGTTAGCAGTAGCTGCTACACACCATTTTGTTTATGATAGAGTTTCTTTCCTCATGAATCCAGAGAGTCAGTGTTTGATTCAGTCATGACTGAAATTGCCTCCTCTATCAGTGAGTCTCCTTCAGGCTTTCAGTATCATACTCACGCTGTTTGGCATGTGCGTTGACGGAGACATGATCACGCAACTAAACCAATCTGTGAATGAATCATTTAAATGAACTGAAAGGACTCACATAATTGAAAAGAGTCAAAAGTATCATCTCTAATACAACGCTCCAAAGCAAAAATAATTGACTCCTATTTCGAGTGACAGATTGAACATCCAGGTGCATTGATTTACTGCACTGTATTAATTAAAGACCCATGCGGTCAGCTTCCTTAGCTAAAAAACATCTCTGTAGCACAGAAGACCATGACTGAACCACAAACACTTCTCTGCTTTAAAAGCAGCGCTACACAATGCTGCTGCGCCAGACGTGAGATCAGTTATTCAAGTAACACACAGATATTTTCAACGTTCCGACATGTCCATGTAAACGACTCGGCGTAATTCCAGGGTGAAACAAGCACTATGAGGAAACTATAATTATTATCAGTCTATTGAAACTGCGCTCGCTGCTTCCCCTGGAGGCCGTGCAGTATTCAAATTGCAGCCAAATGAAAAGAAAAACATTGGCTGTAGGAGAATGTAGGAGAGGAGAACATCTCTCATTCGCATAAGGTCAGCAGACCTCAGGATATTGCCAGTGCAAATCAACAGCGTTTAGCGTCGGAAAATTGGTCTGAGAGCTCAGAGGAACTGGAGAGGAAAAAAAAAACCTCGAATGGTTATATAATACGGTGCATTATTGTGCTACTGTGTTTGGCTAATTGCTCTTGTGGAGAGAGAGAATGCTATTTCAGAGTAAAAGAATCTTGGGCTAATAAAGATAGACCTCTAAGAGCTGCTGCGTTCTTCGAAAAGTAACCCAACAGCGCTGACCATTGATGGATGAGGTAAAAGGGTGCCAAAACTTTGTGCAGGGATGAGCCACATAGAATAGCTGCACACCTTTAAAATGGCCTATGTGTGTTAAAACGATGGTAAAAATGATTTTACCACAATGTGGTTTAATATGTGTATATATATGAGAGGCCACAACACAGGAAAAGGAAGAGGAAGTGAAGAAAAGCAGGAAGTAAAAATCACAAGGAGATTCCTAATACAGAAAAAACCTGTTTATTCGTTCTTTTTGTAACCGCGTCAGCTTCTTCCTCACATAAACACCGTGAACTCTTTTAACTGTAAGAATGAACTTGTTAACTAGCTAGTTAGTTTTACCTACGTTTACATTCAGAAACAGCATGTTTACTACTTTTTTCCTACTAAATCTCTCAAATAGTTCCATAAGATTTATTAACCATACAATGTTTTATAGCTAAATTTCACTTCTTAGCAGCTAGGTCGTTAGCTAACAGGCTAGTCAGTTTTAGACAGATGCTTTCTTGATAACTAGCATGTTTATTCATTTATCCAAGTTTCTTTTCTAGTGGTGTTAAACTAGTTAAACTGGCCAGAAATATACGTAGCTGTATTATGCGTATAACATTTGCTTCTTAGCTAGCTAGGCAGCTATCTGGCTAGTTAGAGAGAGGCAGAAACCATCTTTGATAAATAGCGTGTGTATTTGGTTTGTAATAATAGCATTAAAATAAAAATTGGCCTAAAAATCGGATTGTTTTCTAGAGCTGAACTCAGGTGGAGTTAATCAGTCAAGATCAAGCAGCCTGGAGTAAAAGGTCGTCTGGACTTATGGCTAAAAAAGATCCATCCTGCGATCTTAAACCATCATGTGTGTGAGTGTGATCGTAAAACTCGATCGGTGTGAGTCAGAAATCCAGCAGCAAGTTTTAACACATTTAATAATCTCTCACTGAGTGTATGAATCGAAAATATGAACAGAGTGCGAGTAAGACGTGAGATTCTCCATCTCACACACACACACACACACACACACACAGCTGAAGGTCAGCTTCCTTAAAACCACAGCGACCTGCTTGCTAATTAAACATCTGTGAAGAGTTCGAGTGCTTTGTGGAAGGAAAAGATTCCTTTTTTAATTTAGAAAGCTTATTGTGTAATATTACAGTGTTAGCAAGAGCTGTATGCTGGTACATGCTAATTAGCAACACCGAAAGAAAAAGAAAATGGCAGTTTAAAAGCAAAGGTTAACTGAAACACTGCCCAGAAATCTCGCTAGCTCCATAAAGTAATATTGTTTAATTGCAAGTGTTAGCTTATTAGCTGACTAAGCGACAGGTTTTCATAGTGTAAGCTACACATGTTCTTGACTAGCATGTTTATCTGTTTTTTTAATTGTTCTTAGGAGTTGTTTAAACTAGAAATTGTCCAAAAAAGTGATCTAATGCCAGAGTTAAATAAGCTATAAACTTTGTTTTAGCAGTGATGTAGAACTAAAGAACTGAGCAGAAAGTTAGCTTGCTCTGTAATGACGCACGTAAGTGGTAGTGTTAGCTTGTTAGCTGGCTAGTCAGTGTTTATTTCTAGTTAGTGTTTAAACTTTTGCGATACCTAGCGTATTAGTTAGTCTCTAGTTGTGGTGTTAAACTTACAACATGGCTAGGAATGTAGCTAGAAAGTAAGCTAGTGGGTATGAATCAGAGTTAAGCTAAGACTATTAGAAGGAGTAGCTTCATCTTGAAGCAGATAGGAGGCGTGGCCTAACCCGAGTCAGTCCCGAGCGTGATGTCGATTTCACTCTGTATTTATGAATAGTGAATTGTGTTATATGCATAAAGCTTTACACACTCATTCTGTAAACATTCAGCAGAATTCAGGAAAAAATGTAAAACTGGGTCTTGTGTGTGTGTGTGTGTGTGTGTGTGTGTGTGTGTGTGTGTGTGTGTGTGTGTGTAAAAAGTGTCTCTAGGACATTACTAACTTCCTCGCAGAGCAAATCCTTTGGCGAGGTCCACGAGCGTGAACTAATATTTATTATGCATCACTCTCACCACAGCGCTGAGAAATCCTGGATTCTGATTGGTCAGACCGCAGGAATCTGTTGGATTACACTGTTTCTGGTTGTTTGTACAGCAGACACTCCTCTAATAATGTGTGGATTAAAAAATGCATTATTCTGCACATAGGACTTGTTACTCAGCCAAGTATTACAACACTTAAAGTGACAGGTGAGAAGAAATAAAAGCAGAGTGAACATGGAACGCAAACAGTTTAGCGTGGTGGTGTAACAGTGCTAAGGTCGTGAGAGTGTGTTTATCACAACAGCGCTAACGCAGTGTATTCTGTATAGGAGTGCTAATGATAGTGGAACTGCAGTACACGGGACCGTTGGCATGTAGATTGGAGCTGTAGAACATGAAGTAGTGCAGTATGGGATGAGGATGAGGAGTGAAAGTGTGATTATCACGGTGCATTCACAGCCGTGTGGGTGAGAGGAGGAGGTCGGGCTGATGATGGGATGTGTTATTCCTGCCACCAGTCGTACTGCCAAGTTGGTCTAGCTCTCCGGTTGGTGAACAGGTGGCGTCCGGGGTGTTGTGGGTGCCTGACGATGGCACGTTCCCTCCCTCATCAGACCCCGGACGTGCTGATAGAAAGAGCGGAGAGCTGTGTCAGTGATTCTGTAGCAGTTTTTTTAAAGGCTCTCCAAACCGCACAGTCGTGCCTCTAGGGAGGGCTTATGATTATGATTGGAGCTGATCAGACCTGCTATTCTCAAGTCTCAAGTCATGCGATCACGAGCTTACGGTCGAAGCGCACAGCCATTCACACCTGGCATTATGAACACATCAACCGCGAGCACTTGCGTTCGGATTTCATTCATCATTCCATCCGCTGCAGGAAGTGTCACGCCGGTTCATATCAGTCATTTGTTTCCGTGTAGAAACGTCTCACGAATCCTATTCTGTTTTATGTACCTGCACGTTTCAGACGCAGATGAACACAGCAGATGAAAGAGGGTGTAAAACGCGTCTGCAGTTTGAGCCATGAGAGCCTGCAGAATGCCGTGCGTACACGCCAGACGCGCGGCAGAGAGTCATTATCAGTTCAGCATCATTTCCAATGATTATGGATATTTTTTTGTCAATTAGTTGGTCCTTCGCCGCTGTCCGAGACGAGACGCTTTCATATTCACATTACAGATGCGGCGTGATTAGATATGCATCCCAGAGCACCACTGAATGTGGTTTGAGTGACTGGATCTTCGAGATGATGACCACTCACCATCCGACAGCCGAGGACGCAGGTGTGAGCTTTCGAAAGCAGGAACTCTCTTGTGCCTGTTCGATGATGGCTGCGGTGTTTGTGTTCCAGTCCAAGCTGTTTGAAATGTGTAGACCTGGGAACCTCTTGTACTTCTTCCAGGATTCTTGTAGTGTTTTGTATTTCTCTATGTTTAACACCGGGTTATTTTTTTCCCCACAGGGTGTCATGTTGCTGCTGCAGTTTTCTGCAAGGAGACATTTATTTTTCAACATTTATGGAAGGTGTCTTTAACAACTTTAACGATAGACGAGTTAACATTTTGTGGTTTCTTGTTAATATGACAAGCTGCGTTTATTTGTTTAGTTTTTCAGTAAAAAGAGGATGTTGAGGGAACAACTGTTTGTAGCTGCTATAACATGAAGAATGATGTTTTGTGGACGCTCTACAATATTAAATGTAACTATAAATGGATAAAAAGTATCATTCTGGGTCAGTAATCGCACTCGCGGCGATAAGAGTGACACAGCGAGGCACGTTCGCAGTACGTCCAGTATCTTATTAGATCATTAAGAGGAATTCGTAGGGTTCAGAAGTGACTGCTAGGAAATTACTTAGAAAGTGATGTAGTTATAATGGTCTGTAGTGTAAAGTCTGAACAAAATTTCTTGGCAATCATTTTCCGAGCTACAGGAAGTAAACAGCAGGAAGCATAAGTGTACACACACTGTGCGGTCATTACGCATTAAAAACCTCTAATAGGCCCACACATGCCCTCGCTTATTTGTGAACCACACCAGTTTTATGAGTTCTGTGCCGAACCCAGTCACACTGCTTTATAAATAAACCCACTTACAGTAAAGAGGATTAGGGAACGCTTCGTCCCAGGAGCTTGTGGGAATTTGGCTTCACGTCAAATCAAATACGATGAGAAAGCGAGTTCTGAAGAGGAAGGGACTGAATGCCGTTAATATGGCTGATGGACAAACAATAAGATCCAGAACAACAGCTCTGCTTTTCTACACCAATACACATCTGGAAACGTTCTGCTGTGCGGATCACATGTTACATGAAATTCCCAACACTAAAAGAAACACATATAAGGTCTGATAGGGCGAGGAACATGATTAAACGCCCTCGTGATTAGGTGGGTAACTTGGCAGCTCGTTCTCAGCTGTCTCGGGTCTTTAAGAGGACGTAAAGCAGAACACAGCAGATATCATCAAAACATCAGTTTGTTATCGACGTGCAAAAGTTTGTTAAATATATAAATAAATAAATATTTAAATATGTAAATACATATTTAGTGAGAAAAATGGACATTTATCATGAGCTAAGATATTAATAGTGAGGAAATAATATTTGTTACATTATTATATTATACAAACATATTCTTGACATTTCTCCTTTTTGGAGACTGAGAGAACGCACTCGCATTTCATTTACATTTTTTTTTCGTAGATAAGTTGTAAAACAAAATTATTTGCCATTTCTTTTTTCAAATGATCAATAGGGGGTGCAAACATTTACACTAAATTGAAGCTTTGGTTGTTTTTTTTTATTAAATGCACTATTGCGTTTCACAGCTGTTGAATTTTGCGTTCTGATTGGTCAGAAAGTGTGGATTGATTTCCTACCCCACGTTATCACTCGCTCACAGCGGAGACTTCCTATACATGGAATACTGATGTGGTTTTAAATGTTTTTTTGTACAGAGACGTTTATTTATTTTTCTTTTTGAGACGGTCAGTATGAGCAGTTGTGCTGGGAATGGCGTTCCGGGGTTTCAGAGCCACTTCCCCAGCTCCGAGTTCTTCCTGATGGTGAGTGGGAGTCGAGATACGAGACCTTGTTAGTCTCAGTGTCAGAATGACCAGAACATCTGGAACAGAATGTCTGTCTCTGTAATAGAAATATGATTCATAAAATGACTGCTTTCATTTCCATTTGAGCTGAACATATTAATCGAACACTCATTTACAATATTGTTACATTAAAAACAGTCATTTTGACCCAAGCTGAAGATGAGCCACTCGTTATGTTGATTAACGTCTCAGTGGGAAGCATCGAAGCGTAAAACTCTCTCTCTCTCTGCCCTAGATCAGAGTGGCTGGTGAAAATTAAATAACAGGAAGACAGCGAGGGAGAAAGTTAGAGAGAGAAATAACAACACGTTCCAACCTTCGGGCCGCAGGAGCTCAGGGTCGTGTATGACTGACGGCTGAGGTGTTTACACGGAGCGTGGGGAGAGAACACATTCTATCCTCCTCTCTCTGTCTACTACACTTCCTCCTGGCTCTCTGACCTGCTTCCAAAAATCATAACGATGACAAATGGTGGACTTTCAGGGTCCGAACCCCTTTTTAAAGCTGTCATGTGCAATGTGGGTCAGCAACCCGAGAGACAGGAAATGAGATACAGAGAGAGTAAGATTCGCCGAGGCCGGAGAAGCCTAGTAGAGAAGAGTTTGGAAGGTGTGCATTTTCTGATGGACTGAATAACCCCCGCAGGCGCTCGTGATCTGAGCAGACCTCGCTTACCTGAGTTGGGTATTGTGGAGGTCCAGGAAGTTCCACCTTTCTTAACTGGTTCCCCAAGTGGGAAATGCTCCATATAGTCTCTCCCTCCGTTTTATTTCTGCTTTTGCGCAAATGTGGCTAGACTTCGTACCTTCTCTATATTAGCTTTCGTAGCTGATGTGTGAGGCCAGGCTCTGAGGTTAAGCCTCTGGGTAACTGATCAGGTCGTAGGTTCAAGCCTCAGCAACATCCATCGGACACTGTTGGGCCCTCGAGCGTGGCCTGACTCCATCTCCTGTCCCTGTGCACTGACCCCAACCTCCTTACAAGCTGGGATATGCAAAGAATGTAATTTTACTCTGATGTACAGTATAGGTGACAAAGAAAGGTCTTCTTCTTCTTCAAATGGTTTCTTTCATTTTCTTCAGCTCCTGGTGGTTAGGGTTCATGATGGTGACCAGAAGGTGCTGAGCTCAAATCCCAAGAGGGCCAGAGATCGACGCCGATGTCACGCAACCCTGTACTCAACGCTTATCTCCAGGATTGAGTCTCTAAAGATCAGTCTTTGGAATGTGTTGACTTTTGTTTTTTATAATGGATTCTGGATTCTGATTGGTCAGATGGTGGTGATTAATTTCCTGTAGCAGCAGCTCATTGTAGTATGTTATCGTTTCTATAGTAAGAGCTCATTCACAGGGACTGGTACGTGTTCGTAAAAATGTATGGTGTGATGTTTAAAGAATTTAAATAATGCAATAGTTTGAACATTACAGGTACACCAGAGGAATAAAGCACTCGGGGACCTGCTGATGTGTGTGTGTTTTACAATTTGAATTCACACTACTTTTGATTTTAATAAGGACACAAAGTCTTGCAGCTGGTGTGGAACAAGATCTGAGCCTTCAGAACCCATGTACAGTACATGTTAGTCCTTAAGGACTACTCTTCTACCTTTTGAAGTAATAAATACCTACCTGTACCATTTTTTTCCTCATAGTATTGCTTCCTGTTCTTGTTTCCTCATCCCCCTGAAAGATGGCTTTGCCTTGGCTGTGATTCTTGGATATCCGCTGATAAAGAATCTCAGCACGTTCCTCCAAACGCCTCAGGCTCCCAAATGTTACACCATCTTCCAGGAATGCAGCGAGTTTTAAAACATCCGTCAGTGTGATACAACTCTCTTTCTTCATTCCAGACTCCCTTCTCCAGCACACACACACACATGCACACACACACACGCACAAAACTAGTGGCTTGTTTACTGGTTCAAATCCAAACAGGGTTGAAATGAAGTGCTTACGAGTGAAGCAGAACCCAAAGCAAGGTCAGTGCTGAGGAGTCCAACACACTGCTCCTCAAACAGCTCTGGGACATCTTGAGATTTGACCCCTTGACCTTCCAGTAGCTAGCGCAGAACCTTAACCACAAAGCTCCCAACATCATAAACAAGGCTTGAGGTTAGGGCTGCGGGATTGCTGCACTGGCAGGATGGGTTTCAGCAAGTCGGCGTGGATTGTAAATGTTTTTGGAACGCAGCCACATCGTAAACACGCTTCGGGAAGTTATACGGTGGAAGAAAAGAGAGAGATTCTTTTTTTTTACACTTTTATTGCTGTGCTTTCCCTAAAACTCTGTTTCTGATCTTGTGATTGGAAATGTAGATCTATTTGAGGAAAGTAATACTAATAACAACAACACTACTACTACTACTAATAATAATAATAAAAATAATTATTATTATTATTATTATTATTATTATTATTATTATTATTATTGTGTTTACATGAAGTCACAGCACTGAGCTGAAATCAGCTGGTAACTCCAGAGACACAGAGCTCTTCCTCTCAAAGTCATTCATCTTTCTGTACTTTCCTTCAAGAAATCCTTAAACAATTTGCGTTCCAGCTTCATATTCACCAAATATTTGTATTGCTTTGAGTTATAACAGGTTGCCTGTTGTAATACTGGCACTGCTGGAGCTTTTCCTGAGCTAAAGTAGACAGTAATTGTTTGTAACCTTGCACATTACATGTGAGATGTGTAAGTAATAAACACTGTATGTTATGTTGTTGTGGTAAAATAATCAACAGTCACCGTAACCATCCTTAAGCTGATTACTTTCCTGTAACAGTACATCCCGAAGTGCTTTATTCCACTCACACCGCAGCACTTTACCAACCATTACAAATGTTGCATTGATTAATGAGCGTGTGATACTTTTTATCCATTTCTAGTTACATTTAACGCCCTGTGAACCACGTTAGTTCCAGTTCCAGCTTTAGCTCTGACTGCACTGACACTGGAGACTCCTTCCGTAAACGCTACACACACATCTCTTTTCAGAGTTCTCCTAAAAACAACTCTACACAGACGAGTTACGAGTTTCCCCACAAATCACAGGCACAGTAGTGGTCCTTATATATGTTCTAGGGTGTAAAAGAACCAAGAACATTCTGTGGAGAGTCAAACTCCCGGGACACGTGGAAGAATAATAAGTGTTACTTCCCAGAAAGAGGCAGACTGTTCCTATTTTTTTTTAATTCTTAGAAAAAAATTCAATATTTAAGGGTTTTTGTTTACAGAAAAGGGAAAACACTTTTTTTATGCAGTTCTACAAAGAACCTTGTAAGGGTTCTTTCTGAGGGACAACACTACCTGCAAACATTTTGTATTTAAGTTGCATTAGCCTCATAGCTCCTGTGCATGCAAAAAAAAGAAAAAGAAAGAAAGGTGATTGGCCAAATATATATATATTTAAATAAAACAAAACAGCAAGGTACGTAGCGGAAAAGTGAATTCTAGATCTTTCAGAGTTATCACACACTCGACATGAACTGAGGAGTTTAAAAATAAGCCTCCTGTGTGTGTGTGTGTGTGTGTGTGTGTGTGTGTGTGTGTGTGTGTGTGTGTGTGTGTGTGTGAGTGTTACTATATCTCCTGATCAATGTTTTAGGGAGGATAACACACACGACTGTAGTATAAATATAGCTGGAGGAGTGCACTTGCTCAACGATTTTCTCTGGTTGGATTTCCTCGGCCCATCAGAACTCGTTCAGGTAGAACGGAGGTATCGATGTCAACGTTGCGTTTCGGCAAAGAGATATCGAGCCGCTTTGTCCTGCTGACAGAAATATTTACAGCATTCCAGAAGAAAGTGTGGCCTCCACTCGTCTAACACCGATCACAGTGATCAGCGTGATGCTTTCTGTAATGTTCTGTAGATCAGATTCACAGTGAAAAGAAGGAGAAAGAGATGGTTCTCTCTTCAGTAGTTCCTGTAGAAGGCTTAGGGTCAGTGATGGTGATGGTGGAAGTGGAGGAGGAGGTGGTGGGGATGGGGATGATGGTAGTGATGGAGGTGGTGGTGGTGGAGGAGGTGGTGGTGGTGGGGATGATGGTGGTGGAGATGGTGGTGGTGGGGATGATGGTAGTGATGGAGGTGGTGGTGGTGGAGGAGGTGGTGGTGGTGGGGATGATGGTGGTGGACGTCCTGGT
>JAQQZX010000040.1:25260036-25275290 GCA_030068355.1 Notoglanidium maculatum | reverse complement strand
GTGTGTGTGTGTTTGTGTGTGTGTGTGTGTGTGTGTGTGTGTGTGTGTGTGTGTGTGTGTGTGTGTGTGTGTGCGCGTATAGAGCAGTTAATCAGAACATACCCAGCTGAGTCAGGAATCAGAGCTGGGTGAAAATCCCGAGCGGTTGAATGAAATTGAATTTTGCGTTTCCACTCGAGATCCTGAAAAAAAGAAACAGAGAACCCCGTTAAGTTGGTTTATATATGCATTTTTAATCAACACTGTGTGGTTTAAGACATTTTCTCTAATTTTAACTCTACATTTAGCAGTAATTACACACTGTCAGTGTCACTGGTGAGAGAAGAGAACGGAACCCAGCGCGCTTTAAACAATCTTATTTCGATTCTGTTTGGATCCCAGGTCACGAGTCGCGCAGTTCCCGTGAAGATCTTTATTTTCTCTTTCTACTTTATCGTCTTTCTGTAAATATGAAAGTGAGTCAAAATGTTTTTAAGAGAAACACATTTCACATTAATGCCATTTAATGGACCAGTTTTTACTGTGTCTCTCACTAATAATAAGATTATTTCATTGTAAATGTTTTTCTTTTTAATTTCAGATTACAGCCTCCTTCAGAGGATTTTAAACAATGCGCCTGTTAAATTAGAGATGTGTGTTCATGCTACGTTTTAATCCAAGGCCGTATTTGAGTAATTCAGGCTCAGGAGACAAAGCGCTCTTCTTCTGAATCCTGCTCGAGGATTAATTATCGTGGGACGGCAGGAAAATTGGAAATGCTTATCTTCTGTGTGAAATAATGCTGTGTAGCGGCGCGGCTGTACACGCTCCCCCGAGTCCCCCGAGTCCCACAGCGACTCTCACAAGAGGCTTTCACAGAGGAAAAAAGGGGAAAGAAAAAAAAAGGAAATGATTTGATGAAATGTGGATGAGTCGGTAAAATAAATTCACTAAATAAAGAGATTACCGTTCTTGGTTTTTCCTCTAAAGAGCCGCACAAAGGCAAAAGATAATTAACGCTAACGCGACTTTGAGGCTTCGTTGCTGGAGATTAAAAAAATTAATCAAGTATCAAGAATCGTTTGAACAGCTCAGAAACAGACAAAAGCTCCTGCAGTGATGAATTTAGAGCTCGATGTCCTCCTGACTGCTTTATGATTTCCCTAAACTTTAATCCTAAGATTTCCTTTTCGCTAATTGCTAGCAGCTAGTCAAGATACGCTAGTTAGCTAGCAACAGTTCCCACGCAACTGTTATTCAACCGTTAAACACTTATTTGTTTATTTACTTACTTATTTATTTACTTGCCTACTTATTTATTCTATACAACTTGTTTTTGTTTATCTTATTACTGTCTGTTATTTCATTTTTACCCCTTTTTCTTCTAATTTATCTCATTGGTCATCATTTAGGTCAACATTTGGTGGCAATCCATATTTATATTTGAAATAAATCTACTTTTTAATTATTATTATTATTATTATTATTGTTGTTGTTGTTGTTGTTATTATAATTGTTTATTATTATTATTGTTGTTGTTGTTGTTGTTGTTATTATTATTATTACGTTTTTAGCTATTTTCCCCCAGTTTATTGAGTTATTTTGATAAAAACAAATCTCCGCTGATCTAGGTCCTCTGTTAGCCATCGCTAAATTGCACTGCGTCTGTTTGTCCACCTGCTAGCTAATCAGATGCATCGCTGTGGTAAAATTAATTGAATCCATCCCCATGCTGACATTTTATAATTTCCTCTCCTTGCCTCTGTCAGGGAGAAGGCCATCCTCTCGTTCTCATCTGTATTTTGTGTTGTTGTTGCGATGTGAGGATGTGTGGGTGGTGAAGGGATGCTACGCGGTTGGCGGGTGGGATGAAAGCGGATGGACAGTTTATCAGGAAGAAGTCTCGGATGAATGCGGGCTAGACGGCTAATTAAGAACTACGGGAGACATGCTTTGGGGAAACCGGCGCTGAGATAGCACGACAATTAGCACTGCAATCCGCTGACATGGAGCAGTGAATGGTGGAGTTAAAAAGTCTCAGTTCCTGGAGCCATTAGTTATGGAGTTAGCAGCATTAAGCTTACACAGGGTTGGGATTAAAGGTTCTCCATTTCCATAACAATGTCCAACTGAAAAAAGCTCCAAGGAACTTTCTTTGATGCAGGAGAAGTATAATGGCGTGGACTGTGAATTGTGGGAGAGATATTCTCCTCCACCACTTCTGCAATCACTTTCTGCCTCACAATGGCTCCATCTTCACGCCATCACTTGTCTGTCGCTGATCTTTTACATCACGTCATTTATATTCCGTTCACCTACGTCTCCATGAGCTCAGGATCGTCCACGCACATGCGGAAAGCTCTGGAATCTAAGCACCAAGAACTTTCTGGCATATAATTTTCACTTGAATGAAAGGACTTTGTTAATATATAATCTATATGTATAATAAAGTCGCATCGACTTCCTGTTTACTTCCTGTTTCTTTGCTAGCCTTGTTCTTTGCAGCGCTTTCATTCCAAGTTATCAGACTGACCTACCATATACGTCACTTTATAAGTCCAAAATTGTTTACTACAGCCCTTTTGTGCTGCAATGCACAAGGTATTGGTACCCTTCTGTCCCATATTTGCCATTTCCCACGCACCAGCAAGCTTTCATTTATCATACAACAGCTACCAATCAGGAATGGTCAAGGCTATGAGGTGCTTCCTCTACAACACAGGAAGCCAGACAACCAAATCTATTCGATCTTCTGCATTACAGGGTGGTGTAACACACTCAGAGGGATGTGCTATCCACCCTCTTCTGCATACATGAGTTCAACGATGCTCACGATTGGCTAGTGTCGCTGTGATTGACAGGGGAGAGAGCGTATGCTCCAAACACCCAGAGAGATTGGATTCCCAGCCACTGAGAGCTGTGGCATTGTCAGCATTCAAACTTGCTATATCCCAATTATTATTATTATTATTATTAATAATAGTAGTAGTGGTAATAGAAGTCAGTGCAGTCACTGATGCCATGTGATGTGTATATCTCACTGTGATTGGCTAGATTGAGTAATAATAAAACACCCTCGATGACATCTCTGGGGAATTTCATCATTGTCCAGCAATGATGACTATCAACAAGTTTTGCTAGCTAGCACCGAAGCGAAGTATTGCCTGTCCCATCAAGTCCCTCAGTAAAAAGCTAGCCATTAATAGATAGTAGAAGCATGTTAGTGGTTATAACACTGGAATTATAAGGCGATATAACATTTACACCCAAGAAACACTCTCCCAACCAGCAGAGGTCACTCTTCCTTTTTGTTTTCTACTCTACAAGTCGTGCTACAGTATTTAAAATACCCTAAATAATGTTGCAAACGTGAAGCATGCTTTTTTTTCGCTGTGGACCATTTTTTAGTTATAAAACCCTCCTTTACTAGAGTTACCCAGAAAACACCACAGCACTCTGTCAAATTACGCATAATGTCCCAAAACACCTATGATCCTGTATTTTACATCTGTGCTCTGGCAGAATTCCTCGTGAACACACAGTGGGTGACAGTTCAGCTCAGCTTTCCACTAAGTTGTTGTTGCTATAGTAACCACTCATTCACAGGGGCTTGATTACAAAAGCGTGTGTTTTGGTTGATATGGTGAATTTTTTTTAGAAGATGTTTATTTAACATTTTTTGGAAGGAGTCTGTGTAGAAGTCTGAGGTAAAGCTGTGCCATGTTCAACATCTTCAGGACAGAGGAGTTTACACTTCTTCACGGTTTCTCAGTAACATGACAAGCTGTGGGTTTTTTTTTTTTGTCTTATTTGTCTTCTTAAGAGAGTGAAGAACAGAGGCTGGTTTATATCTGCTCAGCGGCTTAGTTGAGCTGCAGTTCTGCCCTCGTGGTTTCTCTTTATACCCGATTTTGACCTTTTCCAGACTGTTTGGATCAAACAGGATTTACTTCTGATCATCATGTCTTTCTGTGATATGATCAGAATTCTTAACACATTATTTCTGTTGCAGATGAACTACATCATCACGTAACTGAGAGAAATACGTTCCTGCTGTCAGTCTGCTGGCTTATTGTAATGCACCGCACTCAAACTTCAATCAGTTTCCACTCTTGACCCGGTTTATCTCTCATGTTTCAATTCAAAACTTCACTTCATGACTAGTTTTGCTACTTGTAATGCTAAAGGCACAACAGCATGAAATGTCTTGCTAGAAATTACGTTCCATCTCTTCTTTATTCTGTCGAAAGGGTGCACAAACTTTTGCACTTGGCTGTATAGGAGCTTTAACACCTCATAGTGTCATATTGTCACACAATTTTATCAAAATTTGGTTCATTTGTTCTCGCTTTTGCAAGGTGTACATGATTTATTTTTATTGTCGGTCCCAATATTTTATTTTATATCCAAAACATTAAGAAATTTGTGGTTTAAAGCTCAGCCACCCTGGTGAGGTTATTTAAAGTATTTAATGAAGATGAATGAACGAATTTGTGCGATTCATTTTCACACTTGGCCCAAATACTGAAGTAGGATCAATGCTGAGTTCGCTTGGGGGCGGGGCTTATAATCACAGCTTTGCGCTCACACAGAATTCCTTCTTGTAGATCGCAGGTTTGCCAAATGGTCACCCTGGGTTAGGTTTGCAGTTTTTGTTACTTTTATTCGGCACCATCATGGTGAAGACTGTGGCTTTTTGGCTGCGTGCCGCGTTGCTGTGCAGGAATACCCAGCACTGAGGAGCCTTTCTCCAGGGCCGCATCTCCACTCCAGTCTGATCTCAAGATGTTCTCTGGATTGATTTGGACTAGTCTTTGTCTTGGCCATTGGTTTTGCCAAATATGGTCATGGGTTGAGAATTTGTGAAATCAGTGATGTTTTCTTTTCACATGGATAAAGTTGAAAAGTTTAAACAACTCACTGAAGTGAAGGCTTGAAAAGGATCTTGATTCGGTCTCACTTATATCTGGACTTGGTCTTGGCCTTAATCCTGGTTTTGGACTTACCTTGCCAGTTGTGACTACAGCCCTATGTTTCATGTAGAAGAAGATTTATTTATCAGTGCAGGCTGGCGTGAGACGTGCGTTTTCCATGAGGTTCTCACACCGCGAAGCTGAGCAAAAGCTTACGGTTCCCCGGTGCTCTGCTGATACGGAACAGTGATACTTCCTTCTGCAGAGCTTCCTGTCTTTCTCCATCATTCACATGGCCTACTTTTTTGACGTTAACTCGACACTTGACTGAAGCCTTTAAACTGCTTGAAAATATATCCATACGGTTCTCCATCTCCTCTGTTCATCAGAACAACCCTTTGAAACTCTAATTATAGATATAAATAACCTTATAGGAAGTAATGTGAGTAATCATGACACTGGATGTACAGGATGTACAGTGATGAAGAGACGCTCCGAGCACCATTTTCAAGAAGGCCAGGGCTCAGATGACCTAAATGAACTTTGCCTCCTGCATGTTTCATATCTTCCAGTGATGTCTTTTGTCAGTTCCTGTGGGATCCCGGTCCTGATGCACACCTCACACACTGCAACACGTCATAAATCACACGTTTTACTGTTCTTACAGTCGACACTCACCGGACTGCTGCATTCCAGAGAACGTGGAATAAATCAGATTGCTGCCCGTCATCCTGCAGCCAAACAAATCCTCTCACAGGGAGCGCGATTGCCTCATCACTTCACTGTGACAGCTCTGTCAAAGTCAAGGACACACACACACACACACACACACACACACACACACACACACACACACATGCTGGCGTCTGTTTACCAAAATCACATCTTTCAAACCCGAACTTACAGTAAACAGTGAAACAGAGAAGCATTACAGCTCGTTCCTGTAACTAATCTGACTAATGCGTCTCTAATGGACGAGTCACGCTGTCCACTTACACCTCGTCCATTTGGGACTCGTTTCACTGTCTCACTCTCTCTCTGTCTCACTCTCTCTGTCTCACTCTCTCTCTCTGAGGGGACAGTAATGCGGTTAGGACTGTGTTTTTGTCTCAGAGATGCGAGCTGATTTAATATTCAGTGTGCATAAAGAGACAAAAAGAGAGACAGAGAGAGAGAGAGAGAGAGAGAGAGAGAGAGAGAGAGAGAGAGAGGATCTGTCATAATGTGATTTTGTACTCAGCTCAGGTTTGCTGTGCCATCTGCCACCACCAGAGTCCACACAGACACATCTCTCTCGCTCTCTCTCTTTCTGTGTCTCTCTATTTGTCTCTTTCTCTCTCTCTCTCTTTGTGTCTGTCTGTGTCTCTCGTTCTCTTTGTCTCTCTTTCTGTGACTCTTTTGCTGACTTTCTCTCTCTTTTCCTCTTTCTGCGTCTCGCTCTGTCTCTCTCCTTGTGCCTGTTTGTCTCTCTCTCTGTTTCTCTTTCTATCTCTGTCTCTTTTCTTATGTCTGAACGCCAAGGCCACTGAAAAAGTGGGCGGGCCCTATAGGGCCCTGAGAGGAGATGATTGGTTCAGTCAGGTGACCAATCAAAACACAGCTAGCGGATCCAGCCAGTTTCTTTGAGTTAGCTCATTCAGAATCCTTATCTAGAATGATAAATCAGTAGCTGGAATATAAACGATTCATGTGAAATGATGAAATCATTCGCTAACTTTACCATGTTTGTTACCATGGTGATGCAATATATTTATTCAGACTTGCTCATTTCATTTTTATGTGAAACTGATCAGTAACGTGTTAAATTCAGAAAAGTTTGCTTTCATGTTTTCTATGTGTGTGTGTGTGTGTGTGTGTGTGTGTGTGTGTGTGTGTGTGTGTGTGTGACTGATTTAATGCTGTACAGTGCTCCATTTCATCTTCAGTTTATTTTCATTGCTAAAGGATCAGTGCTGAGCCTTTAGAAGCTTCTTCTATTTCAATACTGTGGTATTGTAAAGTGTGAGAGTGTGTGTGTGTGTGTGTGTGAGTGTTTGTTTGTTTGCTTTCCTGTATGAATCCTCTGATTACAATCTCTAATTGCAAAATTGCTCTTAGAGGAATCAGAAGATTTCAATTATGATCTCGGAGACGAGAGCAGACGCATGTTTGTATATTTATTTATTTTTCACGCCATATTCCGAGTGAAGGATGTGGGGTTTCAGCAGAGCACAGCAAGTACGCAGTACACAGTGATAATCATCAGGACATGGACTTTTCTTCCCCCAGGATCTTTTATTCTTCTTCGCATTTTTGTGTGAAGGTTTAGAGAGATTAGTCGTGTTGATTCGTCACATCGTAAAGCGTGTGTTATGTAAAAGTAGATCAGGCAGCGTGCTACAATGTGCAGCTTTAAAACAGAAAGATTTCCGTTTCCCTGATGCACTAGCTGTGTTTTCTAATTCTAGCTCTTATATTTTATCTTCTGGTGTTGCACAATTGTTGATAAAACAGCTACACGTAGGCAGCATACTCCAGCTTCCTCTCACATGTCTTACACTTCCTGTGTCATTATAATCAGTTCCTTGTCTGAAAATCAAAACGTTGCTATTTAAGAGCACATCACCTTGACAAATGTCAAATACTCTGGTTTAAAAAAAAAATCGATAGACGTTCCAGTTGCTGCCCCAAATGTCGCCGTTCTTGGTCCAGTAACAGTGAAGTGGAAAATGCAGTAATGGGCTAAATAATCATTTCTCACCGAGGGAAAGTGCTCTGGCCCTAAGACGACGTTTCATAATGGAAGAAAAGGTTTTGAAAATAAGGTCAGTCTGGTCACCGTTTTCCATTCTGCACCGCCAAAACGTCTCATTCCAACATCTGAGCTGTTACGCCGTCGGATTTTGTGTGCTTTGTGTTGCAAAACTATTTATTCTCGAAGTCCAAAGTGGCACAGAAAAGAATCAAATCTCTAACGTGAGCTCTGATTGGTCAGCAGGTGTTGATTCGTTTACTATAACAGCGGCTCTGACAGTAGCGCAGCTTTACATTAATGCGCTCGCTCTGATACGGTATCGTTTCTAAAGTAACAGCTCATTTAGAGCTGTTTGAATATTTATGGAAGGAGTCTGCAGAGGTAACGCTGGAACTAAGTTTTCTGCGATTTTCATGAGGGAATAAATAGTGGCTGGTGAGGAAACGACTGTTTATAGCTGCTATAAAGTAAGGGACAGCAGGAACTCACTTGTTTTGCAGATTTTAAATGTAACTATAAATGGATAAAATGTATGACATGTCTTTCTGTAATAAGTAAGAAATTGTAATGGTTAGTTTTTTGCTGTGGTGTAAGAGGAATAAAACACTCGGGGACATGCTGTTACAGGAAAATAATCACCTTCAGGGTGGTAACAGTGACTCTGCTTCATTACAGCAGCCTGTCGTTGATTATTTCACTGTAACTGCACCACACAAAGCCGTACTTTTTCTTTTGTTTCAGTAAAGAATTTCACTTTTCAACTTTATCCGCTCTCTCTACTTTCTGTTTCATTCAATTCTCAAATTTTCCTGTCATTCTCTCCCTCTCTCCCTGTCTCTCCCTCTCCCGCTCTCTCTCTCTCTTTCTCTCAATTCAATTCAATTCAATTCAAAGAGCTTTATTAGCATGACCATAAACATGTACAGTATTGCTAAAGCATTGAAACTTTCTCTCTCTCTCTCTCCCTCTCTCCCTCTCTCTCGCTCTCTCTCTCTCTCTCCCTCTCTCTCCCTCTCTCTCTCTCCCTCTCTCTCGCTCTCTCTCCCTCTCTCTCTCTCTCTCCCTCTCTCCCTGTCTCTCTCTCTCCCTCTCTCTCTCTCTCTCTCAGATGTGCACCCTGCTGCAGTTTTTCTGTGACTGTGAGCTCAGGCACCGTGTGGAAGCCATCGTCGCTTTCTCTGATACATTTGTGCAGCACACCCAGACCAACCAGCGCGATCGTTACAATCAGCTCATGAGAGCTTTCACCATGTCCGCTGCTGAGACAGCCCGAAGGACCCGGGAGTTCCGGTCTCCTCCGCAAGAGCAGGTACACTCTGCACTCACATCTCAGCACAAACACCTCACTGTACTCTGTCTTCTTCATGACCTGGTAAAACACACATTCACTCTCAATTTGCGTGTATGTATGTGTTTGAGTATGTTCTTGTTTTTTTTGTTTGTTTTTTCTCCCAGGTTTTCATGCTGACTAACTTTAAACAAAGTCCCGATGACGACGATTGTCCAGTGCCTGAGGAAGTACGAGAACCTCTCCAGAATTTCCACAGTGACCTTCTGAATCACTGTGGTGAGACTTAAACAGATCCTACACTGTCCTATTGATCACTTGATCTTGACTTATCATGAGAAATGTGTGGGAATGTCTTGACTGACTTGTGTGTTCAGGTTCTCATGTAAAATCGACCCCAACAGCCTTTTTCGGTGAACTGTTATATTTTACACCCTGACTCTTTTAATTGCATTTTTCAACAAAAAATGATATACACTGCATCTTTAAAAAAAAATGACAGAAAGCGTTATTATGGAAATAACCATTCTTCGATTTCAGGTATACACCTGGAAGAAGAGGAGGAGGAGGAAGAGGTGGACATGTCGCTTAAAGGACGACTGCTCAAGTTGGTGGAAAGAGTTAAGAAATTGCGTAAGCAGCAAGAAGAAGAAGAGCCTGAACCCGATGAAGAGCCTAAACCCAGTGAGTCCCATATGTGTTGTACTTCTCTAATAAACATCCACTATCTATTCCGTTTATCTGTAAAGGAAAAGCTGGAGCCGATCACTTATTTCTAATAAGTTAGACACAGAAAGGTATTTCCTGGCTCATAGAAATATTCATTCATTTAAGACACAGTGATTCTGGGCTCGGTCAAAAGGTGATGCAACAGAGAAAATATTTCTCTATTTGTATTAAATATTTCCTTTATTTCAGGTACATTGCAGGAGCTGATCTCTCACACGATGATCCACTGGGCGCAGGAGTCGTTCATCCAAAACCCAGAGCTAGTGCGGATGATGTTCAGCTTGCTGCATCGGCAGTATGACTCTCTGGGCGAGTTGATTCGAGCTCTGCCCAAGGCCTACACCATCAACGCCGTGTCCGTGCAGGACACCATGGACCTGCTGGAGTGCCTGGGCCAGATCCGCTCGCTTCTCATCGTCCAGATGGGTCCTGAAGAGGAGAGGCTCATGATTCAGAGCATCGGGTAAATAACACGCTGTTTAACCCATGACATTTCATAAACCTCTCAGTTCTCTTGAGATATCTTCTACTTGTCATGTTTGTTCTCAGAACTGATGTTTATATCTTGTCTCGCAGTAACATCATGAACAATAAGGTGTTCTATCAGCACCCCAACCTTATGAGGGCTCTTGGCATGCATGAGACCGTTATGGAGGTCATGGTCAATGTGCTCGGAGGTGGAGGAGACTCGAAGGTGACCCGTACAAAAAAGAAAGCTGATTTTTTTAAACATTTGCTTGGATTGCTGTATTTGTTCCGACAACAGACGTTGATTCTTTCGAACAGGAGATTAGATTCCCACAAATGGTGACAAACTGCTGCCGCTTCCTGTGTTATTTCTGCCGTATCAGCCGTCAGAACCAACGTGCGATGTTCGACCACCTCTCATACCTGCTTCAGAACAGTGGCATTGGCCTGGGTAAGGCTGTCTATAAAATGATTATTCTATACATGTTTATATACATACATATATAAATATATATCCATGTCTGAAAGATGGCTATTTGTTCAGGTATGCGTGGATCTACACCCCTGGATGTAGCTGCAGCTTCATGTATCGATAACAATGAGCTGGCTTTAGCGCTGCAGGAGCAAGACCTGGATATGGTAAAATATTTGGGTGTTTATTAAGGGATTGCACTGATGAAAAAAAGATGTACAGCTGAAATGCTCACGGTTTTAATCTCTATTAGGTGGTGACATATCTGGCTGGATGTGGCCTGCAGATGTGCCCGATGCTGTTGTCTAAAGGCTACCCTGACATCGGCTGGAACCCCTGCGGCGGAGAGCGCTATCTGGACTTCCTCCGCTTCGCTGTGTTTGTTAATGGTCAGTGCTTTTATTTCACTTCTGATTGGTCAGGTGTTGATTATATTTTCTATAACAGCAGCTCAGATGGTTCTGGTTTAAATGAATGCACTTGTTCTGATATCATTCTTTCTTTAATAGCTTACACAGGGAATAACTCAGTATGGTACATATGGATATGGTAGAGCTTTTAGTGAGGAAGCATTAAAGTTTTAAGCCTTTATATTTGTGCTGTCAGAGGACAGGGGGCTTTGTGGTCCGGCAAGCCGCATATTTTTTCTTATTAACGTCAAGAAAGACAAAAAACAGACAACTAATAAAAGCTGCTACAACATAAGCGATAACAGGAACTAACTTTTTTGTTACCCAACATTAATCATAAATATAAATGGATAAAAAGTAAAATTTTAACTGTTGACAAATTGAATCATATTCCATATACTGTATGATTGAATCATATCATGTCCTTGATTATTTTCATACAACAGCACACCCAAATTTTCTTCCTTACTGATTTTACTTTTTTCATAGTTTTTAGTTAAGTTGTTGACAGGTTACCGTTAGTCAGCTGTTCTGGAGTAGTACATAAGAGTATTAAATGGGTGGGATAATTTTTCCTGAGAATAATAGTAAGCCTTGTTTTACAGGTGAGAGTGTGGAGGAGAACGCTAATGTGGTTGTGCGTCTGCTAATCCGTCGTCCTGAGTGCTTTGGCCCCGCCCTGAGAGGAGAGGGAGGAGCTGGGCTGCTGGCTGCGATGGAGGATGCCATTAAGATCTCAGAGGATCCAGCTAGGGACGGACCAACCCCGAAAAAAGACAGACGCTTCATGTACTACTGATTATTATTATTGTTGTTGATTGATTGATTGATTGATTTCATTGCACCAAGAAGCACAATTTCAAATGTATTACATTCTGTAATTGGTTCAGGTTTGGTGGAGAGGAGCAGCAGGAGGAGAACAGGGTGCATCTTGGGAATGCCATCATGTCATTCTACTCTGCACTTATTGACTTGCTGGGTCGCTGTGCCCCTGAGATGCATGTAAGTGAAATATAATGTGCACATCTTGCTCGATTCTTATTGAATTTTGTAGACAATTGAATAGAATTGGCAGCATTCTAAGCTTCATTTAGGTACAGGACTGTAAATATTGGTCTGTTCTTTGTCCACAGTTGATACAAGCTGGCAAAGGTGAAGCTCTGAGAATCAGAGCTATCTTAAGGTCTTTGGTTCCTATAGAAGACCTGGTGGGGGTCATCAGTCTTCCTGTGCAGATCCCAACCTATGGAAAAGGTATTCTAGTAATAAGTGTATGAATTTTGAATATAAATTATAATGTATGGGGGTAGTAGTGGCCTAAAGGTTAGAGGAGCGGGTTTGGGAACGAAAGGTCGCTGGTCCGATTCCCTGGACCGGCAGGAAGAATGTGTGGGTTGGGGGAGTGAATGAACAGCACTTTCCCTTCCCTCTGCATCCATGGCTGAAGTGCCCTTGAGCAAAGCACCTAACCCCAAAAGAGGAATAATTCATACCTTGCTTGGTTCAAGGTATACCATAATCATGTGGTTTAATGTTGGGTTTTTTATGTTTAATATAAGAGTTCATTAATTTTAAACTTGTGGACTCATTTTGGTGCCTCACTGTTTTTTCTTTAGAGGGTCAGATCGTTGAACCCAAGATGTCTGCCAGTTTTGTACCAGACCACAAGGCCTCCATGGTGTTGTTCCTAGACAGAGTGTATGGCATTGATAACCAAGACTTTCTGCTGCATGTGCTTGAAGTTGGTTTCCTCCCGGACATGCGGGCCTCCGCATCTCTGGACACGGTGAGCTGTTGTTTATGTCATTCCATAACAGAGAAACACAAGTACATTACTATATATATAGATATATCTGTGTCATCTGGATTCATCAAAAACAATTTCAGGGAATGTGTATGTTTTAGACAAGTGTTTCTTAATTTCTGATCCCGGAGTACGTACAGATTTTGAAGTTTTTTTCTGTTCCCATATTCAACTCATCAGCTCATTACCAAGCCTGAACTGGGGAAGAGAAGGAAAATGCCAAAATACACAGGGCAGTGGTACTGCAGACCAGAACTGACAAAAACAGTGATCCGATGCATATTAACCCTAACACTTCTAGTGTAGAAAAGAAAATACAACAATTGAAAAAATAAAAAAAGACACCATGTATTTGCAGTACATAAACTCATATTTTTTTTTAATGAAAATAATAAATATTTCCTACCATCATATTTATTTATTCAAGCCACCAGAAATTAAAATCCTTAACTTTCTACCCACAAAACTCTAATCTAGTTACACTATGTTTAAAAAAAGTAATATCAAAACACCTTTTCTAGTCTTATTAGACTTGCAGTTAGATTCAAGTTTCAAGAACAATTTAAATAATTTTAATAGAGGTTGATTTGAGTGATATTAGATTTCACTATGGCACTAGGCTATGATTTCACTTACCCCATTTTGTGAAAACATAACTCTAATACACATTAAAATATTTTAACAATGATTACTTTCCATAGACGGTGGTACAGTGGTTAGCACTGTCGCCTCACAGCAAGAAGGTTCTGGGTTCGACCCTGTTGGCTGACTGGGGACTTTCTGTGTGGAGTTTGCATGTTCTCCCAGTCACAGCGTGGGTTTCCTCCGGTTGCTCCGGTTTCCTCCAACAGTCCAAAGACATGCCAACTGGTTACACTAGATTGCCCATAGGTGTGAGTGGGAATGGTTGTTCTTCGCTGTGTTGGCCCTGCGACCTTCCCAGGGTGTACCCCGCCTCTTGCCTGAAGTCAGCTGGGATTGGCTCCAGCTTCCCATTGACCCTGATGCATAAGCAGCATAGATGATGGATGTTTCATAGAATGATAATATCTGAACATGTTTCTTTACATTTGTTTATGCTTCAGGTGGCATTCAGTACCACAGAAATGGCGTTGGCACTGAACCGTTACCTGTGTTCAGCCGTTCTGCCACTTCTGACCAAGTGTGCTCCACTGTTTGCGGGTACTGACCACCGTGCCATCATGATTGACTCCATGCTGCACACCATCTACCGACTGTCCCGCGGCCGCGCGCTCACCAAGGCCCAGCGTGATGTCATCGAGGACTGCCTCATGTCCTTGGTCAAGTCAGTTAGGCTTCTGTTTATTACTTATCATTGTGTAGTCGAATATATCCAGTATATATATATATATTATATTTTTCTCAGCAAACAATATTCATGAAAATAGTAGGTATGTTTGCAGATGTAGGTATAACATTTAGTTTGGCATGAGAGTGTCCTTTTTGCACTCCTCTGGTCTCAGGTTTGGTAGACAGTTTGGTATTTTACATGTGAGCATCATAGCATCTGATTCACTGTCTTGACTTCCTTGTTTGTTTTCAGGTTCCTGCATCCGTCAATGCTGCAGCATCTGTTGCGGAGACTTGTATTCGATGTGCCAATCCTCAACGAATATGCCAAGATGCCTCTAAAAGTATGGGCGCTCGTTTATCACACTTTTGCACTTCTTTACACTAATGATTATATATGAGGTGACGCTTTATTTCTCTTATATCAGCTGCTGACTAATCACTATGAGCGCTGCTGGAAGTACTACTGCCTACCAAATGGCTGGGCTAATTTTGGCACCACGTCAGAGGAGGAGCTGCATCTCTCACGTAAACTTTTCTGGGGAATTTTTGAGTCTCTAGCACACAAGGTGAGACACGCATGCATAAAAGTTAGGTTTGAGAAAGCTAATAAAGGGATGCACAACTGCTAAGACAAGCATATTGATTGTTCTGACAGAAATTCGATGCAGAGTTGTTCAAGATCGCCATGCCATGTATCTGTGCCATTGCTGGTGCCATTCCTCCTGACTATGTAGATGCCAGCTATTCTGCCACAGAGAAAAAAGCCACAGTTGACGCTGAGGGCAACTTTGATCCCAGACCTGTGGAGACTACCAAGTGAGTATTATGATGGCATGGTATCTTGGCTGAATGAAAAGAAAAAAAAAAACAGTTTAGAATTTAGAAAAGCCAGAGTACTCCTGCACAATTACCCTAATGTTTGTCTACCACATCTGCAGCATCTGTAAGTGCAATCCTCTGAAAAAAAGGTGTGAAACTCTCTTATAATGATGCTTTATGGGAGGTGTGAAACTGATAAAATAATTAATTAATTAATTGATTAATTAATCTTCAGGGCGGCACGATGGTGCAGTGGTTAGCTCTGTCGCCTCACAGCAAGAAGGTCCTGGGTTCGATCCCCGGGTCACCCAGGGTGCCTTTCTG
>JAQQZX010000040.1:25240344-25259936 GCA_030068355.1 Notoglanidium maculatum | reverse complement strand
TCTCTCCCTCTCTCTCAGTCGCTCCTTCTCTCTCTCTCTCTCTCTCTCCCTCTCTCCCAGTCGCTCCCTCTCTCTCTCTCCCAGTCGCTCCCTCTCCCTTTCTCTCTCCCCCTCCCTCTCTCCCAGTCACTCCCTCTCTCTCTCTCTCTCTCCCTCTCCCTGTCTCTCTCTCTCTCTGCATCCACTTCCCCTCTATCCTTCTCTCTTGCTGACAGGCTGTGTGATGAGCGTGAGGAAAAGTCCAGAGCGCAGATTATTTATCAGCAGTACTTACTCACCTGAGGAAAGAGAGCGCGAGGGAGAAAGAGTTGGATCTGGGACTGAATTAAAGGTGGGAAGCCATTGAGATTAAATTAGGTCTCTGATATGGTGTGGGAGTTCAATAATTCAGACGAATGCCGTCCTCCACCTCTGAGGACCGGGCCAGTTAAAAACAGGCAAGAGAGAGAGAAAGAGAGGGATTAACATAAGCGGAGAGAGAGAGAGAGAGAGAGAGAGTAATGGACCTGCTATTGTGTATTCTCTGTGCTCTGCTCTTTCCCCTCTGCACACCCATTAATCTCTGTCAAAAATGCTCATTTGGTAAGCGGCCTATAGTGTGTGTGGGGGTGCAGAGGGCAGGAGGGATAGAAAAAAGAGAGAAAGAAAGAAGAAAGAGAGCCATGGACTCAGCCTGTATTTGATTTTTTCCAAACACACTGTGTGATGTGTAGAAGAAAAAAAGAGAACGACATACCGTCTCTCGGGTGTCTTCCTCTCCTGCTCCACCTCCTGAAACAATGCTAAAGGCTTTCTCTCTCTCATTTTCTGTCTTTCTCTCTCTCTCGCTCTCTCTCTTGTTTATGCGTCTCAGGCCTGGGATTTTGCTCTCTGTCATTCCTGTGACATTCATGCAGTCTGAATTTTGCCTCCCGGCTGCGCAGACGCAGGACACACGGCTGCAATTCATAACGTACTTATCATGTAACGACGCAGTCGATTCTTGTGATTTAAGACTCATTATATCTGCACTTGGCTGAGGATAAAAGCATGAAATTGCAGGCCGTTTGGTGAGTAACACACTGTGTGTGGTGCGGTTCTAGGAAAATAATCAACAGCAGAGTGGTGTGTTGAAGCTACTGCTGTCACAATGAAGCTGATTATTTTCCTGTAACGGCTCGTTCACCAGGTGTTTTCTTCTGGTTACACCACTGGGATCCGCAACCTATTACAACTTTCAATTTATTAAAGAATGACATGTCACGTTTTTGTCTGTAATGTTGTGGAACATCCTGTTATTCCTCACCATCCTCTCTTTTTCTCTCTTTAGACAAAAAAAAATTTGCAGATTGTCATGTTACCAAGAAACTGGAAAGCAGTGTAAACTCCTCTGTCCTGTTCCAGCTTTACCTCTGACTGTTACACAGCGCTCACACTGACGTGGAGCGTCCTCTGTCCACGTCCCTATGTACGAGCTGTTACTATAGAAACGATAACGTGTTATAACCAACACCTTCACGAGAGAGGCTGCTGCTATAACACAATAGACAACAGGAGCTAGCTTATTTGGTTAAAAGTGACTATAAACAGATAAAAAGTACAACACATCGTTATTATTAACGATTAACGACAAGGATTTATATACGCAACTTTCTTTAACAGAACCATAACTAATCGTGTGCAAGTATCACGTCACCGTGCCAACATCACAGATGGCGGAGTTGTGCTAAATCCACGTGAAGGTTTCTCCTGTGTGGATCTGTGACAAGGTCACGTGAAGGAGCGAGTGCAGGCAGCTGTGTGTAAACCTGCACGACGTCAGGAAGGAGACACGCTAAGCCCGTGAGAGAGGGTGAGGGGGGGGGGTTGAGTTTCCATGCTGCACATTTTCTCACCCTGTATTTAATTCCTTTAATCGTTTGAAGCTCGCTCTGGCATGAAGCACTTGGTGAGACGTGACGCTGTGACCACGCCTGCATGTGAGACACGGGAAACACAAACGTGAAAAAAAAAATCTCAAAAATAGAAAAATAAAGTAAAATAGATTGTAATGATTGCAGGGGCTTTGATGTCAGCCTGAGACCTGCAGAGCTTTCGAGTCCAAGTCGATATCTGATCAAAGAGCTGAGGATTTGTGTGATTTACTTTCATTTCCAGTGAAGCTGAGTGAGATCAGACGGTCAAACAGCAACCGGGCTCACGGGGAAATGAATAATAAACGACAGGATGAGGAGAAAGATTCCATCAGGAGGGTAATAACTGATCCTCACCGTCACCGAGACACGACACGCTGACACACACTTTACACCCAAATTACCGTAAGAGGTGATTCTGAGAATAATCCAGTTTAATCAGATGATCTGATCTGCAGTTTATTACAGGAGAGTTATGAGTGTGTGTGTGTGTGTGTGTGTGTGTGTCAGCAAGATGCAGAATCCTGATTGCACACTTCTTTTTATGTATGTGTGAGAGAGAGAGACAGCGAGAAAAAGACATGGAGAGTGAGACAAAAGAGAGAGAGAATAATAGAGTGAGAGACAGAATATGAATGAAGAAAATAAAGAAGTTAGAAAAGAGAAGAGAAATACAGACTGATATATTCAATTTAATAAAGCTTTATTGGCTATTTTATAAGTACGAGAGCTAAAGAAAGAGAGAGAGAGACAGAGAGAGAGAGAGGAATATATAGATCTATTTAGAGAGAGAAGGGAATAGAGAGAGAAAGACAGACAAAAGAATGAGTGGTGTAAGGGAATGGGAAAAGTTAGATAGAGAGAGAGAGAGAGAGAGAGAGAGAGAGAGAGAGAGAGAGAGAGTGGCAGGTTTTGACGCTCTACACAAGGTACTCTGTCAGTGTATGTTTCTGCCATTGAAAGCTGTTCATTATCCGGACGACAGGAAATCAGAACACGGAGGAAAGAGAAGACAGGAAGTGCTGAGGAGAAACACAAGGAGGTCCAAAAGTCTGAGATCAGTTTTTATTTCAGCTCTTATCAAATGTCAAAGAGTCAAACCAGGGCTTACGGGAATGTTAACTATGTGGCTGACTTTAGCAGTGAAGACTTGGGCTGCATCTGAATACTCCGTATGTACTAACGTTGCTTAAGTACCAGTTACACTTGTAATTGTGTCCTTACTACTGCGAGCGAGTACCAAGGACACAGTTCGGACGTGCTTTGCCGCCATCTTACATGTTGTTTGACCCGTATATCCACAGATGTACATATACATATATATACACCGGCACCGGCAGAAATGTTTAAACTGTTTCTGCGGAACATGGCCAAGGACACCACTAACACCATACAGCAACCAGCTTCGCTTCGGTCTGTCATTTCTCCCTGGGAAATTCTTCTTCTTTGCTTATTCAGAGGCTCCAGCTGAATTATGGGATAGCGTAGTGTAGTACCTTTGCATACTACGAATGCAGTACATCATCCGGGTACTGTTCACCTGCTGTAGCATTCGGACACACTACTGGTTACGGCATTCCGCGTTTTGCGTACCATACAGTACGGCAGTATGAATACTCGGATGCAGTCTATGATTACACAAATATACTAATGCTAATGACTAGCCTTCTTATTTACATACAACATGCTTTAAAATGTAACCTCATACAATTCACAAGTCATAAAAATAAATCTGTTGCTTAGCAACTGAGCAATATAGCATAAGGCTGACCAGCATAAGAGTCATTGTGTGAGTGAATCATTAAGGCTAACAATGTATTTTTATTTATATAATTTTTTTAATTTATTAACTATTCAATTTATAATTTATAAATCAATCAGCTGTCGAATATTTTCTACAGAGAGTGGAAAGAGTACGTTACAGCGACATGCATTGCCAGTGTCTACATTTCTCTCAGATTTCGGTAAAAAAGAAAAAAAAGTAAGAAAAAGATTCTAAAATGATATCGTAATTAAACTCAGCATCACGACTAGCATAACAAGAAACTCGAGAATTAAAACATTTACCTCAGACTATAGTAAATTACTAAAAAAACATAAAAAACAAGAAGTACCTGCATATGAATAAAACCATACTGTAATTACACTTAGCATCACAGCTAGCATAACAAAATTACCTCAGATATGTCAGTAAAATACTAGCTAATAAAGTTCATGTGACAAAAAATTATACTTTAATTACTTTTCATATCATTGCTTGTATAAAAAAAGCCCTCAGTCATACCAATATTTACCTCAGATATGTCGGTAATTTACTTAATTAAAAAAAACAAAAAAACAACCTTCATATGAGTACTGTAGTTACACTTAGCATCACAGCTAGCATAACATAACATTCAAATACCAACCAATACCAACATTTACCTCAGATATGTCAGTAAAACACTAAAATAGGTTCCATATGATTACAATTAACACAAGTTTCATGAATTCCATGTAAAACTGAGTCACATTCAGTTCAATTATATTTGTATAATTTTCTCCCAAAGCAGCTCTCAATGCTAACTGTATGTAAAGTGTTCATTTTAGCAATGAGAAGGGTTTTTTTTCTGCATTTGCCAACACATCTGAGATAAATGTTGATATAATCAACACTTTTTTGTCATATTTTGTCTCCTTTATGCTGTCGCCTCACCCTTACACGCTCTACAAAGAGTTGACAGAAAGATTTGTACAGATGCATGTCATTAGCTAGTGTATGCTGGAGTTTTCAGCAGGAGTGAAAGCACGTATGAATATGTTGTTAAAATGGACCAACAGTTACTTAAAATGTCTTTGATAAATGTCTTTAGCCTCAGTCATTACTGAAATAACACTGAGCGGTCGTATTTTAAAGTCGCCTAGCAACAGCATTGTCATAATTTTAGCTACTTGAATGATGATAAATAAAGCCATTTTGACAGCAATAACCAGTGTAATTAGCCAGGCAGTAGCTGAATGTTCCATCTCATTTCCAATCTCTGTACTATATCTTAATTAATATGATTCTTTCATAAACCTGGTTTAATTTAAAGCCAAACTCATTTTAAATTGTTGTTTCAAGACACTACTAAGAATCTTAAAAAGAAGTTGTTCTGTCTGCTAATATTCGCGCTCTGAAACAGAAGTGTTTCTCACGCCAGTTGATGTTAGTGGTCTCCACTCGGAAGTCTCCAGCAGGGGCTGTAATTATTTCATTTGTACCGTACCACAAGAGTGCACAAATATACAGACTAATGAGGGGTAGTGAGAAACAGGTGAGAGCAATTACCAACCATGGAAACATGGTAACAAGAACAGGAAACAAACACCATGTAAGGTAAGGTAAGGTTGGGGCAAATCGAGGCAGATGGTGCTGAAAATATGCCGGGTGAACAGGGACCAAATCGGGACCGACATGGCACTAATTCAACAAAAAAGGATGCTGTTAAAATCTGCATTCTGATTGGTCAGAAGGTGTTAATTAATTTTCCATAACAGCAGCTCTGACAGTAGCACAGCTGCAAATCACAGCCTCATATTAACATGCTCGTTCTTATACGTTACCGTTTCTATAGCAACAGCCCATTCATAACACGTGTTTAAAAAGATGTGTAGTCGTTGATATGGTGAAGTTTTCTGTAAAGAGACATGTATGAAGGAGTCAGCGCTGTGTAACAGTCAAGCTGGAACTGTAAGGTTTCTGGCATTTTCCGGATTCTCAGTAACATGACAAGCAGTGTTTTTATTTTTGTCTTATTCATTTCAAGAGGCCGGTGAGGGAGCGACGGTTTACAACTGCGGTAACGTAAGTGACAACAGGACCCAGCTTGTTTCACTGACGTTCCACAGAATGAAACAAAAATTGCAATAGTTGGAAAATCGTCGTGGTGTAAGAGGAATAAAACACTTTACGACACATTGTTATAAGAAAATAATTATTCAGAGTGGTAGCAGTAACTTCATCGCACCACCCCATCGTTGATTATAACACTATAACAGCACAACACACAGTGGTTCATTATGTTAAATTCTCCACAAACAGGAGCTTCTACCGCTTTTTTACCTGTGTGATTTGTAGCGCTATGTTCCATCATGTTCCTCACTGATATGTCACTCAGATAGAGATATTTTAATTGATTAAATTTCAATCCTGGGCAGTTTCATTATCCAGTACATCAATGACCACTTAACCTGAACACTGTTTTTTAAAAAAAAGGCAAATAGGCAGTGTAGTAATGGTACTCAATGATAAGCTAGTCATGCCCCATGCTGAACTGGTGGAAATTCACCCGCATTCCCTGAGCTGTAGGATGTTAAGAGTGCTTCTCCAGCAGGAATCCCACACCAAGGCTTTTAATGTCTCCATTCATCAGCTCTCTGCCTTGCTTTGTCCTCGTGTATAACACTTAAAACTCAGGGCCGACCTTACAGAGCCATATTAAAAGCCCATTAAGCTGTGTTTAGTGATATTAAAAGCCCATCAGCCGTGTTGGATGGCTTCCTTTGGGGCTGTAATGACACTTACCTTGTAAGGGCACTTTCACTTTAAAAGCGCTTGAATCGAACCCTGGTGTGAATACGGTGAGTGAGACTAGACATTGAGACAAGAAATACTGTACCTCTTGGTAACAAAAAGAGTTTGCACTTGACCTTGTACCACAACAGTAAGTGCCTTAATGGCAACCAGACATCAAAACAGTAGCTTGTGTATTGTGCATGAATTATCAGAATTATACCTGGTTAAAAGTCCAACTAGTCAAAGTGAACAAAGAACAAAAGACGTTTGAGAATATATCTATAACCCCGTCCCCTCTCACATACACCCAGTGTGGGTTTTTAGTTCCTTTTAAATGTGACAAAATTGGACTGAAGAAAGAATGAACCCAAATATGCATTTCTTTTGAAACAGTGCCTTAATAATTAAAAATTAATATGTTGTTAAAAATCAGGGTTTGTTTTCCAAGTTCTTCTTTCTGACACAATATCTGCTTCAGTGTGAAAGGGTCTGTTTACTGGTATGATTGTTAGTTATGGACTAACGATGTTGATAAGAGTGTGTTTCTATTCGCTAAGGCTCTTGCACTAGCGTTTGGATATGTGGGCGTGGCTTTGTGGATGGACGAGGTTCAACACATTTACATTAACCTACAGTTCACACTGTACAATTTCCGGTCTGTTTTTGTTGTTGAAGGCAAATGCCTTAAACAAAACGTAAAAGAATACTTTGTTCTCACAGTGTTAGCGTAGCTGCAACACTCGTGTATAGGGAGCATGACAAATTCACAAGAAAGTCCAAAATAAGATAAAATAGTGGTGATGGTGATAAATGAAAAATGCTAATAGACATTAAAAAAATACCCTTATTAACTCAAGCTCACTTTGAAAAATGTGTTTACATGAGTCTGATTCTGTACCGGAGCCCAGGTCGCGCTGATTGATGGCGTAAGCTTATTTGTACATAATAATTGTCTTTACTCGCAGATCTATCGTCAGAGGAGCTTCATTGTATGATCTGAAATGGAAAACCCACGTTAGTCTGTTTCAGAATTTATTAGAGTGTGACGAGTAATAATGCCCTAAAATTTGCTTATAATCAAATGATATTTGCAGTGCATATTTTAAAAGACTGTATTCTTTTTTGTTTTCTATGAATTTCTATTCTATCTCATGCCTATTCATTGATTATTTATTGTCCTTCATGATTTAACAGGGGGATTAGTATGCGTACCTAGTGTGGAGTGAGCTTTTTAAATATCTTATGATGTTTAAGCATTAGCTATGGAGGCGAGGTCACGTGCGCTGGATGCACTCCTGGGAGCCCTCTCAGTGGCGCATCTCTCCAAAGCTCAGGATGTGTGCTTCAGGGAGGGAAAGCAGTCTCATTATACAGAATATTGCCGCTCGCTCTATGTGCCCTCGGACACTCATTTGGCCCGGTCACAACTTCATTATGCTGCTTTTTTCGCTCCGTCACCGGCATGAATACTTCATGAACTTCCTACGTGGGTAGGAAGCCTTTGAGTGGCTGCTGCGTGTCAAGACACTGGCTCAAATTACTGCAGGGAGACGCTTCCCTCGCTTTTCTCCTCATCAGCTCGGGAGAGTTTTAAGATTCCGCTTGGCGAGCGGGGAATGCACACGCGCTCGCACACGTATACAAACATCCATAATGCAAACTCGTATAAATAATGTAAATAGGATGCACTGCATTCCAAACGATGGAGGCCTCAAAACTTTTGCACTACTTCACACATTACTAAACCACAGATTCCCCAACAAAGGATACTTTACTGAAATCCCCAGGCCATATGTGAAGAAAAATGTTTCTACTATATTCTAAAGAGGAATGGCTTACCCTTATTTAAAAAAACCACTTTTAATGACATTTTTTTCTCAGAATTTGGGACAGCAAGTTTGGGAATTTGGAATAGCAAATGAGGGAATTTGGGAGAACATTTTTGGGAATTTGGGACAACTGGAGTTTGGGACAGCATATTTGGGAATTCGAGATGTTTGATCATTTGGGACTGAAAGTTTAGGAATTTGGGACAATGTTGCTTGGAATTTGGCATGGCAAGTTTGGGAATTAAGGACAGCATGTTTGGGAATTTGGGATATCTTGTAAAGGATTATATTAAAACATATGAATATGATTTAAAATAACTGTTGTTTATTTTGCCACAGAAGTAAATCTTATATATAATTCCATCATAAATATGTGTAACATGTCAGTCATGACAATTTTACATTATGATCTCATGAATAAAACTAACCAAAGCATTTCATTTTATTCTAACTCAAGTTTTGTTGGGTCATCCTGTCTGACGCTGACCACACCCCTTTCCATGATGTCACATCAATTAAGTACAGTGACATATGTTTAAGGGATCAATAACATGTTTTGATTTTCACATTTTTTTTCAGCACAGAAAATTAACGCTCCCAATTAACCTGATGTCCCAGGACGCCAGGCATCGGCCCTATTACACAGTACAGTATGCAGTATACATGCATCCCTGTGCGGCAGCTTCAATTATCGGCACCGAGGTGATTAAACGCTGTGCCGTGACTACATTACCCACATTATATTAATAGCTTAATAAGCTACCAGGTATAAGCAGGGGCATTTAGCATTAGCAGTGGGGTTTAAGTGCATGTTTCTCAGACTGATTGACAATCCAGGAGAAAGCGAATCAATACGGCCTCGCTGATAATAACGTCCTCATTATCCACACGCTCCGTGTTACAGTGATGCAGTTTTAAATAGGAGAGAGCAGTGTGTTAGCGAGGAGCATGCCCCAAACCAGGGGCACGTGCTAAAGCGAGAGTCACTTACACACACACACACACACACACACACACACACACACACAGGGAAGCTGTGGCTGGAGGATGAAGATGTGGGCGCTGATAGACAGAAAATATCAGTCAGAATGATTTGTGGTGGGAATTTTAATGCAGATTCATATCAATTATTGAGAAGATGATGATGGAGCCATTTTGGAGCAGACCACACTGACGAGTCTGAAAGTCTGAGCATGCTCACGCCACACAACTGTTTGTATTCTATATTTTATCGGAAAACTGATATATATTTTTCTGATATATATACAGTATGATCAGCCACATCAGAACAACAGTTTGCCTCAGATTAGTTTGCCAACAAAGCTGGCTTCTGGTTGTAATTACACCATATAATAGTGAGCCTAATGTTAGGTTGCTTGCTTCTTAACAAATATAACGGTTAGGCTTGCTAGTAATGAATTACACTACGGTAATCTCACGCTAGCTGTTGTTAGTTGTGATTGGCTAAAATTTGCTAAAATACAGAAGGCCATGAATTTACACTTTTTTACTTGTTTTACTTGGCCTGGTTTCTTGTGATAAGTTATTTTTGTCATTATCCAGTATCCATGGAGACGCCCTGGGCCTCGGAGCTGGCCAGCGATGTAGTTCAGGACAGAATGAGGCTCACTTTGATTGCACCTGTGATAAAGCTGTAGTCTTGCTAACTGCCTTTTTAAATGACGCACTAATGTGAACATTGTCTGTAATGGTGAGACATTAAGCTATTTCAGCCTGCATCAGGCCTCGACCGAACAGAAATGTTACGTGTTGATCGATATTCTCCTGCTGTTCTGACATTGCTGCGCAGAATGATAGGCAATGACTCGGTAATGCTTTCTCGAAATTTATGTTGTTATCACAGGAAAACAATGTTTCGAAATGTCGTGATAAATAACTCGACATCACGTGAAAACTACCGAATAAAATATGTAACTCCATGGCTTTTTGGGGCTTCCGTACTAAAGCACCTCACTTGCAGTGAACATAAACTAATGAACACATGACGTCCTGTACGCTTCCTGATTTTTTCCTGCCTTCTGACATGAAATACGGCTTTTACACTGGTATAATATTAGTTAGTTTATGCTATATAATAATTTATCCGCATTTGCTATGCTAGCAGCTATTTAAAAACAGCACTGAAGTAATATTAGCTAGATTAACGTTCAGAGATCATTAAAATGGACAGCCAGGTTTGCTAGCAAGCCAGTATTTACTTACTGGTACTAAATACAAAAGTCTGTTGTTTTGGTTTATTAAAAACTATCTTATAAATCTTACACTCACAAAACATTCCATGGTTTTTTTTTCTTCAATTTCCCACTTTTTCTTCCACACCTCACCTGACCTTCCTCTCCTTATCCCTCCATCCGTGCTCTCATATCTCTCACCCGGGAACTGAGAGCACACTTTATTACACTTTTATTAGTGGAGATGGAATTGGGTTTGGGATAAATATCTCGACAAACTGCACTGTTATTTTTTTAACTTCCAAAATGAAATCTGTTGGATGTCACGATAAGGTGCGCTCATACGAGGGTCAGAACGTTGTTTGTGTGTTTGGCGGACTTTCACCGATACATCGAGCATCGGGTCTTCTGTTTGTGAAACACCGTGCATGCTTCATGTTAATCTCTTCACTCTTCTCCATATTTATCTGCTTCTCTTCGCTACTGTCAGGTTTGTATTGAAACACTTCAATACGTCGTCACTCTGGCTTCCTGATTAAAAAGGAAATACATCAGCATTCAGAATGAAATCACAGCCAGGAAGCCCTTTCCTGGGAACTTGATTGGCTCGTACGTATTCCTGTGAGAACTGGACTTCGTTGTTTGACTGCGAGTTTGGTTCCTGCCGTCCATCACTTCGCAGATACAAGCAGAAAACTCTATTTTTACCCTCTCAAAGTTACTGAGGGTGACAGAATGTTGTTCTGGATCCTTCAGGCTCACAGTGGACCACAATGTACACTCTTTTAAACCACTGTGGAATACCTAATATTCTGTCCTTTCTCTCTCTCTGTCTGTCAGTTGAGCTGAACATGTACTCCTTCTGCCTGATTCTGACACATTTCTACTGCTGCAGTTCCTCTCCAACCTGCCGGATTCACATTGGTTTGTTTTTTCACTTTTATTCTCTTATATTTTTTCCCTAAGACCCTCCAGATGGCAGGATCGTCTGCGTTATCGTAACACCTTCCACAAGCACGTAGTATCAGCGCACCTGCTCTCAGGATCCCTCGGTGTTAAACACACAGGTTCTGTCGAATCAGTGTGATGAATGTCTTCAAATCTTCCGCCTACAATACACTTCACTGATGCGTTCACTTACTCTCCATTTCCCACTCCTTTTTTTTCAGACCTCGCCTAGTTTCCCCTTCTTGCTAACGTCTTTATCTCTCCATCACTGCTCACTTATTTCTTTCCAGGGAACAGGGCCTGATCTCCTGAGGAAATACCTTAAAAGAGAGGAGACTCAATCACTCTGACTAAACGGAGCCGAAGAGACGCGACCCTGCGCTCGTCTGTCGTTAAGAAGCAGGGGATAACCAGGCATTGATGAAGATCAGATGGAACAAACAGCTCTGTGCACCGAGGCTTAGCTATGGATGTGTGAACCTGCATGGATGGAGTCTGTTCATTCTAATGTTAAGAAACTGAATTGTGAAAAGGGGGGACATCTACGTTCTCCGTACATATGCAGTGTTTATTCCATTTAACCCGAGCCCGGGTGTGGTCTCTACCTCAGTGTGGTTCTTTAGGCAGGCGAGAACACAGCAATCAGCGTCCAAGTGTGCTCCCACACCTATTAGTCCATTCAACAAGTCTGAATCAGGTCAAATAATCTTTTGTTGGGCTTAATTTATAAGCCCATAAAGCTTATATGTTATATATATATATTATATATAAAGCTTTATGAAGCTGCACATAATAAAACAAACCACTTATTTCATTCAACCTTTCATCAACCTTTCATTCAGCAGTCTGTCATACAGCGACGGGAAAGAAAATCAAAACAATACTTCACCAGAAATCACAAAAATCACTTGAGTACGGAGAACATGGAGCTGGTGCTAAATTACAAAATTAAATAATTCTATAAATAACTAATTTGAGATGTTTTCTGTGTCCCATTTGGTGTTTATTTCCTCTTCTTTTTCAATATTCAGCGTGTTTCTGTAGTGTTACAGCTCTGTCGTTTGGCTCAGTTCGTGCCTCGCATCTCAGTTTACCAGCTCACAAAAAAACTACAAACGTGCATTTATGAGTCACTTCCTGCAGTCGAGTCGATTCAGAGTCAAATCAGTGGGAAAAAATGTGAAAATCTGAAAAAGAAATAGACAGCAGTGGGTTAATCTAGGTGAATTTTAACAGCTGTGAATTGCAATCTTTGTGAGCATGATCTTTAGCATGTAGCAATATATGCATGTGAATATGAAGAAAACCCAGTAAATCTGGCAGGAATTTGTAGTTTGGTTAAGCCTATCAGTTTTGCCCAGGAGCTACACTTTTCTTACCAAAGACCTTTTCCATAAATACATATTGACATTTTAATGCACTCACTTCAAAAGGCACTGTTCATCTATATACCCCCAGCTTTAAATACTTTACTCTTGCACCTTTTCATTGATAGAACACCCAACAAACTTTCAGGTGAAATACAATTAGAAACATTTTTGTGGGAAAAAAGAAAAGAAAAAACATACAATAACCCGGTTGCACAAGTGCGCACTCTTTTATAATGGGTCATGTGACTGTGCACAGAATTAACCAATCACATTCAAACTCATGTCCAAAAGTAATTATCATACAGCCGTCATCACTGAAGAGATTCTCCAAATAAAGATCAGCAGTTTCTGTTCGACTGCTGAACCGTGGTCCTCAAAAAGCTTACAAGGCATGTACAGGATCTCACTGTGAAAACATATCGATCAGGAGAGGAGTACAAAAGCATTTCCAAACATTAGATGTATCATGGAACACTGTAATGGCCATCATCATCATCATCAAGTGGAGAAAATGGAGCACCACAGTGACATCACCGAGAACAGGTCATCCATCCAAAAGTGATGAAAGAACAAGAAGAATACTTATCAGGGAGGCGGCTGAGGGACCTACAGCAACATTAAAGGAGCTGAAGGAACATTTGGTGAGCTCTGGTCACTCCCTGCATGGGACAATCTCTCATATTCTTCACATGTCTGGGTGACGACGTGGGGAGGCTTGACTGGAGCACTTTCTCATGAAAAATTAGATGATCTTGGCTCACCTCAACCCTATGGCAAAATATGGTATGATCTGATGAGACCAAGGAAGAGCTTCCAAAAAATATGTTTGGCTCAAAACCTAGACAGATAATCCCCTAAAGAACACCATACACACGGTGAAACATGGTGGCGGCAGCATCATGCTAAGGAGCTGCTTCTCTTCAGCTGGGACTGACGCTCTACTCACTACAGAGGGAATCATGGGATCAGGGAATCACCAATCTGTTCTGGCACAAAACCTTCAGGCCTCTGCTCGACAGCTGAGGATGAAGAGAAATCTCACCTTCCAGCACGATTATGATCCAAAGCACAACTCCAAGTTACCAAAGGAACGGCTTCAGAAGAAGAAGATCAGCATTTTACAGTCAGAACCCAGATCTAAATCCTAATGAGAACCTGCGGGTTGATTTGAGTGGGGCTGTGCACAGCAGATCTCCTGGCAAACTGAGGGGTCTGAAGCCCTTTCGTGAGGAAGAGTGGAATAAAATAATAAAATGAAGATAAGTTATGACAGTACACTCTTACCCAAGAACACAGAGTCCTGTATCACAAGCAAGAGCTGCTTTAACATGGTGTTAGGGGGAGTGCATGGGTTGCTATTTCACATTAAAGGTGAATGAAAGATCTGATATGATTTATCTTGGTGGGTTTTTTTTCTATACAACATAAACCCTAGGGTTAGGGTTTGAAGACGGCCGCCCCCATAAACTCCCTCCCGGTGTTGAGCTGCACAGTGACGTTTACTGCATACTGAATCTGTGACCTGATGTGGTTCGAGGCAGATTTTTTCAATTGAGACTTTTATTATTTGTAGCTCCAGTACAAAACTAAAGAAGCAAACTTCAAAGACCAAACATATTTTGTGTGATCGACTACATTTGGGGTAAAGAGACACTAAAATGCCTTTAAGTTTGAATATTTTACATGGTGAGACCACAGAGAGGACGTTTAGGAGTCAGACGTCTCAATCTGGGAATAGATGAAAGCCAAAATAAATGACTGCCTGTAAGAACAACCCACAGCTCTGTCTGTGTCCTTCTCTCTCTCTCAGCCTCTCTCTCGCTCTCTCTTTCTTTCTTTCTTCTGCTGTCTCTCTCTCACTCTTTCTCGGTCATTGCTCAACTCTAATAAAGACCAATGACGACGTTACTGAGCAATTAGGGCCGCGCTCTCTCACCACACTCCACCAATTAGTCTCATCCCTTTGCACATGTACATGGCATATGGCGAGAGTTATTCCATAATTGTGCTTTTCAATGAGGCATGAATACAGGCACAGATATTAGATGTCAACTGCAGCACTTTGTATTTTTAATAATCTTTTAGATTGCATGAATATCACTGATTCAGGAAAGTGTTTATACTGTAGTATTGATTATCAGTACTTAGCATCGCTGTGCTTTAAATTACCAATTAATTTGCCTTTTTGGAGAACAGGACCAACTAAAAAAACCTTAAAAAATAAGAACTGCGCAATCAGGAGGGATTGGTCAGAATTCCTTCAGAAGCAGCCTACAGATGTTGGCAGGATTGGTCAGAATTGCTTTGGAAGCAGCTGACTGGTCAGAATTCCTTTTGGAATGGGCAGGTTTGATCATCATTCCTTTAGAAGTAGAAAGGATTGGTCAGGATTTCTTTGACAGCAGGCAGGAATGGGATTTAAAAAACATCCAGCACTTTTAGCACTTCTATTTAGTGAGAAAAATGCAGAACGTGTTATTCTGACATGACCGTGAGCAGAAGGACACCGTGGACCTGACACGGCGTCACTGAGGGAGTTGACAACACGCAGGCACCAGGTGCAATCTTCCACCTGCTCGGTGTTCTGATGATGAACTTGAACGTGAAATGACATTTCTTTTTCTTGCTCTCCTTCTCCGAGTCGTTCTCTCTCTCTCTCTCTCTGCTTCCTGTTTTGTCTTGTCTTTTATCGCCTCCTAGCAGGCACTGACTAAAATGGAGGAAAGTGTTACCCAGCCATTCATATCACACACACACACACACACACACACACACTTAGAAGCTTGTATCAAACCATCCGTTCAAGCATCTCCAAATCGATTTCAGCCTCTGCTCAAGTAACTAGATTTAAATGTTTACAGTGTTGGACTTTTCACACTGCACTTCCTGACTAAACAAATGGAGGAGGATTAAATGTTAGATTCTGTTACCCAGCATGCCTGGGACCTGGACTTGTTCTGTGGGTCAGTTTAAACAGCGTGTGTCATTAACACCTGTGACATCATGAGATTTCGTGATAAAGTACCTCGGAGATGTAAATTTAACATGAAACCACAGAGCTAACATTAGGATGCTGTATCTTGGTTTGAGGGTGGTGTTGCAAACCGCTACCTCCTGAGATGCTGAACTTTCCAGCTTAGCTATAGCATTTACAATTTTAATCTCATGCAATTTTAACCTCTTGCACTTGCGATGAATGTGACTGAAATTCACGTGCCAGTTCACTAAAGGGGAAACGGCGTAGAATGTGAAAGATGTGAATTTGTTTCTGGCAGCAGTTGGTCTACATTGTTCTTCTTTATCTGGATGAACTTTGACCTGTGAATTTACAAGCCTAGGGCTTGCAAGCCAATAGAAGCCAAGTGGATCTGTGGTCTAAGTAGGTCTAACTGCACACACCATCTACTTGACTTACTACTACTAGTACTAGTATGCCTACTACCTCACAGGGCCACCATCTCTCACACTACACCACCCTTAGTAGACTCTGGTTTAGTGTTTTGGCTTAGGGTTAGTGTTAGGGTTTAGGATCAGTGTTAGGGTTTAGGGCTTGGGTTTAGAGTTCGTGTTAGGGTTTAGGGTCCGTGTTAGGGTTTAGGGCTTGGGTTTAGGGTTAGGGTTTAGGGTCATTGTTAGGGTTTAGGGTCAGTGTTAGGGTTTAGGCTTAGGCTAGTTTCAGCAGTACTTCCGGGTGTTAATGCATGTTGTCTCAGGGGGTGTGTTGTGTACTGAATTGGGCGTGTCATGTTATAAAGTGGGTGTGTCTTGTTGGCTGCAAAACTGCAGCTATACCCTTCATGTTTGGTCAGTAAAAAGGAGGAGCTGGCAATTAGTAACTGGCATCACAACGGACCTTTGCCATTGACTTTAACAACTCTTTTCTCACCGTTGCGATGCACACATGTAGGGAAAAATTCCCATCTTTCTTCTTTGACATGATTGATAATTCCATCTTTTTGTTTCCTTTGTATGCTAGTATTTTCTTGTTAGCAATGCTGATACCTCACTTCAAAGATCTTTTCCCAGTTCCTTGTAGATGGCCTCCTTAACTGCTACTTCTTTTCCAATATGTTATACATTATTCCTCTATTCCACTCCCTGAGTGCCATGTTACATACTGTATGATGCCACAGTGTGAATTAAGACAATAATGGGATAAATAGCTACTCAGATGTTCATTGAAAAATCTGTAGAAAGTCCATTCCTAAAGATTTAAAATGACCTGGATGACATAAAACAATCATAGGTATGTTTTTCAGTCTCTGTGTTGCATCACACGTACAGTACCTACAGCAAATTTGCCATTTTCCTACATGAAAAGCTTTTAAACACTTAGCTAGTTAGAGAAATATAATTTGCCTGTGGTGACCCACTGGAATGACATGCTATTAGTATGACTACAGTACTTTTTATTAAACATGCCCTTGTCATTTCCCCTCAGAGGATTCCCCGTCGCGATACACTGAGGGTCTGTTACGTTCAAAGCAGCACAGCTATTCCATCCATATACATGAGAGCTGCCATACTTCACTTCATTCTGCTGGTTAATTAGCAGGCTAGCGGCTCCCCGGTGGTTCAGCTGTCTAAGGTTTCACCCTAGTCCACTGTGCCACATCCTTGGAAGCCCAACAGCTTAATTGGTCCTGCTCTCTGGGTGAAAAGAAAGGGAGACCTGGTTACTCTCTTTTCCCGTTGGTTAACGTGATGGGCTGGTTTTCTATGATGCAATGGTTTCCTGTATCTCAGAATATATGTATTATTTGAAAGACTTTGATCTTCTAGATTGGCAGACAGAAACGGGGTGGGAATTAGTACCAAAATTGGATGGACTGGGTCAAAAAATAAAGAGTTTGCTCGTGATTCAGAATTTCTGATCTCCAATTTAGAAGAAGCACAGAAAACGTACCCTGGAATTCACACTCAGGAAGGAGTCATCAGCATGTGATGTTATCTGCACATGGCACACTCACACTAAATGAAATGACACATTCCTAGTGTTGTGTGATTAAAGCAGGCTTTGCTTAGATTAATCAGCATACAGATTTGGTATTGGTTAAAGGGTAGCTCGTCATGTTTTTTCCCCGCATTCATGTTTAAAAAGCCTCCTTGTGGCCTTATTTACACTTCTGAGTCAATTTAGTGAGCGTTTCTTTTGACATTTTACCTGACATCATCTTGCAACGCTTTTTAAGAAGAGTTGACTCAGAAATGTAGAGTTCCATTTTCTTTCTGTGCATTTTTGCTTTAAACTTTGGAGCAGAAACAAAGTGGCACATGCTGCAGTCATTGATTTGTGGGTGGTGTGACTGGACTGAAGTGCACTAAGGAGGGGGCAGCCTCAGGTTACACAAGGAGGCTTAGAGAAGCAGAAGTGGACTGAAAAGCAGCGATAATTGTCCTCTTGCTGTGCAAGATTTGAGCCGCATTTATTCCTTCTACCTGCAGCGACTTTCTTTTTCCCTCACAGCATCCTTTTTTCCCTCCTCACCGCTGATCCACTCACAATGCTGTGCCTTTCAACATAGCTCTCATAATGCTTATGCCAACTGCATAGTGTGTGTGTGTGTGTGTGTGTATAGGTATAGATTCACACAGAAGGACCTTGGCAGAACAGCTACATTATTTAAAACTGTTGGCATGCAACATATGCAAAGGCTTTTAAAAAAAAATGATGGTGAATAACGAACATGTTTGGAATTGTGTGTGTGTATGTGTGTGTGTGTGTGTGTGTGTGTATGTGTGTGTGTAGGGTATACAGCTCTTTTTCCCTCGCTGATCCACTCTACGCTCTCACGTTGCTCTTCCTTTCCACACAGCTCCTATACTGTTTATGCCAACAGCTGTGTGTGTGTGTGTGTGTGTGTGTGTGTGTGTTTGGCCAGCATAACCTGAATAGACTCATTACCAGATTTGGGACCTGAATAGTTTAAATAGATTCATTATTTAAAGTGTTCAGCGCACCATCCATGCAAAAATGATGATGGTGCTCTCTGTGAATGCAGAGTAGGAGTGTGTGTGTGTGTGTGTGTGTGTGTGTGTCAGGATGTCTGCTTCTGCTTTTAACAGAGCCAGAAGGTGTAGCAGGACATCCAATTAACTCCCTCACTTCGAGACAGACTTCTCTTAGGAACAAAGCTACGTTAAATTATTTCAGCGCTAACATCCGGATCGATGTGTAAGGAATAAACCGCTGTGTGTCACGCTGTTACAGTAAAGTAATTAACAATGAGTTGATGAGATGAAACACAGTTACCTTTACCAGCAGAAAGCTGATTGTTTTCATGTAACAGCACATCCCCAAGTGTTTTATTCCTCTTACAGCTCAGCAATATACCAATGATTATTATGAATTTTTATTAAACATTATACCTTTTATCTGTTTAATGTTGTGGAACGTCCAAGAAACAGCAGAGTTCCTGTTCTCGCTTACGTTACCAGCTATAAACTGTCGTTTGTTACATAATTACATTTCTCCTTGCAGGAAACTTCACCCTATCAACAAATATAAGGTGTTTCTTATTATTCAAAATGCTATGGTATAAAGATTTATAAGAAATGCTAATTATTATTATACGTACGATTTTGCCGTGTTTCTCCTCAGTATGATTCCATTCAATTTTATTTGTATAGCGCTTTTAACAACAGACATTGTCACAAAGCAGCTTCACAGAAGTATATAAATTCATCCCAGTTTACCAAAACATTCTATACCTGAGAACCCCCCAGATCTGCTCCTTTACCTAATAGAAGGTTATTAACAAAAAGCTTGGCTAAACAAATGTGTTTTCAGCCTAGATTTAAACATTGAGACTGTGTCTGAGTCC
>JAQQZX010000040.1:25228870-25239386 GCA_030068355.1 Notoglanidium maculatum | reverse complement strand
AACTGTAGCTGCTGGTGCCCCTAAAGGCCTGGCTAATTTCACGTGCCTTAGGATAGAGTCTCCTATAACCAGAGCTCATTCAGACTGTCAAACACATTAAGGATATTAAAATAAAGAAAGCAAGGAACATAAAAAAAGGATTTGAAGCATCGATGCTAGCAAAGGGTCTCCTTTCTCAAGCTAATTTACGTTGTAAACCTTTCAACACAAACAAAATGCAGTTTCGATGAAATCGCCGTTAGTTGGGAAAAATGTCCGCATTCTACGTTTCACTCAGAGTTTGTGTAAATTTCCATATAAGGAGACTCATTAACATGACACCCGGATCAGATTTAAATTGTATAAGTGTTGATTATAAGTTTCTGTGGGCGACACGGTGCGATTGCTGCGGTTAGCACTGACGCCGCACAGCAAGATCCCGGGTCGCTCAAGGCTGTCTTGCTGAGTGGAACTGCTCGTTCTCCTCGTGCATGCATGGGTTTCCTCCGGGTACTCCGGTTTCCTCCTTTTCCTGTCCAAAGACATGTGGATTAGGTCTATTGGTTACACTAAATTGTGAATGTGAGTGTGAATGGTGATGGGGTTCATGACTGGAGACCTTGTTTGGGGCTGTAACAGGCCAAACCTTCACCCCATAGAGTCGGACGACTGTCGCTGGATGATCGTTGGTCATCTGCGCCAAAGGAGTGATTGGATTGGACAAGTTACTGTGATTTTATATACGGATTACCCTTTCAAGTTTAAAAAGCTTATTTATTTCAGTCACACACCTGTTTAATGTGTTAATAATGATCCAAAACCATTCAATCAGGGAAAAAATGCTTTTGGACCAAACAGTTGAGAGGAACTACCCGCTGGGGAACTCCCCTGAGCTGCACACCTGCAATCGCACCGCCAGCAGGATCACCTGAAGTGACATAAAGCGCATCAAAATCCATCGCATACATGATCAGTAAAGTCTGGGCTTTATTTGTAAAATCAGTATCAATAAAGTCTGGACCGTTTATCAGTGTTTTCTTTCCATTTTAATGCTAATATGCAGAGCTGTTGTTTACACGGCTAATGAATTACATGCATTTAAAGCTGAACCCGACTCAGAATGTTTCCTGACAAACTTTGTTCAATACGAAGATACAGAAATTTTTCATATAGACTGTCGGGCAATTAGAAAATCCATCAGTGATGATTCTTTCAGTGATTTTAGTGATGATTTCTGGCATGTCCTGTGTTCCCCCCTCTCGCTGCGCGCTTCCTCTTTGTTTACGTTTCTACCGTGTGGATCTGTCAGAATAATGAGACAGGCAGCACACACACATTTCTGTTTAAATCAACTTTCACAGCCTATTTTTTAAATTTCACTTTACTTTGCCAGCCGCTCCACCTCAGGTTTCAGCTTCTCTCGCCTGTTCACCAGCGCATGTTGTCAGGTGGGGTTTTTTTAGTGGCGAATTTGTGTAAGTTTCTGTCTGTTTTATTTTGTGAGTGAATGAACACTGTTTAATAAAAAGAAAAAAACGACTGCATGATTTGTAGAATCTCACTGCACTTCTGTCTGGACCGTTCACCGTACGCACGCACACAAACACACGTGTCTCATGGTTCCTGGGAGAGTACCTACACTGAAGTAGGAATAAGTCCCTAAAAACAGAGTTCTAAGAACTATAATGATTCTCAGTTCCTGCAGTGTGAACACACAAAAAGGGGGCTAATTCCTCTGACAGTTCCAAGAACTACGAAAAGTTCCTCCAGTCTGAACATGCCTAATATTAAGCGATGGCGCTGTTTCACCTTTTAGTTGTCATTTATGTTGTGTTCTGCTCATCGTGAACGTTCCCTTTTACTGAGTTTTGTGGGTGTGGCTTTTAGCGCTTAAAAGTGCCCTGCAAATGGCGGTATTTATCAGAGTTTAAAGAAAATCTGCGAATGAAATGATGTCCTGTGGTGTACAGGTGATCAGCACATGCCTGATTTTCCTACCTTTTTTCCATGAATTTTCCATGAGTATTATATTCGGTCATCATAACGCTAAGCATTTCCTGCCCTCTTTTTTTCGAAGGTGGCGTAACCTTCATTCTGTTGTCATCTCGGCCGAAATGACTTTTCCGAGTAAGGACGAGAGAGCGCTCCGGTGAAATGCCTTTAAATTGCCATAAATTAAGCTGTCAGTGCTTTTTTCCATTGCATGGCAGTGAGAAAGAAAAAGGAGTTTTGCTCCATTTCCTGATGTCACTGCGGCAGTCAGAGAGCGTAGCGAGCGCCGCTGCTTTAGAGACACTGATACGTGCGTGCAATCGCTGAAGTGAATGGGCCTCCTCCTGCAGAAAAGGAAAAACTATCCAGAGGAAAATATTCATAAATGGCATGGGGATCATAAAAACCACTCAGACGCTTGTCCAGAGAAATTAATTTAGAAAAATGGGAATTTTATGTGACTAGGTTTGATACTAGCTTGGATTAAGGAGCATTGCTAATAATATCCTTTTCAGCACAAGCAGTAAATAAACGTATTAGCTGGTTATCGTTGCTGTTTCATAAACGAGAACAGGAACAGACATGAATATTATATGAAATTATAAAAGGACAGAAAGTAGGACGTAGTTCTTTAATAAATAAAACCTTTTAGCATGTAGCAAAATTCTGGCTCGTAGATGAAGAAAACCGGTGCTCATGACGTGCCGCTGTATAAACAGAGACCCCGCTTTATCACAACAACCCGTCGCTGATTGTTTTCCTATAACAGCACCACACTCACAGTGTTTAATTCCTTACACAAAAGTCATGAATCAATATGTCAAAGCCTTTTCTTTTCAGAACTGTGTGTGTGTGTGTGTGTGTGTGCCAGAACAAAGTCATAGCTAATTATCTGCAGAATGCGACTTATTTATAGAACAGAATCGCTCCTGATATCACTTTTTCAATACGCATTCTCTCAAAGCAGCTTTTTATAAATGGAGACAAGCGGCGGTAACCTTCAGCGGCGTGAAAGCGCATACGTTCCTCTATGATAATACAGAAATTATAGTTTATACGGAGAATTAATTACTGCCGAAGCCATAATGATGTGAGTGGAGTCAGTATAACTGTAAGCTAATCATAGAAATTAATTCACTAACAAGTTTTATTGAAATATCCTGAATTTATCTGCTTATTTTTATTGTTATGCATGTTTCATCTTTTGTAAAAGGTTTGAAAGTTCTAGTGACGTCTCTACATCTGTCAGTAAGAGCAGCTGAGGAGCTGGGCACGGGCGATATGGTAATCACATCACGACATTACTGTGGCACTATGTGATGGTAATACGTGTCATGATAGGTTTGCTAATAATTTCCCAGCAATGGTATGACAGTAATGTTACATTTTAAAGAAAAAAACCTGTTTAGGACTTTATTTACCTAATGTCTACGCAAACATGATTGATTTTTGATATTTAATTATTTATACACACTGTAGGTTTTACACTAAAATACTTCAGAAGAAAAGGTTTACATTTTACAAAAGCTGGTTCTAGTCAGATTGTGATTATCTAAAAAACTGACCACTAGCAACAAAGCCCCGCCCACTTCACAGTCACGTCACGCGTGTGTTAGATGTTCAGTTTATGCATCGTCGTGATTCACACGTCCTTCCTTTTTTCTGTATTAACTTTATGAACCACACTGATGAGTAAAGACGCATTTAAACATTATCTTTTAATATTGATCTTTTCCCTCAAAATCTAAGGTTTTATATTCAAAACAAAAAGTCTCAGAAGAAGAGTTTCTTCAAATGTTCATCACTGTTAGATTTTTTTTTTTAACTGAATATAACAAAGTATTAAATTAGTGTTTATTTGGATTAAACGACAGAAATGATTTTCTATGTGTTAGAATATCAGAGATCACCCAGAGATGATTAAAGGTGCTATCTATTGTTATAAAACATCAAAGCCTGTTCACCTGTAGTGCCCTGTTTCAGAGCTGTGATCGATAGGGATCGTGATCTTCAACGAGTTTTATCATTTTTCAGCAGAAGTGTGAAGCCACTGCTCAGTGCACGCGATGCCGGCCAGAGGAGCGTTTATAATCACACAGCCTGCTAATGAAAGTCATTTATAACTGCACACACACACACACACACACACACACACACACACACAAATAATCAGAGTGCCCTGGGCTTCCTCTGCAGGAAAGCAGCTCCTCCTGGTGGTCAGTAGAGTCCATTACACACAGGAGAGCGGTGAGGTTCTTCCAGATTTCACTAATATTTTATTTGATATATTTGTGTTTAAATCAGGTTTTCTATCACATCTGCTCGTTATCTATCTAACAGCAGAACATAATTCATAAACATTACTTTATTCTGCTACAAAATTGTTCTTACTTTCCATACTGTAGTTTAATAAAACTGCCAGGACATCTCTTAATTCACTTTATCGCTTTTTTTGCTGCAAATTTCATTCAAAGTAAAAAAAAATAAAAACAAAAATCCATTCCACACAGCGTCCTCCTCCTCTCCAAGGATGATCACTTGCTCATGTATCGACCCTTTTTAATGTTTGTGTTTGTTTATTTTCAAATTATATATATATATATATATATTTCTAAAATTGGATCAACTTCAAAACATTATATCATATTAAACATTTGTTAATCATTTTTAAAAATTAAATATAATAGTTGAATGGGTTTCTTCCCCCCCCCCCCCAAAAAAAAATATATGTTTTAAATTGCATCCACGTCAGACCCGCAAACCTATTATTTATTTATTTAGTTCCCTTTTTTCAAAATATTTTAAAAGTGGATCAACTTCAATTGATTTCTGGACGACTAACTTCAAAAACGAAACTTAAAAATAGAACAAATCAAACTATTGTTTTTAAATTTCATATTAAGATGAATAAAAATGAACAATCTTTTTTTTCTTTTTTCAGAGATATTTTTTTTTGGAAAATGATTTTCAGAATTCAAAAATATATACTTTTAAATTGAAACGAGGTAAAAAACAAGTTCAAAAATCAAAACATCAAACAGTTATTTTCTAAAGCATAAATATCAGTGAAAATTTCATTCTTCTTCCCATGTATCCAGACTGAAAACATGGGTATTTCTTATACACATATTTTCTTTGAGTGTGTGTCATGGTTTCCACCAGCTCAGGCGTTAAGTGCAATGTGCAGCACTGCCGTGTTCTCAGGAGCGTTCAGCTGTGTGAAACGGCCAGAAAACCCCTCACACTCCCAGGAAGCGCTCAGATATTAGTCACAAAGCGCCGAGTGAAAGCACACAACCAGTGTGTGATGAAGACAGTGGCGCTCTCTGGGCAGTGTGTGCGTCCCTCACTGTACACCTCTAGAATAAGGAATTACACAGATACAAGACAATAAAAAGTACCAAAAAAACCCCATTAACCAGTTAGTTAAGTGCAGTTTAAGACGCCTGACCTGTATAACGCATGGTGTGTAAAGCTCACACCTTCAGCAGGAATCACAAACACATGGCCTCTGAGATCCGCTTTAATATCATATCAGATCAGTCATCACACACACTATACACTAAACCCACAGCCCAAATCTGCAGTTTCATAAACAATCATATTTACATTACAATTTGACACTTGTTCAAGATTATAATATTAATGAAAAAACCAAGAAACAAATAAAAAAACAATTATGCTGTTTTACAGTTTACAGCATTTTCCTCAAACAGGAGCATGTGAAGGTTCCTAACACACACACACACCATTAATCATCTTCATAAGTAATTTGCTGTATCTATCTAACTCTTTATCTCGCTATCTCACGCCACAAACAGATTTATCGTTCTGTTTCTACCATATTGACTCTCCTCGGAGTCTGGAACCTCCTGCCTCTGTAACTACACCCTGTTCCTAATAATTACAAGATAAATAACTGAATAGTAAACCTGGACTTTAAAAGGTTTAAGATGTGCATTAGTGAATAAATACTGAACTAAACATGGCTCTTGGTAGTGCACTGCTTGTGCATGAATAACGTTAGTAAAGAGCTGGGAGCGGTGCGTTTATACAGCGTGTCATTTAAGATGTTTATCATGTCGAGCTCGGAGATATGACGAAAATATTATATCACAATTCTCCTACGACAGGTACCATGAACTGTCAGCAAAACAGCAGGAAAATAAATCCAGCTCGATGATTTTTATAATGTATTTGTATTCATATTTTATTTTCTCATTTAATTCTATACAGGGCAATGCGAAAAGTCCGGATCCGCAGGCAGTTCTTTATTTAAATACAGATATTTCTGACAGGAAGTGCTCCCATTGACAGGCGTCAGGCTTCTGTTAGTTTCTAAACTATCTTGGAAATAAAAGAAAAAGAAAAATATTAAATTTCATATAAGGCATAAAAAATGCCTATGGACCCAGTCTTTTTCTGCGCCCTGGATTTATTTATTGAAAAAGTTTAAAATAAATAAATATTTAACACTGAGTAGGAAGAGGTTTTAACATTGTGCCATTTTAAAGATTAATTAGCAATTTTTAGCAACAAATCAGCAGCTTCTAGTGAGTTCATATTTATTTCATTATGCATATTTTGGCATCGTTGATCGTGATATGGCTATTATATGGTCATATCACCCAGCACTACTAACATGCATAAATTCACACTGTGTAAATCTCACATCACCTTTTGCTTACCTAGCGCCTGTTCTAATTTCTCAGAGTCACACGTTATTCACACGTCCCTGGAAGTAAAGTAAATGGCCAAGAGTCCACGTGTGAGACAAATACTACAATATGTCACTACGTGAAACTCTCGTTTGCCTCAATAAGGAACTGAGCAAAGTTAAGTGGCTGGAATTCAGTCACTCTGTGAGAAGAACTAAAACTCTAATTTTCTGTGAACTCCCAAAACAATAACAGAAATCAGGAAAGCGGGCCGGCTAATACAGCCCTGGCTTAAGTTCCAACTGAATTATGATCCAATTTATAGCCATGCTGAAGTCTTTGCAGAAGGTCACTGTGGTTTCAGCCGCGTACTGCTGCAATAGCAAGCTGAAATTTCCACCAGACATTAATCACAGTGGAAGAAATGAGCGCGTGGTTCAGCTACTGTGGAAAAAAAAACAATACTTCAGACGCAATACCACATATATATCATCACAGTTACGCTCCACACAGAGTCCGAATCCACAACCAGAATCTCACTTTTATCAACTTATCAATAATATCAATGTTAAAGTATCCAAGAAAACAATATATAAAGGAGGAACAAAGCTTGAGAAATCCGGAGTCGGGCATTACGCACACACAGCCTGCTCACAAACTGCACTCTGGCTGTGACCATTACTTACGATGAACAATGTTTTCTCCCACAGCGATGTTGGACTGTGATTGGTCGTAAGGTGTTAATTACTTTACTACAACATCGGCTCTGATCGTCATCACAGGTTTATATTAATGCGCTCGTTTCTATAGCAACAGCTCGTTCACTGGGAGGGACGTGTATGGCTACACGCTTCACATAAACCGAATAAAGCAAACCAAGGTATGAATTATTTCTCTGCATTTAACCCCTCCAAGCAGTGAACACACACACACAAGTGAGAAGTGAGCACGCACACACACAGAGACACACACACACACACACACACAGAGACACACACACCCGGCGCAGTGGGCAGTTACGTGCTACAGCACCCGGGGAGCAGCTGGGGGTTAGGTGCCTTGCTCAAGGGCACTTCAGCTGTGGATGCAGAATTAAGGGAAAGCACTGTTCATTCACTCAACACACACACACACACACACACACACACACACACTTCCCAGTGGTCCAGGGAATCGAACCAGCGACCTTTCGGTCCAATGTGTCATTCTTTAGTAAATGAAAAGATATAACCCTAACCCTAGATTGCTGTCATAAAAGAGGAAAATGTAAAGCACTTAGGGATGGAAAATAAGCAACTGCGGAGTGGTAGCTGTAACTATCACGTCACGCCACCACGTCCTGAGTTAATCCTTACACCTTACAGCTTTCTTGTATGTTCTGAGTGTTCTTCTGTTCAGTGTCTTTTTATACCCACAATCGTAAAACTGGAGTAAATTATAGTGATGACTTTTATCCGTTTCCTCACACGTGACTTGGCTTATTTTTAAAGACTTTCACAGACAAATGAAGGATGTCCAGGTTATTCATTTAGAGAACTAGTTTTCATTTTCACCATCACGTTATCATATGGTGAATCGTCCTCGTCGTCTTCAGGCACGTTCTGTATTCCCGGCATCCTGCTCTTCTTTCCTCTCTCTCTTTCCTGCTCTGGAATCCTGGCTCTCCTAGGAGGTTTGGGAACGGCGTAGTCATCCACATGCGCATTATAAGGGAACTCGTGTCCACCCGGATCGCTTACAGCACCCATCGTCCTCCAAGCGTTACCTCTGACTTCTTCGGGGTCGTCGTAGAGCGCTGTCGGAGCACGAGGCGTTGTGGCGCAGCCTTCGGGTTCATCGTAAATGTGTTCCACTCTGTACTTACTTGAATGTCTTTTGGGTTTTTGTGGGAAAGATCTGATGGCAGACTCGTCGATGCTGTCGTAAAGTGGTTCCGCGCTCTTTCCGTTGCTGTCGCTATTTTCATCGCTCAAACAACTTTCCACTACCTTTGGTGGTGTTAAACGTGATGATGTCAAGATGTCCACCATGAGGTTCTTGGCAATGTTATCGAACGGAAGGGAGTACTCCGTGTCTGGGGAACTGGCGCAGACACGAAGCGCTTGGTGTTGCTCTTCTTGCTCAACTCTATCTGGATTGTCTTTATCTGGAAGTGATCCCGTGACCCGGGAATAGGCCTCGTCTTCCGTGTTGGCTAATGGACAGCTTCGGAAGTTCTTGACCTGGTTCTTTCTTGGCAGTGGCCGTGTGTCCAGGTTTAAACTCTTAACCCCAGTCAGGTGTTTATCTGCAGGCATTTCCAGTCTGGCACGATGGGGCGATGATGGTTTGGGTTTGTCCTTTATCGCTGTTTCGCTCAGCATGCTGTAAATGGAACTGGAATAGTCCTCTGTGGGTGGAGTGACTTTGGGCGGCTGCGGCATGGGTAAAGCCTCTCGATCTCGAGCACCACTTGAAGACTGTTGCTGTGAAAAACTTGCTCTCTGTAAGTTAATGGCAGCTTCCACATACTGGAAAATGGCGTTGCCTTGCTTGGTGTCAAACTCGAAGTTGCCTTCACCGGAGTCGCACCTTCTTCCAGCCTCAAAAGAGAACGTAGCCTGTTTTGACAAGAACACAACATGGAGGAATAGCCTGTTATTAAGATGCCTAACTTGCTTAAAAAGTTGTTTATTGTCTTATCACCGGAAACAGTGCTATTCCATACCTTGTCTCGTCCAAACCTACGCAGGTACCGATATGGCCAGGTGAAATGCACCTCTCCTGTCTTGGGCTCTTTCAGCAGCAGGCTGTCAAAGTCTGTACGTAGTAAGTAATGTCCTTTCAAGCCACACCGCTCTGCAGCGTCGGTACGTCTGACGGACACCTTGAAGTCCTTCAGTGCTGAAGAGGAAAAAAAAGGTTTTGTCTTAATTATTAACACTGAAGGTGTAACGTGCAAAATAGGCTCATCTGGTTTATTTTTGATGGTTGTCTTTCCTGTAATCGGGGAAGAAAGACAATTCGTACTCGAGAGGATTTCAGGGTAACATTTATGAAAGGTGTCTCCATTGTTTTGTTAACAAAACATTTTCAACATCTTCAGGAAAGAAGAGTTTACACTTTGCGGTTTCTCTGTGAAATGAAAAGCTGCTATGATGTGGATGATAACAGGAACTAACTTGTTTTTGCAGACGTTCCTCATTAAACCGAACTGGAAACTGATAAAGGGTAAGACATGTCATTCTTGAATTAATTAAATGAGAAATGTAAGTGTTATTAAATTGCTGTTATTAAAAACACGTGCTGAATAAACCTCATGTCGGCAACACCTTACTTATTGCATCATGAGCTGAAAATCTCAGCAGCCACTGGGGTACAATTATTTTTGAACTGCAGTGTCAACATGCAGCAGCTTGTTAAATACGATCATCATCGTGGAGCACTGTGTCAAACTGGGGCATTTTGGGTAAAATTTTTCAGACAGGTAAAGTCAGGAATTCGGTTTTATAAAGCACAGTACGAGTGTTACGTAATAAAGGGCACGCTGCTTCCACACAACGACTTGCACAGCTAATGTAGCAAAAAATATTAAAAATCCTGCTCATGCACAGGGGAGAGGTGGTTTACAGCTACTTATTTTAAATGTAACATGTGGTTTGGTTATGGGAGCTCCAACGTCTCTGCTGAGAGGAAGTTTATCTTTTTAACAAAAAAAAAAAACTGAATTCAAGCTTCTGTTTGCAAGAAGCTGCTCCCTCTCGAAACAGAGCAAAGGATGACACAGTTCCTTCCTGTAAAAATGCACAGCAGTATTACAGAAATAGTACACGAGAGAGAGAGAGAGCGAGAGAGAGAGAGAGAGAGAGAGAGAGAGAGAGAGAGAGAGAGAGAGAGAGAGAGAGAGA
>JAQQZX010000040.1:25212109-25228682 GCA_030068355.1 Notoglanidium maculatum | reverse complement strand
GAGTGAGAGAGAGAGAGAGAGCGAGAGAGAGAGAGAGAGAGAGAGAGAGAGAGAGATTGTTTCAATTGCTTCCAGATTGCTGAATGCTACCAGTTCATCTACATCAAATGTTTTGAAATTTCAAATACGATATTTTAATTCTCTATCTATTTCTCTTTCATGCATTCTTTTGCTTTTGTGGTCATAAATTCAAGATCCCGTCTTTAGATAAAAGACTGAAACAACCCGACAGCGTGACTGAATGCTATTGTCTCTCCTCTCTTTCTTCTTCTTCTTTGTTTCTCTCCTCTGCCAGGTGATGCTGCGTTCAGGAAGTTTGGGGTTTGTGGGGAAACTCTTTTTACATCGACTACAAGTTTTCTTGACATAAAACAAACGTTTTTTGAGTGCGCACAAATCCAGGGCCGACCATATTTTACGATGTGACGTGTAATGCCGAGAATCCACAGAGCTCCTTTTACGCACTGGGTGTGGTTTAAAAAAATACAGTGTCCTCCACTTGGGATAAAAACCTCATTATGGGAATTACTGTATATACATTAGGACAAAAGAAGAGGAATTACATATGGAACGGATATTTAAAAAGTGACTAAATAAACATATAGGCATGTCCGAAAACTTCTCACTTACATTACAGCAGCTATAATCAGTCATTTTCTTTCCTGATGTTAATTAGACTAGAAAAACAAAGCGTGTCATGTTACAGATAAACCACAATGTAGAAACTGCTCTGTCCTGAAGATGTGGGCAAAGTTACTGCTTCACCCCTGACAACGCGCTGACACCGGAGACTCCTTCCATTAATAAATATCTTCCGGAAAACAGCATATCATTTACTGTTTGCACACCTTTATCTTTTTAATCTGTTTATTAAGTGTAGCATCCGCTGTATGAGTTCCTGCGTGTGAGCTGTTGCTATAGAAACAATAACGCAGCAGAGCGAGCGCATTAATATAGAACTGCACTGCTGTCAGAGCCGCTGTTAGAGAGAATTAACCACCACATTCTGACCAATCAGATTGCAGAATCCCTGCAAAACCATAAAAAACAACACATTCATTGACACTAAGTTAATTAATAATAAGGTATTAATCGAGTTTTAATACTTAACTTGTGTTCAGTCTATTGTTCATAATGTTTGTAAATGTCTCGAGGTGTGAATATGAAACCGTGCTTTTGTTGCCAGTTAACACGTGAAAATCTCTTCATTGCTGTGTTTAGTTGTGGATTTAAGTTTACTTACTGATGTCATGAACATCTGGGAATGCTGGTTTATTTGTGTTATAATGTTTTAAAAAAGTGCTTGCAATGCTTGCATTGTTATTGTACTTTATAGTGTATTAATGCTGAAGTCGATGGTTCATTCACGCAGCCACGTATTTGTTTCTAAGGTAACCTTTAACCATTAAAGCTTTAAATGTTAGTGATGAATATGAGCTGCTTTAATGGTGTGTGAGGGCAGAAGTGCAGAGACGCTGGCAGCAGGATGTGTCACACTGCGACTGATAAGCAAGCTGTCTGTACAAACAGCGGACACTGGTGTTATATTTTCTTCCGCTACACAACAGGAAAAATAGGCCACAATTTTCCATTGCGTAACAGAGGAATGAAGAAGTGGCTCAAGTTTCGGTGTGTGACCAACGCAGTGTCACTGTACTGAAAACACCACATACACAGGCTTATATAGCTGGGTTCAGATATTTTGCAGTTCCTCTTGCATGCCCGGTTGATGTTATTTCAGTAAAGTCAAACTTGTGCTCACCAGCTTCTTTTCCACTGTAGAGCGAGTTGTCCGTCATGGAGCCGTCGTCAGAGTCGGCAGGTAAACTGTTCCTTCTCGATGACCTTCTCTCACTCCAGTTCATCTACGGTACAAACGCAATCACATCAATCCACGTGTGCATGAGTTTGCTTTAATCATTCTTGAGTCATTTTCTCTTTTGTAATTGATGAAATCACTTTACTCAAACTGTCTTCGTCACACATTTACAGTAAAAGCATTGCATAAATGAGCAATAATGCACAACTTATTTAAGACTCACACGAAATGATGCATTTGTATGAAGTGTAGCGACTCAGTTGCCATTACAAGTTGACAGTTGGACATTTTTTATTTTTCTTTCGTTCCATTTCCACCAACAGCACATTCATGATGTTAATAAGCGAAGTCTTAGAGAGTTTTAAGCCAAGTTCAGGCTGTACGATTTTGCTGGTGCATACGGAAATCGCACCTCGTAAAAAAACCGCTTTGATCGTGATCATGTGGTGCGTTTTCACTAGTGACTGCGACGACAAGTTCAGCGTGAGAAGCGTTTCATTAAGATCAGTAAGGATGTGAGCACTGCTGTGAAGTTAGTCTAAAATCCACAGCGTGGAATGTAAGTTGCCGGGCAGCAACGAATGCGCTAGTGGCGATGGTGAAACGTAAAGGAAATTTGCTCATGGACGGAAAAAGGTGTCCTTATTACCTCAAGCTCACTTTGATAAATCCTTGCGATTGAATGCGAGCCTGATTTCTGTACGAGCGAATCTGCGGATCGCTGATGTAAGCAAAACGTGGCCATTTTAGAATGTGGTGATAATCAGACAATTTAATCATTTTTATAACTTCAAATTGAATTAGGAACTAAATTTGCATTGCACTGATATAAAGCGCTGTGTATTCCGACAACATCTGGTCATAAATCTGTTCTTAGTAAAAATGATGAGGCTAAACGTGACAGTAACGATGTCGATCGCTGGACCCATCATGATAACTGAACCTCATTCTCTCGTGTCTCTTTCACGTAAAAGACAAATCACAAACGTCTAATGTCTCATCATAATCCTTCACCGCAATGCTTTACTACAACACTTATGAGTTTCTGTCACACCAAACGTTTTCTTTTCTCCTAAACCAAGCAAAATTTAAAAAGCACAGTGACATCATGTACTTTTTATCTCTCCACCAATCAGATCACAGTTCAACTGAGATTCTGCTGAGAAAATACTGAGTGTTGGTTAAAAAAACAGGGAACATGAAGTGCTTAACAATGTGTTGAAACAGGGATAGCCTATTTCTAAATGTTGCAGTGTGACTAGAGACTTACGTTTATAGGTATCTGATGTCATGGAAGTTTCAAAAGTTACATTCAGTGGTTTAAATATAATCTGTTTAATCACACAAACACTTTTCATTTCCTGTCTAACAGCGCTGAAGATTGTGTAAGCTTCTTCTTTGCTTTATTCAATGTATAAGTAATCTTCATTGTTATTAAACTTAATAATATTAACAGCTGCAAGTTAGTTAGCCTGTACTAACTAGCTAAAACCGGTAAGTGTGTTCTCATGGTTGCAGTTTGTGCACGGCCTGAAATCAGCCATTATCTAATCGATGTGAATCAGATCATTCTGACCATTGTTAAGAACCTGAACAATCTGATTATGATGTGATTTGGAGTCATACAAAACTATTGGATTGTGGTGAAATAAATAAATGAGCGGAATGATGAGTGATAAATGATGAGCGGAAGGGCGTCATCTTAATTCCCTAAATCAACAGTTTCAAAAAGACAAACATTTCATATTTATTTTTTAAGCAATGTAAATGAATTAACACACATGTTGCACACATGTGTTTTAAAAAATAAAAGGGACAATAAAAAGCCATCACACACACACACACACACAAGTGCGTTCAATGATAATCTATTTTTAGAGCGTACACTTAATGGTTATTGTTCATATCACCATGTCTGAACTTAACCTGGTCCAAAACAGCACTGAAACTGCTGAGTTAAACTAACAGCCTGCGTTTATGTATGCAAGTTACCCTTTGTCTTTCTGAAACCCTGCATGCCGAAAAGGTCATGTTCAATCTCATGGAAAGACATGACTCTTGTTTTGAAAGGCAAAAGTGACCTGGTGGAGATCTCTGTCAAGATCTTGAAGGTTCGTTTCCCTGAACATAGGCAAGTCATTTCGTCCATGCACAGCCCTTGTAGAGGGACTCGTATGGGGGACTCCCCACATATTCCAGAACTAATGATGGATGGATTACGACATGCGAACATTTATGGAAGGAGTCCAGTGTCAGAGGTAAAGCCGTAACTTTACGTTTTCCGAAATCTTCAGGACAGAGAAGTTTACGCTCATTTGCTGTTTTTCGGTAAACATGCCGAGCTGAGTTTTGGGTTTTTTTTTTTTTTTTCGTCTTATGAACTTCAAAAAGGGAAGTATGACCAGAAATCACCAGGAACTTCTTTTAGAAATGTTCCACAACATTGAACATAACTATAAATGGCTAAAAAATAAAGCGTGACATCTTGTTTTTTACTTAATAAAACATTGTAATCGTTGGGAAATTGCTGTGTTTAAAGAAGAGTAAATCGTAAGGGACTCGATTTAGCGACAGCAGCCCCGCCTTATTACACCACCCAGACACTCTGTATTTTCTTACTTACATGATGTCTATCAAGGCAGTTATAAAGGTACACCTCAATTTCCTCTAATAAATATACGTTACATGTGGTCATTTATTTTCTGAAGACTTTTTCCATGCCAAAGCATAGAATAGCTTTTCAGTCAGCTGAAGAAATGAATGCCAAGTGTTGCTGCAGCAGTTCTTACTTACAGGAAATGCAATTTCACACAGTTTCTGCATCCAGTCATCTACTTCAACCATCTCTACAGCAAAGAAAAACGTCTTCTCAGTGGTTTCCACCAAGAAGGCCTTGCAGTCCTTTGGACACCCGTCCACATCTGCGGCCTCCGACACACGGATGCAGTCACTCATCCTGATAATCTGCAACATTAATGTGTTAACATTATGCATGTTATGGTATATGACTATGCCAAATCTTTTATTTTTATCATATTATATGGTTGAATCTTGCAGGTGTAAAATGGAAACTGCTTGTGTGAATCATTTTATGCCTCCCTAAAACTAACAGTAGTGCTCAATATGAGTCAGTTTGTTGTACTGAAATTTGTTCTTACTAAACAATATGTTTTTGAGCCACATTTTATAGTTCCTGTCAGTGCAATTAAATCAATTATTTTTAAAAATATATATTTTTAATTATAGGATTACATGTGCTGAAAACGTTTAACCTGTCTGCATTCGTGTGACATCTTTACTGCTGGTCTTATTGAATTCTGATTTACTTTACTCGCCTTTTTGTTCTCCTGCTTGCATTTGGATTTCTCCAAGGTGCCAGTCCCGCCATCTTTACACTCAAAAAACTCCAGCCGTGAGATCGAACAGGTGCTTTCTCGGTACAGAATAGACCACACTTTTCTCCATTTCTACAACAAACAAGTGGTGAAAACATCCATAATTAAAAAAAATTATTCCTTTTAAAACATAGGCCTAGACTTTGAACCTGACGTGTTCTTTTGTTTGTCCCTGTCGGTCAGGGGTTCATTTTAGGGCCGAGGATCTCTTTAACACTCAAATAAATTCCATCAACCCCCTTAGTGTATCTTTTTTGTGAACATAATCCAACTATAATCCACACATCAATCTCTTTGAAAAATATTCTGTTTTAATATTGCAGCCGTAGAGTTTTTTTATCCCTGAACTTTGCATCCCCTAAGTATACACTACTATCCTCTGTCCAAGCTGACATCAGTTTAATTTTTGAGTTACAGGGATTTTGACAGGCAGACGGGCTAGAGCATACCCCCTGGTGGTCCCTGCACCCCAGATTCTGTTCTCTGGACCTCACTTTGAGAACTACAGCTCTAGTGTTAAAGTTTTTGTAGAGCCCTACAACAGAGGGTTTCTTAATAAGAAACAATTTCAGAAATCTAAAACTGTTAACTAGTTGAAGAACCCTTGAGGAACCTTTCCTTACAAAATATTGATGTCAGATAGTGACAGAATATTTCTATATTCTGAATAATGTTTTACATAAATCATAATTCTGATTTGAGAGTGCAATCTAAAGCAGACTTAAGGAGCTGTTTTCTGAGCAATATATCATTAAACCATTCATAAATATTTTTTTACCCTCTGCCATCTTCAAATCTTCAAGTCCGGACCTTCAACTTTGCAAGGTCTTTACTGATATACAGTATGGATTAGACATACAGTTAATTCTTAGAATTTATATATAATGCTATAATTCAATTTACACAATGGACACTATAACACTTTGGCACTCTATCAGCTTTTCATGTGTCAACAAAAACTCCACTGACACTAACTTTACCCAGGTACCTAAAACCTGTTTCTCATTATCATTTCAACATCTAACACATGATTCATTGTAAAAGCATGTTGTCTTACCTTTCCAAATCTTTGCTGCTGCACATATAGCATACCCTTCTTTCTAATATCCTCCTCCATGTCTCTCTGTTTCACACTCCTCTTTAAAACAAATATGACTTACAATTTCTTTCATCTAGTGTTACGCCCCTTTCCTGCGTATTTGCTAGTGACGTAATTAACATCTTCGACTTCCGCCATTTGTACATCCTGTATAACCCAGATGAGTTCTTTTGCAACACTCTGCAGCAAGACGTACGCTTGACGTGTGTGTTCCTAAAACTACAATCATAGACATGCTTAAAATGTCAAGTGGCAATACTTAGTTACTTAGTGTCAATTCCTTTCACCCAACTGATGTCTGTCTTACATGTTTTTGTTTTCTCATTTATGATGTACAAGCACAGATATTTTATATATTGGAAATTGTTATAAGCAAAGACAGATTGTTGTGGTTCACTAAAATATTGAAGAGCTTTGGTCTTGCGTACACGATGGTCAGAACAATTTGCATATCACAGAACAGCAGATTTAACATTTAAGGTGTCATCTCGACTCTGTGGTCAGCTGCTATTGCTGACATCCTGTTTCCATTCACACACACACACACACACACACACACACACACATTTACAATGTAGGGCAAATAGTGTATTCTGCCCTGCCCTTTAAAATCAGATTTTGACACACTTCAAAGTAAAAATGACAGAAATCATTTTGCAAACTCTGATGAAATACTTTCCTGTTCCCCTATTTTTGATTCTCTGTTGCCCTCTAGGGGTAGTGAATGAAGGTACAGTTTGTAAATTATAAGCACACTGTCACATAATTCTGTCAAAGACAGAAACGATTTCCCCCATTTTTTTTCTCTATCAGTGTTTTCAGATTGATTTTCCACATTAACAACTGCCCTTTAGACTATTTAAGGCCGACCCTGGAAATCAAAACAGCGTTATAACAGTCTGTGCAAGGAATCAACCACAATTCTCAACAGTTGGAATCCTGCATGACACCACTACAATTTGGTGCCCATGGCTTTAATCAAATTTGACAGAAATTCCATAAAAAAGTTCGGAGTAATTGTCCGCATTCACCATGTAGGTTTTTTCATCATGCCTCACTTTGTTTTTCAACAAAGCCTCACAATAATGTGCACCAGCCAGGAATCAAACCCAGTGTGCAAGAACAGGACTCAGATGGTGCTAAAACTCAAAAGATGCAGCTCCAGGGGATGCAGCCTCGTACGTTACCTTCAGTAGTTTGAAAATGTGCTTTTATATTTTTCTAGCCCATTCATGATATAAACTATTTGAGTCTTGGAATCACAGAAGATTCTCACATGTGACAGAAGCTTCCATTAACAGGTTCAGTTTGACTCCAAATGCATAACAACCCTGCAGACATTTTCAACATGCCATCAAAGATGACAAAGCAACACAACAGTCTGTGGCTGTCTAAGACTAAGGACTTATCTGTCATGAACCGCGCCTTACTCCATGCACAGCGTGCCGTGACATCTCGGCCACGGGCGCGGTGCTTTCTCTATCTCCATCGTGGAAGCACGCACTTCCGGATATTAACGGAGAACACCCCAACCTCACGGACTACAGTTCCCATCAGCACCTGCTCCCAGTCACGAGGACTGGAAAGGGAAGACAGGTGTATCTCATTAGTGGACTGATTAACCATGTTTTAAAAGGACTGCCAAATGCACTTCATAGGCGCAAAGCATTGAACTTTAAGTCAAATGGAAGGCTGCAGCGCACTGCAAGTTGACCCAGATGGGATTTGAACCCACAATCCTCAGCTCCGAAGGCTGATGCCTTATCCATTAGGCCACTGGGTCTCAGGCGAAGGATAGTAGGATCAGTTCAGATGGTTTTCTTACTTACCTATGCTCGAGCTACTTGAAGGAATGGTTACAGATTGATTTTCCACATTTTTTGCTGGCAGCCCCTGAAAACCAACAAAGCATCACGATACTTTGAGCAATGAAGCCAATAGCCACTTTTCAGGACACAACAAATTCTGCCGTTTACACCACACGGCAAGGAACGATGGTCGCGTCTTCTTTGTCACTAGGAATTGTATCGTATGGCATTATTAGCAAGGTATAGCGCTCGTTGTGGTGCCCTTTATTTTTGACCTAACGTTCATGGAGCAATTTCTTCTGCTTATCTATAACTTGAGCGAGAAGGGACTAAAAACCGCAACATGCAGCTCTGTAGGTTCATGCTTTATCAGGCGTTTTCCAGGAGGACCTGGAAAGCAACAAAGCATGGCAACAGTCTGTGCAAGGCTAGAATCAAACCCTGTTCACAAGAACTTGAATCCTGCATGACATCACAACATTAATGCACTTGACTTGGAATCTCAGAAGGTTCTCCCATATGACAGAAGCTGCCGTAAACGGGTAAAATGTGACTCTGCATTTGGAGCCGCCTCCCAGTCACAGGAAAGGCAACGGAGCATCACAGAAAGCTGCGCCAGCCGGGAATCGAACCCAGGTCACGAGACTGGCAATCTCGTATGATACCACTACACCACTGGTGCTGCTTTAAGGCTGAACGGCTAGTTTTCACAACAATTGGTGATGAAGCCCTGCAGGGCAAGGTGAGCGTCGGGGTGCCGTTTTTACCTAAAGGGCAGCCGGCAATTGCCTAAGCCTCCCTAGCTATAACTTGACTCGGATGGGACTCCAACCCAAATCCTACAACTAGAGCTTTGCAGATCCTTTTCGATGGTTAACCTGCTGACACGTGTTTTAGCTACTTGAGGGAATGGTTTCAGATTCATTTTCCACGTTCACAGCACTGCTTCAGACTTTTTCCGGCAGACCCTGGAAACCAGCACAGGATCATGATACACTGAGCTATGACGTCTATAGCGACTTGTCAGAACAACACAATTCTGCTATGTGTACTCCGCACAGCAAGAAAAGCTCATCGCGTCTGCATTGTCCCTCCGAATTGTGCGGTATGGTACTCATTTTGATGCCCTGTACTTTTGACCTAAAGTTGATGAAGGCATTTCTTTTACTTAGCTATAGCCTGACCCAGATGGGACTAAAACCTGCAACATTTGATGCAGCTCCAGAGGCTGATGCCTTGTCCATTACCATGTGTGGCTTTGAAATTTATCTAGCTCATGAGAAAATCTGTCACAGCAATCTGTCAGAGTTTTTTTTTTTTCTTTTTTTTTTCGGCAGGACCTGGAGAACAAAACAGCATCATGAAGGTTTGTGCAAGGCAGGACGCAAAGCCCTGACAATGAATTGAATCTTGACTGACACCTTTATACCATGATTCCCTCGACTTGGAGTATCAGAAGCTTTCCACTTACACAGATTCTCTCCACACTCTCCACAGTAGTTGAGGAGTATCACCATGCCCTTAAAGGCCACAAGGTTAGCGGTAGCCTGCACCAGCCAGGAATCGATGCTAGTTGACGAGAATGGGCATCATGCATGATACCACTACACCACTGGCACTTGGCTTGAAGTGCACACATCTTTTCTACATTCACAGCTCTGCCTCATGCTTACTAACAGAGCTAACTAATATACTCTTCTCACAAATAAAGCTATTTCTAATTATGTGGAAGAATGTACACACACTCAACAATCAGCACATTGAACAAGTTGAATGTTTGTCATTTCGAAGCTTAAACATTCCTTAGGCAAATATTTGTTGAGATGATTTTGGACAGACCTCATGTGGAAGGCCTCCTGGTCAAGAGACTCTTACGATGGAGTGGAGTTGTATGACCATGTGATGTAGAGAAGCCCCCCTCCCTTCACTGAACATGGATCGGCTGCAGCTAGCTTTTCCCTGCAGATCACGCACACATCCGCATATAATCATTCACCCGTGCCTCCCAATAAACTGGAGAATGAGCAGTTCTGCCTCCCTTGTGTCTATCCCACACGCTGCAGTGATGGCGATTACACCTGAACCACTAGCATCACCAACGGCTCCGCTTGATGTTAAGACACTTGCACAGAAAACAAACAGACAATAAACACACTGCATTCTTACACAACCAAACATGTGACCACTTACACATTGTTGGATCTTTCTCTGTGATTCATCCTCCCATTCACAGCTGGTGCTCAAGAAATGTAAAATGTTCAACGTTTCCAGCTAAGATCTGCCCAAATTAATCAATTTTCCATTAATACATTTGATTTTATTTTGACAGATGTGAAGATTTGGGACTTAATGAGATAAAACCAGGAACAAATTTTTCTGATGTCGAATGTGGAAGAAACACTCGAGTGACTCTGATAGCAGGAATCATAATTGGAGTGATGGTTATAACGGTAACTGGACTACTAATTAAGTTTCTTAAAACAAAATGCAGAAAAGGCCCATTAGCAGGTACGTTTCACATTAAGCTGTATAAAGTACTGTGCAAAAGTCGCAAACATTGTTATGTATTTTTCATTTTGTGAATTCTATATTATTAAGTAAGGACAAAACATTTTAGATTGAGATTTTAGATGACCAAACATTAGTTTTCAGCACAAAATTAAATGTTACATAAAACAGTGTTTATAACTATACAAACATTGTAAAAAAAAAAATTACCTGTAAAATAATACCTGTAAAGAAAGCATATTTATATAAAGCACAAAAACATAATGAGGGTTTTACCCGGGAACTTTGCCCAGGAACTTACAATGAAAATGGTAGCATAGAAAAATAAAAAAATGGTTTAGTTGAAATGTCATCACAGGAAGGAATCTCCTATTAAATGATTACATAAAAGTAACAGGAATCTTGCCGGGTTCCACTACACCACATATGTTTCATTCAAGAACTTCATCGTTACTTATCAGATCATTGCAATTCTGATATGTTTACACCACAAAGGAAGGAATACTTGTTGCCTCTGCCTTGTTGGCAGAAAGACCTCCAGGGCAGGGCATATATTTTGGTGCCCTTTACTTCTGACCTAAAGTTCATTTGTCATTTTTTTTGAATGGCTATAAATCAACCCAGATGAGCCTTAAACCCATCTATTGCTATCACCGTTGATGCTTTACAAAGTAGACCAGTAAGCCTCTATTAGGGACCTTCTGGATTTTTACAAATGTTTTATAACTAATAATTAAAACTTGCATTAAAGGTTTTAGATGGTTATTCAACATACAAAACATAGCAATCCTCTATGCTTTTTTCCAGTACACCATGCAAAGGCTTTTCCATTAGGCCACTAAGTCTGTGTTCTGGTTCTTCGAGATGGGTACTGTCATCCAGAAGAGGACCTATCCAAGGTTTATACTTCATTTCCTTTGGATACTGTTTCCTCTCAAGGCTTATTCGTCATGTCATCTCAGGGAGTTTTTCCTCACAATGCCATGTCTGGCTTATTCATTAAGGATCTTCATATACACCTGGATGTTGATTAGAGGAAACACTACACAAACAAAATTGAAATATATTGAATCATGAATGGTGAAAATTTGCTCTAGTTAAATAGTCCCTTTTGTACTTGCGTCCTTTTCTACATCATATTCACATTGCTTAGATTTTTTTTTTAAATCAGAACCACATTGGGATTTTGCAGTTTGTTTCTGAGTTTGCTTCATTATAAAACAATCATCTGTAACAAATCAGGGTCAAATAATAGCCTAGCTGTTTCCACATTCCTCCTGGGATTTTAAGGATGAAGTTGCCTCAAATGACTTTTACATAGAATGCTACTTTTTATTTTTTATAAATTATTTTCTTAAAAATCATTTCATATTTCTGATATAGCGAGTCTTATTTTGAGTTTTCTCTCAGAATCTCTGATGGCACCTTGACCTAACTCCTGATTAATGCATTTGTTCTTCGAAGAACATGCAAACAACCGATGTAGAGAAGGATTGTCTGGAAATGGTTACTTTTATTCAGATGGAACCTGTTCTTGTGGAGAGTCTGGAGGTGTTTCCCAATGGCTACCATGTGGCAGAAGAAGTTCTACAGAAATATTTTATGGTGTCTTTGCTTGTGATTCCGTGGAATGTTCACTGCAAGCAGAAAATGGGGAGTGAATTTACATTCTGCTTTCACACATTGTTTAATTTTATTTTCAGCTGTTTCCAACAGGACACAATCTAATCATTCATTCATTCATTCATTTGAATGCATATGTGGTGAACTATACCCCTCTCTGTGCCAGTAATGTCTTTTCCTTGCAGGACATTAATGGATGGTTTAGGAAAATGGGGAAGCCCCCTGCTCCTGCTTCTGGGCTTTCTTCCAATCCCCCAATTACTTCTCCTGATTTCCAAATAAGTCTAAGGGAAACTGGAAAGGAATGAACTGATTCCACAGAGGCGAGTTAACGCTATGGTTCTAATCAGAACCTCGAATTAAAAATAAATAAATAAAAAAGTCCTACGTCTCAAAAGAGTGTAGAAATCTGAGCCACCTGTAAAGACAGCATGTTCCTTTAATACTGCATTGAGACTATGTACAAAAGACAAAATTAGCCATTTGTAACTTGAGTATGGTATACTTTACCAAATATAATATTTCATAAATACTACCGAACAAATCCAACATTTTGACTATGTTTTATTGCAAATAAAACAATGGTAAGGTATAAAACTATCTCTAAATGGGCATTCTGTACTGCTGAAAATACTGCAGTGTATTTACGGGGATTTGAACATGAAAGGCTTCTCTATGTCAAAATGGCCTCTTTATATAAATATAAGTATACATAACTACATAAAAACTACGCAAGATATTGAACTTACACATTATAATAAATAGAAAGAAAAAAAAGAAAAGAAAAAACCCCCACAAAAATCCCACTTTCCACAGCCGTTTCATTTCAGACTGCTCAGCTAACCACTCGGCTGAAGAGAGGAAATATTACAAGGTAAAAGTATGCCTGTACGTAGTCCACAGTAACTCATTTTTATTAAACATGATGAGTGATTGCACCTTATAAGAAATTCAAAATAGGATGTCTGTGCTCAGGCTTTAAGACAGAAGTGATTCTTAAAGAAAACCAGCTGTGGACGACGCTCCTCCCACTGGGAATCAAACTGGCACCCGAGCACACAAACGGAGGGGTGCCGCATATGGAAAAATATATAAACTCCACAAAGGGATATATTACAACTTGGTATTCAAGGGACACATGAAATAAGAGACTCAACGAGTTACAGTGCGTCTGGAATGTGCTCTGAATTCCCTGTTCAGCATCAGGTAACTGTTATAGCCTACATCACAAGAGGAAATATAAAGAGCAGCAGTCAAAACAAAAGAAATATTCATCCTCCCTCATCTTCTTGCTCTTGCTTTTTTGAGGTCTAATGTGTAATGTGTATTTTCTTTCATGTCAGTGGGCTGCATCATGCTCTCTCTCTCTCTCTCTCTCTCTCTCTCTCTCTCTCTGTCTGTCTCTCTCTGTCTCTCTCTGTCTCTCTCTCTCTGTTCTTGGTGTTTGTGGGTCCAGATATCAAGTCTGTCATGGACACAGGAGGCGGTTTTGGTCTTCAAGTAGAGTTTCACAAGTCTGTTGAAAACATTTCAGCTCTGAAGTGGTTCAATAGTAGTCTCCATCGTAGTCTCTGATTGGATCGTATCCCATCAACTCCTTCATGCTTTCTTCTAAATAGGCAGACATCTCATCTAGAAAAAAATTTAAACACTGTTTTTTAGATCTACATCTTAAAAAGGCATCTTTACACTGTATAATTTCAGCAATTTTTTAAGATTATTAAATGTCACATTGTATGATGTGATGCCAATCTTGGCCAAATTGGTCAGATTATATGATGAAGATCCTCTAATGGTAAACCTGTGATTAAGGAAAATGACTACATTCTGATTGCATCATCACTCATTCATGCAGAAATCAGGCTTGCACAAACACAAATAAACCCACAGTATCTGTAACAACAGCAATGCTATGCCTGGTAATAAGGTTATAGGTTTTTTCTGCCTAAAATAGGATTTGTTTACGTTTCTCCATCGCCACTAACGTAGTTCTAGCTGTCATGAATCTGGCATTATCTTATCCCATCATCCTACTGGTGGCTTTTAAATGTGAGCTGTCACACCAATCGCTCTCTGATATTTTAATAAAAAATTACAAACATTGTCCTCTTTCTGTCTTTGGTCACATCATGCGTTCAAAGCGGAACCAACGAATTGATGATATGCAATTTTCCCTGTGAAAGTAAATTCAGGTTGAAAATCATATCATGTAAAGGCAGTGTTTCTGTGGTTGCCTGTTACCTGGTGGCAGAATCCCCAGCACAGCAGAGGCGGAGACATTTCCCAGGCTATTCTTGGCAATACATTTGTAGGTACCTGAATCTTCCCGTATCGTGTCCTCAATCTGCAGCCAACTAGAGAGCTCATATTTCTGAGGACCTCCTCTGGACTATGTAGGATGAGGGGCATGTGAGTACATACATACACATATATGTAGTTTATATCCCAGATTACAGGCACAAACATTAATACTTGAAATTGCTAACCTGCACAGATATATGAGGATCATCTCCAGGCAAAACAACCTCCTTTCCCTCTTTCCTCCATTCCACCAGCGCCATAGGAAAGGCAAAGACCTCGCACAAAAACACTGCACTGCTGCCGGTCATGTTCACCAAGTTACGTGGAGGGACTTTGATGACAGGAACTTACCACAAAGGAAGAGAAAAAGAGAGAGAGGGATCAGACGAGGGATCATGTTCAGAAGCTATTTCCTCTCAGTAAAGCACTAGAGCCATTTGTGTAAGTCTGGCTGTGCTGCAGTTGTTCAAAGGTCATAAATCTCTCCTCAAAAGCCAGCAGGAAAATTATAGGCTCCAGAAAGTCCAAAGTTCCCAAACAGGCAGTTAAAAGGTTTAGTGGAGGAAAACATTTGTAAGAGGACACATAAAGACTGTACGGTCATGAGGACAAGTAACAAAGAACGATAGAGTAATGAAATCCTGAACTGTCTATTAATTAATTTAGGCGGTTGTCGTAAATATTTATGAAAAAGAAAATAATACACAGAGGGAACTAATGAATTCCATTCATTCTGATCAGAAGGTGTATTCATTTTCCATAAAAGCTGCTAGGACAGTATGTTTTCTTTACTATAAGTAACAGCTCATTCTTGTATGGTGAAGAATCATGTGTGGAACTGTTTTCTGTAAGAGACGTTGATGCGACATTTATGGAAGGAGTCTCCTGTGTTTACACTTTCTCGGAAACATGGCAAGCTGTGAGATTGTTTGTTTTTTTAATAAAGGTGAGAGGCTGGTGAGGGAACGAGTGTTATAGCTGCTACAATGCAGGTGAAAACAGGAAATAATATGTTTTAAGATCCCACAACATTGACAAATTAAATTATTACAGTACATGTGGACACTTTGCTGTGGTATAAGATGAATAAAACACTGTGATGTGCTGTTTTGGAAAAATAATCATATCAGAGTGATAACAGGGCTGTTACACCTGGTTTAACTGTGAGAGTGATTTTTCACTGAACACTCAAATTAGCCTTCTGTAATAAACAGTAAAAGTTTTCTGCGCTCTGATCTCAGTGACTCAGGCTTGTAATATAATACAGCTATGTAGAAGTGTAACAGCTGGAAGGCAGAACATGCTCATACCGGTCTTGCACGGGCCGTCGCTCGGCTTCAGTCCCGGGTTGGAGAACGCTGCTTCTTTGAATTTGCAGAGATTCATGTAAGTCTGAGCGTCTGATCCACACACGGGTTCCTGAGACGCGCACACGCACAGCGGCTCCTGCGGCTCTCCGTCGGCCGCCTGCGACGCGTCGGTCTTACACTCCAGTCCCTCTCCACAGAGACCGAAGTAGAGGTTTCTTTCTCCGGGATCGCACGGCTGACCCTCCAGGTTTCCACATTCGGAGCAGCAGCCGCACGAGTCGCGCACGAGCCCCGCTCTGCAGCCCTGCGTCGGGGGACACAGCTCCGGGACGCACGGCTCGCACGCGCTCGCGTTTCTCCCCTCCAGCTCTTCCGTGGCGCGATAGTAATCGAAGTCCAGGTCGTCATCCACGTCGTCGTGGTATCTGTAGGACGGAACACTTTGGCCAGGAGTAAAGCTCAGTGTAAGAAGAACAATAAGCAGCAGCATGGTGGTGCAAATGCTCTGTACTGATCAAACAGGAAAAAAGGCAATTCCTCTAAGAATACAGGGCTAACAGCGCGCGCTCTCTCTCTCTCTCTCTGTCTCTCTCTCTCTCTGTCTGTCTCTCTCTCTCTCTCTCTCTCTGTCTGTCTCTCTCTCTCTCTCTCTCTCTCTCTCTCTCTGTCTGTCTCTCTCTCTCTCTCTCTGTCTGTCTCTCTCTCTCTCT
>JAQQZX010000040.1:25187527-25201381 GCA_030068355.1 Notoglanidium maculatum | reverse complement strand
GTGAAGGGGAGGGGCCAGGGGGCTGTATTAGAGCGGTGAAGGGGCGGGGCCAGGGGGCTGTATTAGAGAATTGAAGGGGCGGGGCCAGGTGGCTCTATTAAAGAGGTGAAGGGGCGGGGCCAGGTGAGTGCTTTAAAAGAACAAAATGCAATTCTACACAATCCCATACAGTGAGAAATGAACAGAATGCGTAAATAACGAAACTGGTTTTAGACAGTGAAAGTCTGGCTGTTCCTGAGATTTGAGTAAAAACAGTAAGTAAAACACTTCTCTATGTGTTGAAGTGTTAAAGAGGAGTATCCATGTGTGTGTGTGTGTGTGTGTGTGTGTGTGTGTGTGTTTGAGGTATGCTGCTGCACCTGTGGGAAGTTGAGAGGCTCTGCCAGCTCCTCCGGGCTCAGCTGGTCCGGGGTGTGAGGCAAAGAGTGTTTCCGTGGAGATGGAATGAGGTTGCTATCTGATGATGGAGTCGCCGGGGTGAGACTGCGGGGCGAGACGAGAGTGTTTGAGAAGAGAAGAGAAGTGAGGAGGAAAACCACCCCCTCCCCCACAGAGTACATTAGTACTCAGTATTTTGGTTATTATATAATTAATAATAACTAACACATCATTCTCAGTTAAGATGTATTAATTTTCTTGCATTTTTTTTCTCATTGTTTTAAATGGAATTCCAGGGAAATCTGGATCAAAACAATAGCTCTGAGGAATTAAACGGACATGAATTATTTGCATCAAGTTTCTGAACCAAAAAAAAAAAGTCAATGCAAATCAGTTCAGTCTTCAGAAACGTAGCCCTGACCCTCACACAGCTGTAGGAGACGACTCGAGCCTGAAGCTTCGTAATTCATGTGAACCTTTTTACAAAGTCAGATAAGGAAATGTCTGATATAAAACTAGTTTTCAGTATTCAATACTCAGCAAATTAACAGAATATCTGCTGAATCTTTAGGAAGTGCTCATTATCAGGCGTCCTTTTAGCTTAAACCCTCTGTAAATTCATCCCCTAAAACCAGTATAATCCGTGATTTCTTGATATTCACATTATTTTGTGCTTCCTCAAACAGCTCCGCTCAGAGATCTGCTGTAATACACAGGAGTGAACACAAGAGGGCAGCAGAAGACCAGTTCAGCTTTAAACGTTCGCATCCAACTACTGCGCTTACTGCAGATATGCAAAATGGAGACCTGAAACTATCAGTCACAAATTATTCATTAGCCATTATACTGGTGCTTCCCGTCTGTGCTGTCAATCAAGCAGCAATTGTCTAGGAATGACATGTAAACATTTTAACAAATAATGCAGATTAAAACTGCGCTTTCCTGTGAAAGTCAAATGGAGTGTCGTGGTAACATTAAGAGCCGTTGACTAACTTATCTAACTGAACTAATCCTAAACTAACGTTAGCTAGGTCACTGTTTTACAGATATTAATACCTGAAATTACATTTTTTTCCAAACAAAATATTTTATACTATATTAGCTATAGTCACCAATCTGTAGTTGTGCACTTCAGGGGGAAAGAAATTTATATATTTTTTCTTAATCATTTAATTATTCAAATGTATTGATTTAAACTCTGTGAAGTACTTTGATCTAACGGTCTCTGTGTATAAAGTATGCTAGGAAACCTCGGATGCCGTGATGTTGCTCCCGCCTCCTCCTCACTCTGTCCCCTCGTTACGGCTGTAATTTAGGGGTCACTTCGATAAATTCAATAAAACTCCTCAGAAATAAAGCTCAGGATGACTTAATGACAAGAATAGTCATTTACAAGCCCACTGTTACCTTGCGTTATTCCGGAGTCTCTCGTCCTCACACTGACATTAACGTAGATTTAAAGACACTAATCTGATCATCTCTCTGTCCGAGTTCGAGAGATCAGACCTCTCGCTCTGGCTGTGAGGTCATCATCAGGAGACAAAGTGGCTATTGATCGTGGTGTTAAATTGCTAGCGTGATGTTTTAGGACAGTGATTCAGCAAATCTTGCCGTGTGTGTGTGTGTGTGTGTGTGTGTGTGTGTATGTGTGTGTGTGTGTACCTGTCATCCGTGTGCAGTCCCGTGTCCCATGTCCCGTACTGACTGTCCGTCTCCTGCACCAGGGTGTCGGTGTCCTTACACTCATCCTGTCCGCTCACACTCCGCTTCAGCTGCTCCTGAGAGAGATGAAGAGACTTTACAGAGGGATTCTGGGGGATGCGGTACTGTTCCAGCGGCACAGATACACTTACAGATATAAAGACACTGATAAGAGTACAGACACTCATCAGCAGCGATGCACTCGAACGAAAACAAACAGCCACTCGGCAAAACCAAATAAACACTGGAACAAAAATACTTCATTTAACTTCCTGTGTGGATTTAAACTTTTCAGTGCAACTAAATTACAAAACTACCACCTAATGAAAAACCCGCAAGTCACAATCCCCTAATAAACCCTATAAACACCTTAACCACATAAACCCCCAAACCAGTAAACTCCCACACCACAAACGCCGCAAACCCCCAAACGCCGTAAACCCCCAAACTCCCACATGCCATAAACTCTCAAACTGCACAAACTCCCAAAACTGTAAACTCTTGAACGCATAAACCCCAAACCAGTAAACTCCCACACCATAAAGCTCCAAACATGTAAACCAACAAAACCCATCAAATGTTTCAAAGGAAATCCACAAATCTGTAAATCATTAACCAGAACCTCCCAAACCTGTACATTTTAAACCCCCACAAACTCATAAACTTGAACAAATCATCGCTAGCCAGAGCAGGAGAGTGAGAACAGTGACGTGTTCCATCAAAATGGTGTCCAAGTAATATTTGAGTACCGTAGCATCTGAACACCGAAGGCGTTAATTATTTATTCGCTTGTCTGTTTGTTTGTAATGAATACATTAAGCGTATTCAAAGGATTAAAAAGTGCAGAGTAAATGCATATGTAATGCGCACAGCGGTGTGAGACGTGACGCGTCTGCCGCTACACGGCCACAAAACAGAGGAAGAGAAGAAAAAAAGAGGACGACGATTCTAACGGAAAACCAACACAGGTATCAGTGTACTGAACACGAGGAACATGCCGGTGTGTGTGTGTGTTCATCACTCCAGTGTGTGTGTGTGTGTGTGTGTGTGTGTGTGTGTGCGTCCATCACTCCAGTGTGTGTGTGTGTGTGAGTGTGTGTGTGTTTATCGATCACTCCAGTGTGTGTGTGTGTGTGTGTGTGTGTGTGTGTTTATCGATCACTCCAGTGTGTGTGTGTGTGTTTATCGATCACTCCTGTGTGTGCGCATGTGAATTACTGAGAGCTGCCATTTTATTGAGTTCTAAAGCATGGAGGAAACAGGAAGTGTACCCAGAATGCATCACACACAACTGTGATAGACTGCTTTGTAATAAAAACTACTAACAAATAATTTGCTGCTATTTACGAAGCTGCTTGCTAACTGGCTGTTAGCGCTGAGGACGAGTGTGATGGAGAGTCACGGGCAGAGGAACGCCGAGATCAAACACAGCAACCTGTGCTCCCACAGCCCCGATAAACAACTACGGAACGGCTGGAACGTGTTTAATGACACACTCGGTCCTGTGTGTGTGTGTGTGTGTGTGTGTGTGTGAGAGAGAGAGAGAGAGTGTGAGAGTACGACACAGAAGCAGTGAGACGAGTTCATAGAAACAGCTGAATGAGTGTGTGTGTGTGTGTGTGTGTGTGATAACTGTGTGCGTTCAGCCGTGTGTGTTTTAATGAGCTACAGAGGACAATATTCCAACACACACAGCTATAAGTAAAGGATAATGCGTGTTTGAGAGTGTATTAAGTTATTTATCTAAAACAAAACTTAAGAACAAGCTCTATGTGTTTGTGTGTGTGTGTGTGTGTGTGTGTGTGTGTGTGTGTGTGTGTGTGTGTGTGTGTGTCCACAAGTGTGTAACCAACTACATAGGTTACCACTCAGAATGTGTCAGATGGTTTCACTGTTGTTGTTTTTTTGCAGCCTTTTTCTCTTCCTCTCAGGAAAGACAAACAAATGGAGACACACACACACACACACACACACACACACACGCGAAAATACTCACCAAACACACACACTCGCCCTACATATGTGAAAATGCTTACCGCACGCACGCATACACACACACACACACACACACACACACACACACACACACAGAAAGAGAGGGGGAGAGTGAAAGGCTCTCAGACCATGAAATTTGCATTTGCTGCTAGCACTTACCATGTACATGTTAGCGCTAGTTCAAATAAACACTGCATTCAAACAAGAGTTCAGGTACAATACACTCGCTAGCTAACAGCAGCAGCTGTCCAGCTGTCTAGCGTGCAGCCAGTCATCATGGAAACGAGGCAAAACGCTCAGAAGTGTTAAGCTGTACCTCAGGTGTTATTACTATACTACTAGCGTGCAAAAATACAAACACAGGGGCTGGGTACGTTTTGCTCGCTTTCATACTGCAGTGCTGCTGAATTCTGCATTCTGATTGGTCAGAATACATTAATCAGAAATCATTACTGAATACGTGAACGTGCTGTTTCATTACGTGGTTTCTATAGTAACAGCTCGCTCTCAGTGATGTGTTTGGCAGACGGAGATGGCGAGGGTTTCTTATAGTAAGGAGAAGTTCATGCAACAGTTACAGAACGTGTCCCCAGTTTTCTGGCACCCTCAGGAGTTCACTGGTACTTATGCTTGCTGTCAGGTGACGTGCTGACGTGAACGCACCAATCAGGAGCTGTGATTCAGACAAATGATCGTCACAAGAAAATAATTACCCGTCAGCCAATCAGAAACTAGGGTTTTTCTCGTTTTGGTTATATAACAGAATACAAGTAAATGAGATAGTATATATATATATAAACGTTTGTTTTTTTAAGTATAATAAAAGGGTGTAATAATAAAAGAATAAATATGCCAGAGAAAGTGCTTATTCAACGCAAACGACAAACAAGCCTTGCTATATTGTATCACGCTAACGAGCTTTCACACATCGGCCTTTTTTAGGCGTTTGGCCGGGCCGATGGTGACAGGCTTGGAAGGAACGCACGTCTTTCCACACCTTGTTTCCACTCTGCAGGGTGTGCTGCAGAGTGCTCTGCTGTGTGTGAGCTGCACTGACTGCATACCTGTCTCTCTCTCACACACACACACACACACACACACACACACAGGGAGTGGCATTCCTGAAGAATCAGAGCTGCGATGCCCTGAAGGCTCATATCAGTGTTTGGGTGGATACACTCATACACGTCCAGCACTGAGTGCGCAAACATCTACAGTGTTTATTAAACCTAGCACTAAGATAGAGGCAGTGTGAAGCCTGGACTTGTTTACACCTAAACTGCAGTTCCCACAATGCATTAGCTCGCCATCACCGCACGAGCACCAGCGACTATATATTATTTGTTTGGTGAACCGTTTACAGAGGTGGTGTAGTGGTGTTAAACGCCACTCGTTCCTGCACCACAGATACACACCACAACGCCAGTCACTGCTGTACTGAGAATAAACCTCCACCCACATTACCTCTGCAAGGAAGTACATCAGTATGCAGGTAAGCGAGCAAGTCAACAAGAAGCCCAGAGTAAATCTCCCCGCGATGCTACCGCCACCACGCGTCCCAGCTTATCAGAGGGAGCATCGGTCTCGGGTTTCTGCCAAATGTAACACTTTGTATCATGGCAAAAATCATGCTCCGCTTTGGTCTCAACAAACCAGAGAACATTTGCCCCATGTTTACTGAGACTCGACCCATACGGAGTCTTTTTCCAGTAACGGCGTTCTTCTCCCCATAAAGCCGAGCGTGGTGAAGGTTTCGGGCTGCGCGCGTCCTTCTGAGCCGTGGAGCTCTCCAGCACCTTCACACACACTCCTGGTCTCCTGACTGCTTCTCCGAGTTGCAGTTTTATTCTTTATATTTTTTCAAATAATGGATTCGGTGTCGCTTTGAGAGATGTTCAAAACAGGCGTATTTATAAGTGAAGAACGAATACTTACGGCGTATTCACATTTTTTACACATTCGGAAAAGCTCAAGGGGCGAATACTTACGCAACACCCTGTATATAAGAATGTGGGTGAACATAAGCGCTGAGCAAACAGCTAGGTAATTCTTTAAATAGTTAAAGTGTTAAATGCTAAAGCGAGCTTTAAGTTGCAGATAAAACCGTTTCAGCTGGGGATGAGCAGTTAACGCTGGAAACGTTTATGAGATCTCTTAAAGCTTGTGCAAAGCCAAGCAGATTTAGCTTTTCTACTGCTTGGAAAATTTGTATACAAAACCAGAAACATGTCATTTCGGGCCATTCGAGGTTACAGCATTACAGGGAAAATGGCTAAAATAAATGAATAACGAAACAAGCAAGCAAACAAATAAAGTAGTAACATTTGTGAGTGGATGACAAAAGGCTACGTTCACACTGCCAAGCTGAAGTGATTTTTTTGGCTAAATGCGACACAGACCAGATCTTTTCAAATCACTCACTTTCCTATGAGGTCCTAAATCCGATGCGTACCTGAATCGTGGTCATGTGACCGGAATGAGAAGTTTGTGCATGTGTCTCTGCGCCTGTACGTATGCGCCGAGCGTGTCATCAGCCACACCCTGTTCTGTCCATTTGTGCTCCCTATCGAGATGTGCTCTTAGCGGCCGCGTGTCAGGTTTACGGTTAAGCTTTAAGTGTTAGGCATGAGGTCAGGATTAGGTTAAGGGCTACGGATAAGATCCAGTTTATTCTCTGCTATCGGTAGCATTCTTGGCCAATCTGCACAAATCATCAGAACAGCAGCAGCGCAGCAAGACAGCAGCATTTCAGAGGACAAATGCGTTCACATCAAAGTCAGATACAGCTCGCTGGTAAGTCTGAACGTGAACCATCGCGATCTGATCACGGCAAATCCGATCTGAGCAAAACATCGCAATTGAAGAATGAGGCTTGTAATGTGAACAGACGACCTCGAAATGTAACAGATTGGTCACGGTTCTGTAATATTCTCATCATTTAAAAATGAACTGCAGTTTATGTGGTGAATTTAGTTTGGAAAAGACAGAAGCATCTCTATTTCTTAGGGAACAGTGAAGTTTCTTTTCAAACAAAAAGCTCTAGTGAAGCCACTTCTGCTACCCTAGCTGGAATTATCTGGAAATGATCAGTCAGGCGCACACACACACACACACACACACACACACACACACACACACACACACACCCTTCTAATCCTGATCAACACTCCAATACCCTGCAGTGTTTGTGTTGTAGAAGCGTTTCACTTTTTCATTCCTTTCTTCTTTTTTGCGCTGCTGTTTACTTTGGCAGAGAAACATCACTGCGATCGTTCTGCGCTCGGCCACGCCCACACAATCCTGACTTTCTTAACCAGAAACCAATGGACTTTAATAATATACTGTGGAGTGAGAAAGATCAGCCAAGACATATAAATCTGTCAGAGAGAGAGATGGAAAGTAAACAATCCATACTTCTTTCCTGTCCTCACCCAGTCTCTCTCTCTCTCGCCCTCTCTCTCTCTCTCACTCTCTCCTCTAACAGGATGGGTGTTCTAGAGGAAGTGAGGGAACAATAAACGGATGGAAGACGGGAGCTGAGGAAAAGTCTACACACATTGGCTGTGAAAGACACTGATACGACTGTGTGCGTGTGTGTGTGTGTGTGTGTGTGTGTGTGCGTGCGTTTCCATTAACACAATGCATTCCAAAACTTCTCTGTAGGTCTTAGAGCTTAAAGACACACCCGACCTGTTAATGCATGTCCTTGTGTGTGTTTGTGTGTGTGTTTTTCCTCCAGTGTCTCAGTTTCAAAGCTAATAGACGTGTCACTAAAGTTCTAGATAAATGGACAATGATGTGAAAGTTTCACACACACACACACACACACACACACACACACACACACACACACACACACACACACAGGCACAGAGGACTGCAGGACGCAACATGAAGGGACACGATCGTAATGATCCAGTAACTTCCATCACCCTCGCTTCACTTTTCAGAAACTGCATCATGTTACTGTTAAAGTGTAAACTCCTCTGTCCTGAAAACGTAAAGTTACAGCTTTACAAACACTGGAGAACAAAGTTTAATGTGTTTATGTACAGTGCCTGCTGTATACATCCCTGTGAACAATCTGTTACTATAGCAACGACAACATTAATAATTAAACAGCAGCTACACAAAAATACCACCCAAATCTGAGCAATCATATCATATAGACTTTACATGTGTGGAGTTTGTCATCAGATTTACTGAAGGTTCGCATTTTCTTCGTTCTGCCGTGTGTATGTTGATAAAATGACCAGCTGCTGTAAATTACCAACACATTCATAGCTAACACTTAGCCACGCCCATAAAACTCCATAAAAGGCATAAAAGCAACAAAAATATGAAAATGACGACTAACCAGTACACGAGCTCCTCCTTAACATCTCCTGTTTAAGTGCTCTAGGAACAGTTTACAAATGGATATTTGTTCATATCCAGCTTGATAAGTAGCGCGGGCGCGTGTGTGTGTGTGTGTGTGTGTGTGTGTGTGTGTGTGACAGAGAGAGATGACTTGCAGCCTTTATAAAGAAGTAATGAACATTTTACAAACCTGAATGTTGAGACACATTTCATGAAAAGCGATGTCGAGGTGATGGAAGTTACTGGAAGATCAGGATTGTGTCCCTGCATGTTGCATCCTGCATCCCTGTGTGTATATGTGTGTGTGTGTGTGTGTGTGTGTGTGTGTGTGTGTGTGTGTGCGAGACTGGTGGGTCGCACTTTCTCTGCAGTTGTGCTCCAAATAAATCAGTTCATGAGCTCAGTGTAACTCAGTTAAGTGATTCTATTACAGCACTTCCTGGATCTGTTTACAGCTACAGCTTCCTCACTGAACACACACACACACACACACACACACACACACACCAAACACTATAAGTGCTATATTAACACTAATGAATGGACTTGTGCACATTGACTTAATATTAGCACATTTTAAAGCATCCATTTGTAATATTTACGGCCCACGTGAGACAAATCACAATTTCAGTGAAAATGCTGACTGATCACGACTACGTGTGCCTTCTGTTTTTATATCAGGAGTACAAAGGCTGGGCCAAAGCTGGGCAGATGTGGGTGGAGCCTATTTCTAGGCCAGAAAAATGTACTACATACTCAAAACATACAGTGTCTAGTGCAGAAATGTAGCACAAAGCTGCAGATATTAACCTGACAATCCTGAAATAATCCATTAAATCAATTTTTCTAAAATGTCTTTGAAGCAAAATTTCTAATTACGGGTCTGGGGAACGTTACAACATTACATACCGCCCCTTTAATATGCAAATTGTAGGCCGGGATAGTGTAATGTCTGGCTGCAATGAGCTGAGCTGAGCTGATCCCACAGTGCCGCCGAGTTCTGCACTCTGATTGGTCAGAAGGTGGTGATTAATTCTCTAGACCAGCGGCTCTGACAGCGGCGCAGCTTTATATGAATGCGCTCGCGCAGACTTCTGCAGCAACAGCTCATTCACAGGGTCTAGCCTGGGACGAAAGAGGATGTCAAACACGTCCTGTTCCACTCAATCTTGTTCCAACTTTCTATCAAAATTCATCTTAAAAGGTTAAAGCGACTTAGCACAGTCACACCAAAACAAATACGGCTTTGTATTCCACTCTGCTTTTGTTTTTTGTACAGGCTGAGGAAATATGTGTGAAGAGAGAGAAGAAAAGAAGGCTGGGTGTTCAGGTAAAACAGGGCGAGACGTGTTGAGACAAACGATACACTCTGTCCTAACACGCCCTGACGGAGACCGGGAAGAGGAGCAGAAAGGATATACAAAAGAAACCTTTGTTCCATAAGTCCTTCAACTTTTACTCTAGTTGATTGTTATTGTAGAAGAAAGTGTTAAACTCGTAATTAACGTTAGCAGCTTGTAATTATATAAAAAGCACGCTGTACTGAACGTAATCTTATTTATTTATCTTATTAAATGAAACAACCGTTCTCGGTGTGCTCCAGAACAGGACGTCTGTATGCGTTCTGACGAAGGTTAGAGAACGATTAACACACCGCACAGGAAAAGCAACTGAACGCTAGTCTCTAACTCGCTGAACTCCATAACATAAGCTCATGTATGTGGAAGAGGGCGGACAGCGCTTTCCTCCGAGTGTTCCTGTGACGCAGCATGAGCAGCAGTTCAGTAACAGGATGTGGCTGTTTGACTTCGTGCGTCTCAGAGGGAGCAGGTCTGAGCCTTTAGCGTCAGTGTTCAGTAGCTGATGTATGATGGGGAAGAGCTGACTGGTGGGTTTCAACCGAGGCTCAGCAAAGGCAACCTACCCCGCATTACGCAAAACAAGAGTGGCTGTGTCCCAGTCGTTACGTCCTCTTTCTTGGACTAACACTTTATTTATGCTTCATTTAAAAAAAACCTTTCTGTATGACTTGCCAACAGAGTTTTAGTGCGATGGTATTCGTAGCCCAGGTCCCAGTGAGCCAGTACCAGAATATATTTACTGATAGAGACTTCACAAAGTACTTTTGTAATAAGGGCGTCTGCCAAATGCAGCAAATGTTGTTAGGCGTGATTTATAGGTAACGTGATGTGAGGTGAGAGGTTAAGCAGCTCAGAGTTTATGAGCCTCAAGCTAAACAGTTGAATGGTACATAAGAAACTTCACCCTGTTCATGGAAGTTTTGCTATTTTGCCATCTGAAAGCACTGAACAGAATATCCAGTGTGCTTCCAAAACCCCACAATGCACTGCAACATGACAGCATCCAGATACACTCACAGGTGGAGAGAATACCCAGAATGCACCGGTAACTTTAGCTAGCTAGCATGGCCAATATCCCAACATGTGGGCTTTATGGGTTTCAATCTAAATGTTAAAACTGTAAAACTGCGCTTCCTTCAGAGAACTTGCCAGAAAGAGGAGGCGGAGCAACCTGGAGTGACACAAAGCGGGCGTCACAAGTGAGCTAACAAAGCTGAACAAAACTTATGGAAACGAGACTTTAACTGATGTAGTGATTACCAATGAGAGGGACGGATGTTGGGGAGGTTTTTCCCTCATGTATTCGATCCAATGCTGCGACGGGCTCAAAGTATTTTTGACATTTTTTAGCAGAAAAATATTAGATTTGTAGGCAAACATGTGGTTTTATATACATTCTGGAACTAAGGATGTCGTTTGTGTGGCTCTTGCTCAGTAGCCTCACCATGGCAACCTGACTCAAGCAGTAAACTACAAATAAGCCACGCCCAATAGCAGCCAACACGGAGTGAAAACTTGTTTGTCAAACCACTTTAAGAGTTCATGCTGTCGTGTTTCAAGCTAAGTAGCTAGGTCAGCTAGCTGAGACGGGCCGTGTGTCTGAATCCGCACCCAGTTTGCATATTTTGGAAGTTTTGCCATCCAATAGTTCAGGTTTCGGATCTTTAAGCTAGCTAGATAAGTTAGCTAGCTCACTCTAGATCTCGTCTAATGAGCTGATTGGATTAGGCTGCTAGCATTAAAGCAGAACTCGTCAGTAATTAACAAACACTATTCTAAATAGCACTATATCAGCTATGTTATCCTACCACTTGCGTGTCGTGTATTGTGCATGCTATGTTCTTACGGAAGTCGTGCTTGCCGGAGAAGTGGGCGTTATCCGTCTGCGCAGATGCTGTCGGCTGCGCACGCTGAACCTGCGGAAGGATTCTCGGCTGCGAGTGGCCAGGCTGCGTAAGGAGGCAGCCCTTTTGAATCCGCCTCCTTCTTCTCCTCCACCTGATCTGTCCATACTGTTAGAGACGAACGTCAGCGCCCCCTGGAGGGAGCGGCGCATACTGCCCATCCAGTCCGTCACCTGGGTTTGTGCGACCGTCAGTTTATCTCCAAGATAATCCATCTCCAACGTTCTGCGAGTCCTTTACACTCTCAGCTCAGAAGTCTCAACTTTCCAGCTTCAGGGCTTTGGGTAAATTTTCTTGGAGCAATAGTTTCCCAACCTCTTTTATCTTAAATACTGCAGTTCAGTGACATTATTTAAATTCTGTCAATTCTGTCTTATCATGTTTTTTAGAACCAAGGTCACATGCAATGCTCCTTCCCAAAAGACCTCTCGAGTGGAAAGCTGATAAAGTATAACCGTATCACAGCGCTGATTATAAGCTGCAATCTGAGAGCTTCAGGAGTGCCGTCGAGTTCCTGGAGTCGTCCTCGTGAAAGCCATATATCCAAATCAACTCCTCAATGCGTCCTCGTCAGAGTCGTTCACTCTTTTCCAGCACGAGTCCAGCTTTTTTCCTTTTCTTTTCACTCTTCAGCTCTAACAGTAGCTCTGTAATGATATTCCTCTATATAAAGCCCGAGTCTGAAACCACGAGCCAAAACCTCTGCACTCGTGCACACAAACTCACAGTGTGGCTCGAAAAGTGGGGGTTTAGATCATCGCAAATCTGTCAAAGTGACGGGAAATCCCAAAAAAGAAGCAGAGGATCCAATCTGCAGCTCGGACAGTTCTCGCAATTGTGTCCATGTAAAATTATTTTTTTAATAAAAACAAAAAATTGAGGTCTTGCTGTATGTCCACTACGTATTGCTCCCCCCAAAAAAAATCCTATTAGCTTTGTTCTACTTTTGGTTTAAATTTACAGATGCGTTCAAATCCTATTAATTTCCCCCCAACATTAATGCATATTATTAAACATTAAAGTAAAAAAACAGACTTGCTTGTTTCATTTGCATCACTCTGGAAAGGGTTAAACATCCGCGCACCACACCTGCACGCTGTTTGTTTAAGAGCTCCAGTCGTCAGGTAAACTGTCACAAGTCGCACACACACACTCTCGCTTTCAATCCTTCGCTAATTCTACTCTGCAGAGCCACACACACACACACACACACACACACACACACACACACACAGAGGTTTCAAAGCACTGCTCAGGGAAAAACTTCCGCAGAGACTCCACAGCGTGCGCGCGCGCACACACACACACACACACACACACACACACACACACGTTCTTTCTCACGGCTCAGTGATGACTGATCCCAAAGCACTCTGAATTAAATCCACATAGAAAAGGAAAAATTCTGGAAAACAAGGACTCGCCCTTCCCAGTGACTCGTGTTCTCTCGCTCTCTCGTTCTCATGTCTATGTCGCTGCAGGTACTGGCAGGTAGTGGGGAAATGCGTCAGTGCTCCTGAGTCCGCAACCCAGCAGCACACAACTCACGCTCAAGGAGAAAACTGACAGAGGGAGGAGAGACGGAGGGGGAGGAGGGAGAGAGCGAGCGAGTGTGAGCGAGCAAGAGAGAGAGAGAGAGAGAGGAAAGTGATATATAGGCTGCAGTGTTGCTCCCTAGTGCTCTACCCAGCACTCTTACAGCTTAGTGACGTTTACTTATTTATTTTAGCTTTTTAATTTGCACCAGCTACACTTATATTATATTTATTATACACATTTATATCATTAACACTGAAAAAACAACAATCCATTAAAATAATGCAACTCGATAACACAATTCAGAACTGTTTTAATACAAGGCAATATATCAACATCATGCCTCATGCGCACAAGCCACACCCCTTCACTGTGACTGACACACAGAGGCCACACCCCCTTCACTCTGACAGACACACAGAGGCCACACCCCCTCCACTCTGACTGACACAGAGGCCACACCCCTTCACTGTGACCGACACAGAGAGGCCACACCCCCTCCACTCTGACTGACAAACAGATGCCACACCCCCTCCACTCTGACTGACACAGAGGCCACACCCCCTCCACTCTGACTGACACAGAGGCCACACCCCCTCCACTCTGACTGACACAGAGGC
>JAQQZX010000040.1:25085209-25096858 GCA_030068355.1 Notoglanidium maculatum | reverse complement strand
CACACACACACACACACACACACACACACACACACACACACACTCACACACACACACACACACACACACGCACACACACACGTCTCAAATAAGAACTCAGTCTCTAAATCAGCTATATCAGGTATTCAAGAAGCAGGTGAAGCATCACACCATCACTGTATCTCTGCAAGAAACTCCGTGTGTTAATGATGTTTTGTCAGCTCGAGCGCCTCACCTTCCCACGCTGTGTGCAACCAGCTGATAAAGCACCTCCGTGGTTTTTGTCCTCACCAAGCCGTCGTCATCCTTCAGCAACACCTTCAGTCTCTCTAAACAATCTGAACACCACGAGACGCCAGATATTAAAGGTTTGAATTAGTGCAAGCTACAAGGTTAAATCATCACACCCGTCGCCTCTGAAAGAGGTTTTTATCTCAGTAACATCATCATTACTGATTATGTTATCACACACTCAACCACTGGGACGTTATTCACTCAGCGTTAATTTCTAGTCTTTCACTGCACTGAAGCTTTTCTCACTTTCTCACAAAGACCAAAAGCATAAAATAAAATTTACCATAAAGTTTTTTATATAAACTTTTTAAAAATATTTTTTTAAAGTTCTTTTATATTTACCATAAAGTTTTTATATTTATAATCCATACAACATAATAGTAATGTACTAAATACGTATTCCCATCCTTGAGTTGACTCTTTTCTGATAACCGCACATCCCCAAGTGTTTCTTATAGTGATTTGCTAATGTTACAAGTCTTTTTTATTAATGAACATGAGCATGCACTTCCTATCCATTTACAGTTATGTTTAATGTAAAAAAAAAATACATTCTCACTGACATTATAGCAGCTATAAACAGTCTTTCCCTCACCGGCTTCTCTTTTTTAAGTTAATAAGCATAAACTCGTCTGTCCTGAAGATGTTACAGGTTTACCTTTGATTGTAAAAAGCACTGACACTGGAGACTCCTTCCACCACAGTTAAAGAACACAGGAACCCTCACCTTCTTAATGATTTATCTATCGTTTATGTGAAGTCCGTGTGAAGGAGCTGCTGTTACAGAAAATTAATCAGCACCTTCTGACCAATCAGAATCCAGAAGTCAGCAGCGCTGTGGTGTAAATATAACGGTGAAGTGATGGCAGTACCGTGACGCAGGGCGTCGTAAGCCCGCTCCGGGTCGTGCAGCAGGTCACAGAGGGAACGCAGCGCCCCCTGGCGGATTGTCCGCTCCTCGGACTGCAGCATCGTCATCAGTGTTTGGAGCGCGAGCCTACCGAACGCCACCGGAGCGCGAGACGGATCAATGAGCGGCGGATAGCGCTCTGAAATGCGTGTACCGGCCATCAGGAACACTTTACACCAATCCTGATGAGTGTGAGAAGGTTCAGTAGGACTTAGTGTGTTCAAAACAGTCTGAAATCAGGAATAACATAGAAATAATATTTCTGAATTCGTCTCACACCTCGGAAACCAAATCATTATATGAATTAGAATAAACTTTAATTATGTAAATAAGAATAAATAAGTTTATAAGCGTTAAATGCACATAAACGTAAATATAAAAGCTGCATTTCGGAACAGAAGAAAAGGGGCGGGAGAAGGAAAACAGGGACATGTAGCCAAAACTGAGAGAAAGAGAAAAGACAGACAGAAAGGATAGAAGGAGAGGAATGGAGTAAAGAGAGTGAGACAGTAATTATCTTTAAATTATGTTTTATAGGTGATTATTTTGCTATAATGTTTAAAGTGTAACACAAATCCATCGTCTTCATTAGGATTAAATTCTGCAAGGCTGCAACTAGACTAATAAAAGGACTTATTAAAAACAGAGGAGAAAGAAAGAGTAAAGTGAGGTAAAGTACATCTTTATAAGATTATAATACAGTTAGCTATGGGCAATAGGTGTCACGTGACTTACATTTAACTCTAAAATCCACCCAGGAGCTTCTTGGATTTTGTTCTGAATAATGTAGAGAACAGTGATGTGTCTTTATTCTATTAGTGAAAGTTTAATCTACTCTAAGCAGCCGCATTCTCCGCCTCTACTGCTGTCCGGCACTTCCTGTTTGTTCACCGTTACTAGGTAACGACGCATCACGTCATATTGCATCACACAGACGTCAGAGATATACATTAAAACAACCCTGATAATTTTTTTTTGTGATGTATTATTTAACAGAAATTTACAGGTTAATTTAAAATCCGTATACCGCCGTCGCCATGGAAACTCCCCACCCTGTAAACACCTGCTGCTCTATCCTGTCGCTAGCTAGCATGTTAGCTCCCTGTCACAGCTATATTTTTAGCTGACCACCCTCATCGAGGCTGTTTTTTTTCTACAAGCTGTAAATTTTTTATGAGGGCAAGATATTTTCTTTTTTCTTTTTTTTTAAATATATCGATAATAAATCGTCAAATGTACATGCTAACTACTTAAACATAGTTGGTACAAATGGATTTCCCGGATGAGACAGCGGAATCTGATTGGCTTAGACAATCCTTGCATTTCATTTCACGAAAATATGGACGACAAAAAGAAACACAAGTCAGACAATATTGACAAATATTTAAGGAAGGCAAATTACATTTAATGTCGGGGAATTGTCTATGGGGAAAAACATATTGCTGAGAAAAGATTACCCCCAAAAAAGGGCCATGTTTGCCTTTCTACACAGCACTGCTTTTTATTATTTTAAATTAACAATAAAAATATTAAATTGGCTGTTTATAAACAATATAAAATACAGCTGTTTACATCAGGGCTGACCCATATCTCTCCATAACCCTCCACCATCTCTGAAGCTAGCAGCAGTAACTAATGTACTGTTTTCCAATATGCATGTTGCCAAACCACCGTTATCTCCTTCCAACAATGAGGTCTCTCTTGAATAATCAGGTGTTGGAGGGCGTGGTCACGCACTCAGGATCTATAGCCGTACAGTTTGACGTGCAGGTCGACGAGCTGTCGGAGGAAGCCGCGGTTGGGTATGATCCCTCTCCCCTGTTTAACCGTGTTGATGGCCTCCACCAGCGTCATGTTGTGCTTCAGCATCAGATACGCCAGCACGATGGTGGCCGAGCGGCTCACGCCCACGTGGCAGTGCACCAGGATTTTACCTGCAGTGGTGAGACGGATATGAAATGTACTCAACACATTAGCATAACGAAACAATCGCCTTGGCTAATACAGAACATTATCAGGTTAAATTGTGGCCTTTGTGATGTTTTTACCTCCTGTTCTGAGCGCGTTATGAATGAACTCTGCTCCTGTATTAAAGTTGACACTCATGTCGTAGGCGGGAGAGTCGTGGGCTTCGATGCCCAGATACGTGATTCCCATTCCAGAGTAAAAGTCATTGCCTCGCCTGGAGCTGTGAGCGCAGTTCAGCACGTGAGTGAAGTTTTGCCTGCCAAGCTCAGAACGATTCTCTGCAAAACCCCTGTGGCAGGAGGGAGCAGTGTGTTAAAACATGATACTGAGTGGCTACAGATGCGTATTCATGCTGGATGATAATCAGCTAGCAGATAGAACTGGTTACGGCTGAAATGCTGCCACCTAGTGCTAACGTTGTATTACGACTTGAGAAATGAAGGAGGTGTTTGCAAAAAATGCAAATGCAAAAGACTCATCAAAACTTTGAACAATAGTGTAAGTATCATAGCACATCACATCACAGCTATAAATGCATCCACAGATCTTCATGGCACTTACATGTCTCCTATATAAAGTCTGGGCCAGACCTCATTAGCAGGACTGTTGCTCGCTCTCCCTGCAAAAAGGAGCTGCTCGACTCCCATCACCGCCAGCCCAGGCGAGGTGAAATCGATCTCTGTTTTCGCAGAGCGTGAATCATTATATTTGTATCTGTAAGACATTTGGAGCTGAACTTTGGCGATGACGCCTGAGACGTTGATATTAATGATCAGAGGACTCTGCGACTGAAAGTCACTGCATTGCTGTCAGTTTGAAGTTGTAGGTCCACAGCGTTCGGCTGGCTGGTACACACTCCCGGGGAACTGGGTTATTTTAGGACTCGGAGTTGGCTGGATGTCAGTAATGCTCAGACTGCAGCTCGCACCAGATCAGTTACACACAGAGTCACTTCACACGACTTACACACACGTCGTAAAGCTTTTCCATACTGTGTTAGAGAAACGAGAAAGCGGGGTCGTCGTTAAACAAACTGATATGTTAACATTTGCCCACTCGCACCTCTAAACATGGGGTTGAAATTAAGAAGTTCATCAATGTTTAGTCGAGGAAAACGAAATTCAGAAAATACTATCAACTTCAAAAAACCGTGGACTGTTAAACTCTGACTGTTATGTCCGTTACATCCCTCCTATCAACAGGTGCTGTATAGCTGTTGTGTCTCTTCTCTACACCCGTAACGGTTGCATCGGTCTGAGCGCCACTACAACGTTTGTGAATCCTTTATAATTGTCTTCATTTTGCATAAATTTGACCAGAAACGTGATCAGATCTTCATCTAAGTCCTAAAACTAGATAATGAAAACCCAGTTAAACCCATTTCACAAAAACATTACAGGTTTTACATTTGTTTTTGAGCAAAATTATCAAAATACTTAATATATTTGCCAGAAAATGAATGCGAACATACTGAATGCAACACAAATGAATGTGAACATTTGCTTATAACTTCATCCAAACAGGTGATCAATCCTGCACAGCGGCGTTGGGGGAATTTCAGCTCATTCCTCCGTAGAAAACTGCTTCCCCTCGGTGATGATGGCGATCTTCCTTACAGGAACGGAGAGCTCAGGCACGGAACACTTAAACCTGTGTGCGGAAAACCAGACTGCGATACTGAAGGCACAAGTTTATGTTCTCAAAACAATTGTGCATTTTGTGATAAAGGCAAATAATTTGGTACACCAAACAGATTGGATATTGAGCCGTCAGGAAGTTTTAATGTGTCGTCCATGTCTGTCAGAGACAACTGTTTTCAGATCGGTTTCTCATCAGCGATGGATATGATATGATAGTGAGGACGTAGTTAGTTGAACTTATTTACTGTACATACTTCTTGGGAATTAACATTGACATTGAAAATTCAAGACGATTCAAGACGGCCATTGTTCAAGATGGTGGTTGTGACTGGTATGAAAACTGTAATTGTTATAAAGTTGTGTAGACTGGTGTGATACGGACGATCGTGGTGTCAAATCATAAATTGTTTATGATGCAGAATTAAAATTAGGAACATTAGAATTGCTCAGAAGCATCCGGGTAACTAACACACACACACACACGACATACATACTCACACACGTACACAGTTGCACATTTACTTTCACACTACTTACTGACACGCTAAAACACACATACACGCTTGCATAATTACTCACACACTCACTTTTTGGCTCACTAATTAAATGCAAAGACAGTAATGTTGTGTCATTTGTTTAACAGGGTTCTCTTTAGTGATCTGATCACATTTCAGGTCAAATTTATGCAGAAATACATAAAACTCTAAAGGGGTCACAAACTTTCTAGCGGCACGGTCACGTCTCTGTTGTCTACATCAACAAACGTCACGGCCGTCACGTCTCTGCTGTCCACGTTCCAGATGTCGGAGTTAAATAATAAATCAGCAGCAGTAAGTGAGGACTCTTATGGTTTATTGTGAGCTGTGTGTGAGTGTGTGTGTGTGTGTGGCTCGCGGCCCCGTCGTCCTCATGTCCATGCACTATAGTCGAGGCCTCAGCGAGCACGTTTTGGTCCTGTTTTCAGTGTGTGTTTATGTACAAGTTAGGTACAAATATACTCTTGGTGTAAAGTCTGTGTAATGTACAGTTTGGGGTTTACAGAATGAGGTTCTACAGCGTTACAGAGGGAAAGAGAACTCGTACAACAAAATCAGTGACATGCAGAGAGCGACAGTTTCAACACCTTTAACTTCTTATTGTTCTTATTCGGATATGAAAAGCACCTGCCGATGATGTGGCACAGTTTGTCCTTTACAAAGCATCCGTACGGCTGGAGGAAGACCTGCGGAAGGGTCCGTGGTGAACGTACGTGCCCGGAGGTGGTACAAAATACAGAGATGTTCGACACACACGGTGTGGTTCCAGTGTTCCAGGCGGCGTTAACGTGTCCCCGGCGGAAGGCAGCACGACGACAGCCGTCTTCTAAGGTTCCTGTATAATGACCGATTTGTTTTAGAAGCCTGGCGCGTGTCCTTCTGGGAGAAGGTGAACCTACGGTTCTGGTCAGACGAGAGGACACGACTGTCAGTCCGACTGAGTTTACAAAGATATCCAGTGAGCACGTGGAAAAACGTGGAAAAGGTGTCCTTGTCAGAGCGCGATCCAAAACAGACCGCCGTGACGTCTCGTCAGGACGGCGGCCCGATGCGGACGTCCGTGGACCTGCCCGCGCTCACTGCTCCAGGTCTGGCAAGGGTCCCGTTTTATTTAAACCATACACGCAATATTTTAAATACAACATGGCGACAACATTGTAAACCGTGACAAAGCTTTAGGCAAGAAGTATCGTGATGTGACAATATAACAACGTCGGCACACGCCTGAAAGTGACTTTGGTGCAAAGTATTAAACATAGAGGCATTAACTTCCTTTTTTTTCCTCATTGGTCTTCCTTGTTTATGCCCCCCCCCTTTTTTTTTTAGATAATTTAAATTCAAATTTATACCTTTTTTTAAAAAAAGGCCTCATTTGTAAACATGCGAGACCTTTAGATTAGACAGGATACTGGCTTTAGATTCGACTTCAGAATCACACATGAATGAACAAGAGAGAAAAAACGTGAAAGTTGCGTAAACCTTCGTGAAAAGGTCAGTGAGTATTGCTTATACGCTGATCCTACGTTTCAGTCCTGTGATTAACGTCCTCGCCGACGTTCCCTAAATGCTCGTGTGTGCAAGTCGTACATCATACTGGCTAAGAAACGTGTAGCGTTGAGGCGACGTTACAAATCTATCGATCTCGTATTTTTAGCGTAAGTAGTATTTATTTATCGTAACCAGCATTGGGGACACGCGACACGGTGCATTATTAACATGTAGGTGATACTATAGCTACAGGGAAATGAAGCACGGAACATCGGATACGTGGTGCAGAAAGGGGCGGGGCCATCAAATGCTTCAGAGCCAATTTATTTCCTGCTTCTTTCTGAGTAAGCTGAGTGTTTGATTCGAGTGCACAGTGTTTAGTGGAAGAATATTGCTGATGCTACGTGATTTGAGACGGGGCCACAGAGTGACAAGGTTAAAAAAAAATCATCAGTCAGGAACAAATGGAGTTTCAGCAAAACACACGGAAGAAATAACGTCAGGTGGTGCAGGTACGGTGTTAACACACTAGCTTATTTATTGCTAAATTAGTTATTTGTTGATCATTAACCAAACATACTCAAGACGCCAGCAGACATCCAGCCAAGGGGAAATGCTGACAGGAAGTCGACGAGGGTGCGTTAAAAACAGTAACGGAACGGGCCAAAAGGCTAATAAGCAAACGTACAGCATGCGACGGGGAAACGCGCAGCAGCCGAGAGCAAACCGTCCTTCCTCTGAACGCTTTACTTATCGTGGACAGCGAAGCTAACGTGATCAGCTTAAGGACTCTGAACAGATGGTTAGCGCTGAAACCCGGCAGGGAGGGTGTGTGACTCGGGAGCAGGACATGCGCGAGGCGGATTAACAGCAGACGCAGAATCAGAAGCGAGCGACCAGACGGCAGTGTGTGTGCTGACGGAACGACATGGCTCAGCATCTGCTAAATGGCAAAAAGGTGTGTGTTCTAATCTGCAAAACATAATCATGATGTTCTCTGGACACAATAAACAGAATCATTAACACAAAAGAACATCTGCAGAGAAGCAGCGTTTCTCATCACACACACACACACACACACACACACACACACACACACACACACACACACACACACACACACGAAATCAGTGGCGTTCTCTAGAAGGCCTTGTTCTCCAGACGGTCCAGGATGGCCTGGATCTTCTGCACAGCCTCTTTGCGGGCCGAGCGCACGGCGTCCTGGCCGTTGGTCTCCACCGAGTCCAGGACCAACAGCTCTTTGGTGAGCAACTCCTCCAGACAGCGGTAGCTCTTGTCCGTCTTCTTGCCCACGAACTCGTCCACGTCTTCCTGCAGCAGATGGACCCTGGCCAGGACCTCGTGCACCCGAGCCATGCCCGGGTTATCACCGCTCGGAGGCTGCGGCGCAGGCGGAGGAGGAGGAGGGGGGTCTCTCTGCTGCGGCGCCGGTTTGGGCTGGTTTCCGCCTCCGGAGGGCGTTTTGTTGTAGATCTGAGGCGGGGCGCTGAACTCGACCGGTTTGTTTGGTGGCGGGTTGGGGGCGGGGTTGGAGTTCGGCGTGCCGGGTCGAGGTTTCGGTTGGTTTCGGCTGTTCAGATGACCTGGATATGGTGGTTCCTGAAAACATGGGGAGAAACAGCGATAGAGAAAAGCCTTATAACTCATGGCGGTTTATGCGAGACACAGTACGTGTGTGTGTGTGTGTGTGTGTGTTTGTTTGTTTACCTTGTGCTTAATGTGATCGTATGGAGGCGGAGCGGGCCCGTGCCAGGGCGGGGGGTGCGGGGGGCGTGTGTGGTTGGGGTAGTGCGCTTGGGGTCCGTACCCCGCAGAATGAGGCCAGGGGTCAGGCTGAGGGCGAGAGGGTACAGGCTGCTGGGCAGGGTAGGGGGCGTTAGGGGGGCAGCCGTCTCCGTAGGGCGGGTACGAGCTGGGGGGAAATCCAGGAGCCTGACAGAAGAGTGAAGGACAAAAATGAAATAAATACAAAGCACACTGACTGGAGCAGGAATGGTGTGAATATTTACTCACCCCTTGGCAGTGCGGAACAGGGTACGGGGGCTGAGGAGAGCTGGCCGTGGTTCGGTCCTGACTGTGGTACTGCGGCTGTCTGGGAGGGATCTGCTCGCTGCAGTAGAACGGATTGGAAGGGTGAAGCACGTTCAGTGGGTACTGACCCGGGTTATACACGCCGTTCGGATAGGCCGGCATGGCCTGGAAGAGCGCAGAGATGAGAGTTAGTCGTTTATCCTCTAGATCTACAGACTAGAGTCTCACTCTGCCTCTCGGATAGTGCAACCTAACGGTCATTAGCACAGAACCTTACAACCTACGAGAAGCTACAGTCGAGGCTTTAAATTCCAAACCCTTCTCGATCCCCTGATCCTAACACCTTCAGACCGGAAATCGATCAAAGTCCGCCATCTTTAAAGAAACACCCACTGTTCAAATGCTCTCAGAAGCACGAGGAGAGAGGAGGCTTTCAGCACGAGGATACACACAGAGCTTCGTATGCTCGAGGCGTTTAACCCAAGTACGAACACTTACCGTCTCCCAAACAAAAGGAACACATTACGAGCACAATGAAGGTCATTTACTAGGCGTTTCTTTATAAGCGGAGGAGTCAGGTGACGAGTAGGACCTTGTTCAGACTCGAATATCTACATCAATAATTAAATTCAGTAAAGTCACTTTAAAGTGAGTGAGCAAGAAGGTCTCATTTGGAAAATCTGTTTATTCCCGGTTCCTTTTCTTGCATCCTTCCGAAACCTCCGGTTTAGAGGTGTGGAAAGGAATTGAAGAGGCACAAGTAAAGAAGCAGCTCCAACGTACAGTGGCATGCCGTGACCTCTGACCTCTCATTAAGAAGTTTGCAGATGTTTTCCAGTACCTGTGGATTGTACGGCGCTTGCCCGTTGACCTCGGCCCCAGACGGGTAGGCGCTGCTGTACGGCCCGGCTGGAGGAGGGTACCAGTAGCTGGGTGGATACCCGCAATACGGAGTCGAATCCTGCTGTCAGACACCGAGACACTTACTTTAAAACAAACATACAATACACTGTATGCATACTTTTTTCCAGTTAAGGTGTGTAATTACTTATGGAACAGCTTTCAATAAGAAGGAACCACCTCAAAATCAGGACTTTAGATTCTGTCAATAAATAAATTAAATCATACCCAAAGCATTTATTACTAAACAACTCTAAACAATGAAAGATACAATTTAATGTCATTTTTGTGGCATTCACTGATTTATCCATTCTGATTACTCACAATGCTAACATACAGTATAATTTAATGAATGAATGTCGATAATAAACACCTGTTTATCACCGACTGCTGATTAAACACCTGGGCTTGTTTACAGTTCATAAATGTTGCTAGCTTCATAACTGCACACGCGTTTGCTAATTAGCTTAACTTATAAATGTTGTCCGAAAATATACTAAGACTATTTAACACTGTTGTTATAATATTATTAAGTATTAAAATGGATCCAAGTGTTAATAATTCAGAATAAATCCCTTCTCTGGTGATGCTGAAGGCTAGTCAGGTTAAGCTAACTGCTGTGTAACCTCTAAACACTTCCGTATTCTGGGTGTTAGCGTCACTCATTAGGAAAATTACTGAATTATTTTAATTTATTAATGAATCTACTTATACTGACATATTTACAACTCTCAGCTTGTTTTCAAAAGGATTCTGGATTTATTTAGTGAACCTAAATTTGTTGCCATAGTGACCAGAAGAAAAGTTAGCACGCGCGCCTTAGCCGATATAAAACTGAGGCAGGTTAGCTTTTCAGCTTGCTAACAGGAATAAAAATAAAATAAATGAATACCATCGCGTTGTTCCAACTGTGTCCGTTTTTTATCGAGGTATATCCGTCTGATTTAGGATCTGATCTCGTTTCCTGATACATGAGCCATCCAGATGAATCGTCCAAAGCTAAAGCTAGCTGTCTCTCATTTTTTTACCCCATCCACTTTCCGACATGTCCAGCCTTCTCCGCTTGGATTGGTTAGTCCTTCACTCGCACGGGGAATCCACCAATAGCATACACCTAACGTTTAATAACTAACCAATCATATTTCAGAAGGCGGGACTTCTTCGTGAACTCGTGTGTGGAAAAAACACCGCAAGATTTTCACAGGACTTAAAGCTCTACTAAAAATTATTTCCAATTTCTGTAATGGTTGTAGAAACATAACATAAGGTCTGTAAATCTTTAAAAAATGATTTATGTCCAGACAATCATTGCTTAAAGCAGTTTTCTGACTCAGACGCTCGCACGTCAACTCAGCTAACCAATCTGAATCAGCCGCTCAGTGACGCCATGTGACGTCCAGGGAAGGACCCAAACATAATAATTTTGAGAAAGCACTGCTTTTATTAGTCGATGTCATATTTGTTTGAAATGTTTTTGGGAATTTATTCAATCAATCAATATAAAATAAAAAAAAACATCCGACAGCATATAAATTAACGGTCTTTTTTTTTTTCCTATAAAAAAGCAGAACGAACCGGAAGCACTTTGATATGCGTCACATCCTGTAAAACAAGGCTACATGTTTCAAATGGTTCATGACTTGATAGTTTTATTCCGCACAAAAATTCAACAAATGTGATTAAAATGAATTACATGCCGGGGACAGCGAGCCTCATTGAGGACATCGACAGTAAGCTCGTTTAATTATTTTTAATTGTTTTATTTTTTTAACTTCAAGGATGCAGTCGGCCTTGTGTTTACACTCTGTGTGTGTGTGTGTGTGTGTGTGTGTGTGTGTGTGTGTGTGTGTGTGTGTGTGTGTGTGTGTGTGTATTTATAAAA
>JAQQZX010000040.1:25065589-25077407 GCA_030068355.1 Notoglanidium maculatum | reverse complement strand
CAGGGGGCTGGGGGCTGGAGGCAGGGGGCTGGGGGCTGGAGGCTGGGGGCTGGAGGCAGGAGGCAGGAGGCTGGGGGCAGGAGGCTGAGGGCTGGAGGCAGGGGGCTGGAGGCTGAGGGCTGGAGGCAGGAGGCAGGAGGCAGGGGGCTGGGGGCAGGAGGCTGAGGGCTGGAGGCAGGAGGCAGGGGGCTGGGGGCTGGAGGTTGGAGGTTAGGCCCGGGCCGGAACAGAGGGCTGGAGAGAGGCAGGGTTATGAATGTAGTGCACATATCAGATATCCTGAGGCAGGCGTGTAACCTCCTCCTGCGTCACAGCTGCACTGGGACACGCCTTTTCCTCCAGTCTGGGAGGGAGACATGCCGGGTTGCCAGATTGAAAGTTTATCTTTCTCAGAGTGTTGTTTTGAAATCTGCATTTGTGCTGTAAAATGTGTTAAACACAGCACAGCGAGGATGAGTTCTCGAATCTGATCGGTCCGAAGGCTTTCACTGTAGTTACTGCTGTAACATGTATCATCATATTAATGTACTCCTTCTAAAGCCTTATCGTTTCTATAGTAACGCTCATTCACTGGCGCAGCAGATGCTCTGCGCTCTCAAGACTAATCATAATCATGTAAAACAAGTTTGAAACAGTGAAAAAAAAAACCAAGGTCATTGACATGTTGACATGATTTGTTAAAAAACGTTTATGTAACCTTTAGGAAAGGAGTCTCCAGTGTCAGCACTTTGTAAAACAGGGGTCTGTGCTTTTTTCCAGCTGTTTGAAAACATGACAAGCTGCAATTTTTTTTTGCCTTATTAACTTTAAGAAAGAGAGAAAAAAGAGAGGCTGGTGAGGGAACGACTGTTTATAGCTGCTATAACATGAGCGAGAACAGGAACTAACTTTTTTCCACAACGTTAAATGTAGCTATAAACTATTAAAACTATTTATTGGCAAATAGCAGTAGTATAAGAGGAATTAACAGGAATAAGAAGAATAAACACTTTGGAGCAGGGCTCCGCGTCGTGTCAGGCCGCATCACACCACCCTGCCCGGGATTCAATTTCGTACGTAAAATCGTACGCTCTGTCACAGTTTGTTTTCCACAGTTTGAGAAAGTAGTTTCAGTGGTTAGCTCCTTTTTCTTAGTAACTCATAGTACAGCTAGCGAATGTTTAAACCATGAGTAGCTTATAGCTACAAGTTCCACTTGTAAAGTACCTTCAGCAACGCTGCCTGTACATCAAGATTACAACTCATCATGAAATAATTATTCATACATATACAGTGTTTCTGAAATGTGACATTATATTTACTTTACATTGCTAATATTTTGCACATTTCTCAGTGCCTTGAGGTTGCATTTTTAATTCTTATTAGGTCATTAGCTTGCTTGCATAATCTTAGTAGAGATCTTTAATTGTAATTTTGTTGTAACTCTAAATGCTACTACACTGAGAATCTTAGCTTCTTCTTTTTTTTTTTATCTAGTCTTTAACTTAATACTTATTATTCTAAAGTGAGGTTATTCATTGTGTACCTTGTCGGTGATTTGCATTATTAAATAACAAACCTGGCAACCCGGACAAGTACTGCAAAAGAACATGGCAACCTCTGAGCCGCTCCATATGCCATTTATCTGCTGGATCTGGCTGCCATAGGTGGCAGTGTGTGTGTGTGTGTGTGTGTGTGTGTGTGTGTGTGTGTGTGTGTGTGTGTGTGTGTGTGTGTGCTCGGAAGCCGGTGTGTGTGTGCGTGTGTGTGTGTGTGACATAGTGAACGAGGGAAACGACTCGGACTGAAAAAAATAAAAACGGATGGCAAAGTGAAAGCAGAAAGCCTGGATGAGCCTGTGGGCTTCAGCGAGAGCAGGAGCGGAGTGAGGAACCAGTGAGGAGCCGGGAGCAACCTTCATCCACCACCTCCTCCTCCTCCTCCTCTTCTTCTTGTTCTTCTTCTTCTTTTCTGCCATGCATCATCATCATCACCATCAACACCATCATCATCCTCATCTTCATCACCATCATCATCGGAGGAGGATGTAGACCCCTCGGCCTGCTCTGAAGACTACCATTTGAATGGGACTTTTTTTGGTTTGGGCTTTTTCGGTGATGAAGCTTGTTTCATGGAGCCCGAAAGACACGGACAGCGCGCGCGGCTTACCGGACGGCACGAGCGTGAACTGGACAGGATTTAGACTTTAATTCGTTTATTTCTTTTTTTTTTCCGTGTTGAATTGAGGAAAAAGAGGCGAATTCGGGGCCTGGGGAGGAGCCTCGATTTCTCTCTTCTTTCTTTAGATATAAATCTGAATATTTGAAAAGCATCTTCTGCTGGACACAAGCGAGCGCGAGGCGATCATCGGATCGGAGAGGGATTGTGTTTTGTGTGTGTGTGTTTTTGTGGTGGTGGGGTTTTTTGATGGAGCTAGAGAACATCGTTGCTAACACGGTGCTCCTTAAAGCCAGAGAGGGTAAGTTGAGAGATTTCTCATCTATGTGGGAAAAAAATACACACACGATTGTCTCGAGCTGAACAGAAATGCCGTTTTTGTGTTGACGTCGTTGTGGTGGTGGTGTCGGGGATTGTTCTCCAGCACACAGTGATGAGCAGAAGCTCGTTAAGGGTGTAGGATTAAAGAAAACGCCGACATGAAGGGGGGCGGCCGGGCCACTCGGATACATTGTATCCCTGCACGCGCATTTTCAAACATTTCGCTCGCTTCAAAGCTAGGGTTAACGCGCGCGCGTTCGGCCCTTAACATCAGTCATCTCGTGTAACGTCTAGCACACCGTGTTACCGAACATGTAGGCTTACCTACAGTCTGTGTGTGTCTGTCTAAGCGCGCGCGTGTGAGTGTTAGTGCGTGCACGATCCATTTTCGAACGTGAGTGTGTTAAAGAAATGGCAGCCGCACACCGCTACCTTCACTTCCTCACGCATTCCCAACACCTCAGCGTAACACTACATTACATTACATAACACAACACACCATAACATGGCCTCCCGTGTGTGTGTGTGTGTGTGTGTGTGTGTGTGTGTGTGTGTGTGCTGTCTCCCCCCCGATACTGTAATACTAGCTCAGGACATGTTCCTGATGTGAAGAGAAAGTCTTGCTCAGTGATTCCGCCACTAAAGCCACAGTAACCGCTACTTCCTCTAAGCGAGGCCTCCACACGGCCTGGCCATTACTGTACACCCTCATTACATATGCTGCTTCATATGTTCCCTTAGCATCTCGGTCACTGCCTTAACCCCTGCTGTGTGTGTGTTAAATAGGACAACAGAGTGGTGTTCGGATGTCCTCATGGTGTTAGAAGAGCGTTGTAGACCAGAGCTTTTATGTTAACATGCTAATCTGCCTGAACATCTCACCGTCAGAGAGGAGCTGTAACCATGTCTTAGCATGTGAACATGGCAGTCAGTGCTTTAAGAGCTAGTCTGAAATGAGGCTAAAATCTGGAATATGCACAGTTTCAAACATTATAATATGGTTATCATTTGAGGTGTTCTGTTATAGACCAGGTAAATAAGGATGGAAAATCGTCTCATGGTTGTTTTGCGGGATGTAAAACTTCAGTGTCAAAGATTGAAATTGCTTGTAGGTTTCAACAGTTATAGTATGCTAACTATGATAGCATTGCTGGATTTAAGACAAGTGTCAGCTGACGAAAAAAATGTGAAGTACCCTGTTTTACTGTAAGGTTTAAAACAGTATGGTGTTAATTACGGCATCATGACGCTATAACATGTTAACATGCTAATCTGATTGCGCATCAAATCTTCAAATAGATTAACTAAGCTTACAGACTAGGTTTATATCGTAGTCTTGCCAGTGATCGTTAAAAAAGTTCAAATGTAGAACTAATGCTTAATAGTGTTGTAATATGGCCATATGTTATACCATTATTTTAGCTATATTTTGGACCAGGTTTATACGTTAGCACTTCAAGCGTCCCATAGTTGTTTTGTGTTAAATGTAAAATGTGTAAAAAAAAATGACACATTACAGTGGTGGATTATTCTTATATATGAATGTTATACATAAATACATTAGTGTATTACCCTGAAAACCTTGTTGCATGTTGGCAACCAAATGAAGTGCACTGATGTGTTACGTGGCGGTTTTGTGCACATCCGTCTAAGTTTTAAATTTTGATTTTAAACATTTTTAAAAGCATCAACATAGCATGTTTTGGTTGTCAAATGTGCTTTTAAAAGACGGACGCATTTACATTTGACTAAGCTGCATCCCAGACCTCCTCCTGAAGTGGTTTGACCAAGCATTCCTAGTCGTTTTTCTGTTTTTTTGCCGTTTGTCCACAATTATGTCATCGTTCATGCCTCAAGATTACAAAATATGAAGCCCGTGAACCTCAGACATGGCTTAGACCATCCTGTGGCCTGATTCACTACCCAGAATCCCCCTGGGCGCCAGACCCAGCTCTGTGCTCAACGTTGTCATTGCCCATTAGCTCAGGGCTTACCAGATGTAAATCTGTTTTTCTCATTTTTATGTTCATTATCTCTGGATACGATCCTCATGCTTAAGAGCAAATGTAAACAGGATCAGTGTTAAGCTACGTGATTTTATTTTTAAATAAACAATTTGTAAAGTAGTCGGAAGAGTCCGTGTTTTCACATTTAAGTTCAAAGTGGATCTTTATTATCATTCACACCACATCCAGAATTCCAATACGCTTCAACTTTGGAAGAAAGAAAGTAAAGAGGAAAACATGACAAGTTGTATATTAGCGCACACCTTTGCGCCACAGTCTGAGCCATGCTGTTCTAGAAAATGAATCAACACCTCCTGACCAATCAGATTTGAGAATTCCACCTTTCTTTGGTGTAACAGAATATTTTGATGTATGATGTGGTTCCATTTGAAATTTTGCGTGCATAAAACTGAGACTAGCTGCTTTTAAAATTTCAGAATCCTTATATAGGGAAAAAGATTTGGGATGAAAATGGAGGAGAATAAGAGGGAGTTTGTACTCGGGATGTGTTCGGAGGTCAGCGTGAGTCTGCGTTTCGTTTCGCGGAGAATCAAACCACTTGTAGTCGTGGGAAACAGATTCCAGAGAGCAGTGGAAAATTTTTTGGCCAGGCCAGAATCACATTAGTCTTCCTGTCTGGAATGAAATCGGTGGAGGAATGGCGGGCTGTGGATGCCAGTGCTTAGCATCTTGTGTTCCTTTCTTTTGAAAGATTGATGTTGGGAAACAGCACAGAAGGCTTTCAGGGTCTAAACACACAGTCTTGGCTGCTTTAAAGGAAAGTAAGCTGTGTTTCATTTACTATTACACTGATATTAACTTGATGATAATTCCTTAACTTCTTACCCCATTTTAAAGGAATGTTTTGCTCACATCGCTGACTATACAATAAATGATGGCGGGTTTGAACAAATTACCATGACTCCATGTGTACAATGCTATCTGGTGACCGTTCGCTCTTTGCATCTTTAAGCAGCGTCCTGCAAAAGAAACCTAGGGGGTAAACAGAATACTTTGAAGCTATAAAAGTACTGAATATCATAATATACACTATATGTCCAAAAATATGTGGACACCTGACCATCACACCCGTATGTGGTTCTTAGCCAAACTGTTAGAACAATGTTTGAAGCACACGGTTGTACAGAGCGTCTCTGTGTGCTGCAGCGTTACAGTTCCCTTCACTGGAACTAAGAGGCCCAAACCTGTTCCAGCATGACGATGCGCCTGTGCACAAAGCATGAAGACATGGTGTTCAGGTTAATGTTGGAGAGCAAGAACTGGAGTGTCCTGCACAGAGCCCTGACCTCAACCCCACTGAACACCTTTGGGATGAACTGGAACTGGAGCCTCCTCGACATTCCAACATCAGCGCCTGACCTCACTAACGCTCCTGTAGCTGCATGAACACAAACCCCCACAGCTGCGCTCCGACGTCTAGTGGGAAGCCGAACAGCAGAGTGGAGCACGTTATAACTGCACAGGGGGATAAATCTGGACTGGGACGTTCAACAAAAACATATGGGTGTGATGGTCAGGGGTGCACATACTTTTGGCTGTATAGTGTATTTAGGGAGAAAGAAAGAAATTATTCAGTGGTCCAACAGTGCACAATACAGCAGGACGGGTTTACACAGACGAGTGAAAAAAAGAAGATTTGAGAAGAGAATTAATGCAGTACCAATTCTTAGACAAAATAAAGAATGAAGGAATCGTTCTTCCTTACAAAGCAAACCTAGGATTCAGCAATACGCACTACATAGAACTGAACCGAATCTTCCCAGATCAGCGGTGAATTAAGGTGTCTGGAGTAATTTTGTATCATATCATATTGGCCTGTGTATAATCTACACCTGTATAATTTCAATTTGTGTATTTGTGTCTCATTAGGCCTGCATTTCTAGTCAGTTTTAAGTTTTATCCACATTTTTACCATCTTTCATGCCTCAAGATCACAAAATATGAATTTAGTGAAGCCTTCCAACAGTATCAAACTGATTCACTACCCAGAATCCTCCTGGATGCCAGACACAGCTCTGTACATTCAGTTCTCGTTGTTGTTGTCGTTGTCGTTGCTCATTAGCTCAGAGTTTACCATAAATGAGCAGCTTTTGACTGAGACTTTATATACAGAGGCCCGGAGCAGGCTGCTAACATTAGCCATGCGTGTTTTTCACTAATCTGGAGAATTCAGCGAGGCTGAGAGTCGTGACTCTAAACTCAATGGGGAATGGCCCAGGTCCAGTTGTTTTTCTTTAAACTTCCCCTGGAATGCTAAATGAATCTCTCAGGCTGTTCTCGCCAGGACTTCAGATGAGCTCGTACCAGAGACCATGCTGTACATGTTCCTCCTACCATGTTAAAAACATTACTTGAGCAAATGCTTCGTCTAAAGCGTATTTGTCAGAACATTCATAGCTCCGTCTTGCTTTTTGTTCAGCATTGCAACTGGAAAAACCAAACAAAAGAAAACATGTTTCAATGTATGTTTATGTGGAAGCCATAGTTACTGAGTACAACCCTAGCTAAAGACCCTAGCTTTTGTCCTATAGGCTTTAAGCTAGTTTTAAATAAATGACCCAAAGAAATAACATTTAGAAATGAGAGGAATGACTTATTTATAAACCTTTCAATCACAAATGATGTAATTAACATGCTCATCATTGATAAGTTTGCTAGCATGTAAATAAGACCATGTGCATGCTAGCTCACGCCTTTACATTCTCTAGCTAACCTTAGTGTCATCATGTTGTACATTTACTTAAAATAAATGAGTTAAAAACAGACAAGAGCTAGCTGTGCTTAGCTAGGTTTGCTTTCACGGTTTGTAACGTTTTTGGCTTGTGTATAAACTTATCAGGTGAAGTTAGCAAAGCAACTGTTGTGTGAAACGTTGGTCAGTGGTGCCTCAGTCATCAAAATCGCAGCACTGAATATTGTGAAAAACGAGACCCCACTTCCAGTGTTGCAAACTTGCTTTAGCAAGCTAGTTAAAGAGCCATGGCTGTGTCTTTAGATTGTACATTAACCAGCTGCTATTAATTATTTAGCTAGCTAGTTAGCAAGCTACTTTGACTAGCCTGTAGAATCTAATGAAAATAAAAAGTACATGGAACAAATCACTTAGGGTTTTAATCATGTGTTAATGGATAACAAAACTGCTAGTAATCTCAACTGTCTGTATTTCTGTTCTGGAATCATTTTTTCCGTACTGTTTTGTTAGCTCCTACCTGAAATCTTCACATTCATCACATCAACATTTGTGGGGGAAAAAACCTCAACTGCCACATAATTCTGACACCAAACGTATGTCTATTGAGTAAATTTGGGTGAAACAGGAAATTCTACATTTCATGTTTTGTTTTTGGCCAAATTATTTCTTTATTTAGCCATAGTTAGCATAGCCTAATTAGCAGAAATGGTTATATGCCAAAAATGATCATCATGTGATAATAATTGTGTTTTTTATTGGTAAATTAAAGTTTATTGCTACAGTTTTTTTATACACACAGCATTTTAGCTTGTGTGTGTGTGTGTGTGTGTGTGTGTGTGTGTGTGTGTGTGCGTGTGTGTGTGTGTTTTGAGCCCAGTTGAGAGACAGTTTGTGTTGTGTGTCTGTGTGTGTGTTTGACTACATTGACAGCTTGTCTGCAGCTTGAAGCTTCATTCACAGGGCTTCTGTCAGCAAACTCGTGTGTGTGTGTGTGTGTGTGTGTGTGTGTGTGTGTGTGTGTGTGTGTGTGTGTGTGTTATTCATTGGTTTGTTGATCACACTGCCTTTCGAACCGAAAATGAGGCACACGCAGCCTCTTCGTTCCAAATGTCCATTGCACAGTGTATAACAGGAAGAGCACAGTTTACAAGCAACGCTGTGTGTTTACATGGCTGAAGCCACGCTTCCGAAATCACTAGAGAACTCGGCCCGCGCCGTGCGAGCCCCAAACTAAATAAAGAGCTCATCAGCGGCGGCCATTACTCTCCTGTCTGGAGACATATTTGGCCACGGACATAAGCGTTCAGTGGTTTAATTTATTTCATTTTAACTTTGCGTTGTATACTTTTATATTTACAGGCCTGATGTTAATGAGGCTTTTTGTTATAACTAACACGTGACAGTATTAGGCCTACATTTTGATGTCATGCTAACTGCCAAATGTTATTTGCAGCTAGGGGTGTTATGATATTCACTTTTAACAGTATGATAACCTAATCTAAAAATATCATGGTATCACAGTATAAATCAATTGTTTAAACATATGCTGTAAATTCCCCTATTGCTTTTAATTTTGAGAGAAAATTTTTCTAGAAAACCTTTAAGATTGTCACTACTTATAACTTTATTTAGTTCTTTTTATATTGTGATGTCTATAGTGTAGCTGTGGTACAACATAACCTCATACAGCTCTAAACATGGACACCAAATCTGCATGTTTGTGTTTTCTAGAAGATTCCACACCAATGACTCACTCTTCTGAAATCTGTCTGATAGTTTTCAAGTTATGACACAACATTGATCTTTTTGACATTTTCAGTATGGTGCAACCCACAACAACTGAGCTGATGCTAAGTGTAATTAAGGTGCATTATTAGTTGTATTATTAGAGAGTTTTATTAGTAATTTGTGAACACATTTGAGGTAAATGTTGATATCCATGATTTGTTGGTCTAGTTTTTACCTTTACACTCTCTGTATAAAAGAGTTGATCATTATGCACTATGTAATTTTTTAGCAGAACTTAGAGCTAAAGCGTATTCTTCTGTTTCTGAAGAAGTTTACTGTTTAAAAAAAGCAGAACATTAAAATAACAACTCTACATGACCGCTGATTGAGCTTCATTGCCTCACTCACTGCTAGTGAGTCAAGAGGTTGGATAATTAGCAAGCTAGCTTGTTACCATGCTAGTTATTTAGCCAGCTAGCTAGCAAGCCAGTATAAATATGTAGGTGACATATTGATCAAATGTCTGAGGAAATGATTTCAAATGTTATTGTTTACATTAGCAAACAGCGCTAATACAGCTCTGTGTATCGTGTTAACACTTAATACTTCCTGTGTCTCCATTCCAGATGTACTTTTTCTCAGTGCGGGTATCTAATACAAGTGAAAAACCCCCATGCTGCTAGTTATTTAGCTTGTCAGTTAGTGACATATGGCTGTGTACTGAGTTCAAGCTGACTTTGTAAATGTCAAATTCTGTTAGCAATCTATCTAGTTAGTGTGACGTGAATGCAATATTACTACCTATTACCTCAGAAATTGTGCTAGCTAGTTAGAAAGCCACTAACCAGCTGCTAATTATTTACCTGAAGAGCATAGCTTGCAGAATTTAAGGGAAAATAGCAAGAAAGAAATAGACAGAAAAACATGTCATTACAGATTAATTTTAAGTTTTATTAGTAATTTACCAACACCTCTGAGGTAAATGTTAATCATCCTGATGATTTGGTCTCATTTTCAATGTCACTGTCTTTAGCTTATCCAATAACCAGCTGCTAGTTATTTAGCTAGCCGTAATAATTAAGTAGTCTATAGAGACTTTCGTTTAAATGAAAATAAAAAGAAAATAGAAAATAGAAGACTAAACAAAAAAAAAAGACACTTACAGTATAATTTAAAATTGTACAGAGTAATTTACAAACACATCGGAGGTAAATGTTGGTATGCCTGATAATTTAGTCTCATTTTAGATAACCAGCTACTAGTTATTTAGTTTGCTAGTTAGCAAGTCAGTATGTCTTTTATTTGTCATTATCCAACACATCTGAGGTAAATGTCGATATTCCTAAGGACTTAGTGTGATTTTCACTGTCACTGTGTTTTTAGTTTGTTTGATAACCAGCTGCTAGGTATTTAGCTTGCTAGTTAGCAAGCTAGTTGACTGTGTAGCCTGCAGAGTAGTACAAGGAACAAATCACTTCAAATACAAATACAATGTTCTGGTTTTTTTTTATTATTATGCCTTATTGTTTAATAAACCAGCTAGTTATGAACGTAATCTCAACGGTGTAGTGCAGAGAATAACACAGGTGCTAATTTTTCAGTCACATGCTTGTGTACTGAAGTACATGATATAAAATATGAAAACATTTCCAGTTAATGCTAGCTCAGTCAGTGGTAGGAGTGTGCGTTGATGTAATGCTGTAAAGCTGAGAGGTTTCTTTGGGAATGCTGAAGCTGGTCAGCGTTACAGCGTTCAAACAAGTTCAGGGTCGTTTCCAAAATCATCAGTGAAATGTGCAAAAGTCAACAAAACAGCAAACACTTCCTTATAAGGATAAAACATTCCCAGTGTCACTCTTGTCACAGGGAAGCGTGAGCTAACCGGCCATCTCCACCGAGTCTGACTCGCTTTTCTCTCGGATCTGTCCTGACTCTAAACTATAGACTGGGCGATGCGACCAATCTATCCTCAGCACAATGCTAAAAGATGTTATTACATCATGTTATTTATAGACTTCCTAAAAAACTGCCAGTGAAATCATTGTGTTTTGGCAAAAAGGCAAATAATAATAATGACTAGAAGGTTAAAAGAAAACCTTATAGCCAAATGGATAAATGACAAAGGAAAGAAAGCGAGAAAGAAAGAAGACAAAAAGTAAAAGCTGAAAAAGAAAGAAATAATCACAAATGTAAGATAGGAAAAATGTGAAGAAAAAATTCAAAAAGATTAAAGGGAAGACAATTTAAAAAAGGAATAAAAAAGTAATTGGAAGGATAGAAATATATAAAATACTGAATTTTACATCTTCTACATGTGGTGAGAGGGAAGAAGGTTCCGCATACCTCCTGGCATGCACACACACACACACACACACACACCCACACACACACGCACACGCACACACACACACACACATAAGCAGGTGAGAAGCTGAATCTGAGGTCTGTGAGATGGAATTTTGCCCAACACTCATTTCCTGTTCATGTTTAGGTCTCATCAGTGCTGAGGTCTGCATGAGAACATTCTTCAACACTGTGACACACTGTGTGTGTGTGTGCGTGTGTGTGTGCGTGTGTGTGTGTGTGTGTGGGTGGGTGTATGTAAGCATTTCATCTTGAATTGTCAATCTGAAACTTGCCTGAGAGCGTTTCCCCATCATCCTCTCCCCATGCTGAGCACGCTCTCTGTTGTAGTGAGTGTGTGTGAGTGTGTGTGTGTGAATAGTGGTGAATTCCTGTGCGAGTGTGTAATCTGATCCCGACCCCCCTCTGAGGCTCAGACATTACAGAAAATGAGCCGTAACCCATAACGACGGCGGACAGGGCGCCTTTACTTTCTGTACAAGAATTAATGCACAGGTGGGGCCGGGGGGGGGGGGGCCAGAAAAACAAA
>JAQQZX010000040.1:25055342-25065489 GCA_030068355.1 Notoglanidium maculatum | reverse complement strand
GGGGGGGCGGGGGGGGGGGGGACAGAAAAACAAAGAAAGATGCAATGAATGAATAAAGAATGATAGATACATAAAGATAAAAACAGAGAAAGAAAAACAGACAGACAGAAATGAATTATGTTGACAGTGAGAGACAGACAGAGCAAGAGATACAGAGGAAAAGAGACAGACAGAGAGAGAGAGAGAGAGAGAGAGAGAGAGAGAGAGTTCTGATTAGGGAGTAAGACAGGAAAATGCTGAGACAGATGCAAATTTGCATCACTGTACAAATCATTTCCTACACACACACACACACACACACACACACACACACACACACTCAAAATGTTTTTAAGATCTCAGAGTGTGACCACTGCTCTTCTAAATGCGTATAAACTCCTCCAATCAGAGGATGTCATATGATTACACTAAACTCACAGGTCAGCTACAAACACTGTGTGTGCGTGTGTGTGTGTTAGTGCCACTTGTGAAGGAGCAGCATGCTTAGAAGAGGTGTGTTTTTTAAAGCCTCTGTAGCTAAGGCGACCGGCAACAAATTCAAAACCACAAGGAAGGAAAACCTCGGCAGAAATGACTGGAAACTGGAATCATTCAGACATAAAAGAACTGCTGAATGATACACGGCGTGGATTATTGTGAATTATACGTCATATCCGGTCTCGCATGTCTTACACGTCTCACGGAGGGTCACGCTCCGGAGCGTTCCGTTAGACCCGGTCAGGTGGGAATTCCCCACTCCCGCTACATTACCGTTACAGAGCAGAGTGGGAATGAACATGTGTCGTGAATCACGAGTTGTTTTTACCTCCACATTAACGGGTTTCATATGGGAAAGGGGCTCGGATGTGTGTGTGTGTGTGTGTGTGTGTGTGTGTGTCTGCTTCTTAGTAGTTTTCCTTTTTTTTCTTTATTTCTCATAATTGTTCTCTTTTTCTTTCTTTCTTCTTTTCTTTTATTAACTATTTATTTATTTATCCATCTTTTCTGTTTTCTTCCTGTTTCCTATTTTTCTTTCTTTCTTTCCTTTCTCCTGTTTTTTTATTGTTCTATTTCTGTTGTCTTTTTTTAAATTGTGTCTCTCCACACATTTCTTACCTTTCACTTTCTCCCTCCCTCCCCCCTCCTCCCCCTTCCCTGTGCTCATCAGTACTATGAGGTTGATGTGAAGCACTTTGTTATGTTGGTATTACGGAGTTGTGATATTGAGTGTTTGATCCTAATCCCCTGGTCCTTTTGCTCCCTGTGTAGTAAACAGTCTCTGTGGTTTGGGACACGCCCACGTGACGTGCTGATGGTGAGAAATCAGACATGAAGAAATAAATTTGAATAGCATCACTTCTTCTTTACAACACAGCGACGTCTGTTACTAATATACGAGGCGAATAATGGCCGTGACGTTTTTATGAAGCGAAATCCCCACTTAGTGCTCCGATCAGCATGATGGGAAAAAAGCCCAGGAAAACCTACGAGGTGCACCGACTTCGGAAGCACTTTTGGCCAGGAGAGAGACAGAGAGGGAGAGTTATGGAGCGATGGGAACGCTGATGGGAACGCTGATGATTCACAGCTTTGCTGTTTTTCCTGGGAAAGAAATCCTGCTGGAAGCTCACAAAAAGTTTATTAGAGCCATCACGCTGCACTCGCATTCAAATCGCACGCTGAGGGAGCCGTGCTGCTGTTCGGGACACGTCCCAAATCTCACAGCAGGAGTGTGCACTTTATATCAGTAAGCACGTGCTAATAATCAGAGAAGGTGATCCTGTAATTCTGTACATCGAAGGAGGTCATCAGGGGTGCGTGTGTGTGTGTGTGTGTGTGTGTGTGTGTGTGTGTGTGTGCGCGTGGGGGGGTTTACAGAGTTCAAAGACGGGGTAGACAGATGAGGAAAGACAAGCGCTGGTGTGGAGGAGACAAAGAACAGCTGGAGAGGAAATCGGGCGTCCGGCGAGGTGCGCTGTAATCATGTTACCCTTGTTTCCTCGACAACCGTCTGTGTGTGTGTGTGTGTGTGTGTGTGTGTGTGTGTGTGTGTGTGTGTGTGTGTGTGTGTGTGTGGTTTCTGTTTAGAAAAGGGACTCCATAAATGATCAAATTGGCATTGACTTGTGTCTCAAGTCACACTTCCTTCACTATAAAGTGCGCATCCTTGGAAGCTGACTTGGACGTGTACTACTGCAGTACCCATAATGCACTGTGGCTGTGGAGTAGGAGAGCCATTCTGCCCTCTTCAAGCGACACAAAGCTCATTACACTTAACAAATGATGGAGTTTTGGCCTTCAGTTATGTAAATCTTATGAAAATACACAGACAAAGAACTTTGTTCTGAGAGTCCTAAAACACACACACACACACACACACACACACACACACACGATTGATGAGCTCACCGTGTTTGCCTTTGTTGATGTTATTAATTTGTATAAACAAACAACCAGTTTCTGTTTAACAAATTCTCGCTGACGTCTGTGGAAAAAACCCTTTGCACCCCGATGCAACATCTCCATCCCAATATGTGAGGATTGAAACACTGTGTGTGGTGCAGTCACGGGAAAACAATCAGCAACGAGGTGGTGTGTTCAAGCGGAGGAACTGTTAACACCTCAATGTTTATTTTTTTCCCTGTAACGTGTTTTACTGTTACTATGGAAACGATAACGTGTTAGAACATTATCTTTATCTTTATTTTTTATTTTCTTTTGAAAATTAAACAGCTTCTGACCAATCAGATTATGATATTCTCAGTGAAGGCTTCTCGCTCCTAGCACCAAAACAAAAATGAACTGTATCATAAGTAATGGAACTGATTCTGTAGCGAGATCTGATTGTCATGTAGATACACACACATCCTAACCTGCCTGAGTGTGTGTGTGTGTGTGTGTGTGTTTCACCCGTCGTGCCCTCTGGCTCCACTACTATTTTTATTCCCAGTAATTATAAAACATAAAGTATGCATGAGTCGATGTGATCGAATCGAAGGTGGACGATCTTCCCGAGTTATGATCCTGACGTCCATGTTTCTGTCTCGGGATTATAATTAACTCCGGTTTGTCACATCTGATCAGCTCAGAGTTATGTTTCCAGCCTTGGGGCTCATTTTAATATCAAACTTCCGTGGTCATTTGAATAGGAAGAGATTTGCATACTGCCTGCGTAAATGTTTGTCTTTCAATTACATAAGTATGAGTTTAGCTGCGTGTGTGTGTGTGTGTGTGTGTGTGTGTGTGTGTGTGTGTGTGTGTGTGTGTGTGTGTGTGTGCGCGCGTGTGGGGGTGTGGGAGAGAGTTTAACCGAGGTCAAGATGGCAGTCCAGCGCTGAGCTGTACTCTTTTGGTTATTAATCGAGCTCTTACTTAAGGAGGAAGTGCTTCAGGAAGTGTTGATGTTAATGTGATCAGCGCGATGAGAAGCGTAACGGCCTCGTCACTTTAATCAGTATCATTAATCAACATTCACCTCCTCACCTCAAAGCCTTTTTACACCATGCTGGACGTCTGCTTGCGCTCGAAAACCTGAAGATCTGATGAGGTGCGACCCAGCCGGGCTCCAGGACATAAAGCGTTGATTTAACGACTCAGAATAAATAAAATGATTGCGTATCTCTTCGTCTATGAGTATTTCTGGCACGGCTGGTGTTTGGGTAACAACTCATCTTTCCGGTAAACATCTTTCACTCTCAGTATCCCTCAGGGATCAGTACTCAGTCCCCTTGTTTTCTCCCTCGAGTACAGAGAAAGAATTTTTTCCTCCTTGGTCTAAAACCTAAACTGTTTACTGGAGGATCTGTGGGAAGGGGCGGGGCTTATTCCGAATGTAACCTAATACTAATACATTATTTGAGATGAACTGTTAATGTGAATACTAATATGACTAGAAGGCACTTCTAACTTTCCTGTTTTTGCTGTTTGTTTGTGTTCTCTGTAAGTTGGTTGTCAGGGAGGTTCACAGCATGTCTGCTTCAGACTAGACGTGTGTTGGGATGCAGATCCCTGCGATTGCGGTGCAACAGACAAGTCACGCATACAAACAGGAGGGTTTTACTTTCGTGAGGGCGTGGTGAGTGAAACTCATGAGGGCAGATATGAAACTCCCGGACGAAACAAAGTCACTAATTCTGAGGCGGGGGATGTAAGTGCGAGTAACATCGTTAATCTGTCCAAGTCTGCTGGCAAAGAAGATCAAACAGCAGTTAGTCAAAACCAGGAAGACAAAATTAGCAAAATGCTGATGATGTGAACGCTAAAAACAGCAAATCCTTGCACAAGAAATGAAACAGAGTCTCTTAAATACAGAGTGACAGCATGGAAAGATGAGCAGGTGTGCTGGAGTCCAGCGAGTGCCAGCGCTCATCCTTACTGACTGCCTGGGCTTATGTGTATCATACTGTACTTGCAGCTCGACACAGAAACACGCAATGGAACGGTCATTCGGCTAGGAATACCAAGTCGGGAATTCGGGCCACATCCGCCTTTCCCGGGTTCAACCTGTTGTTTCGTACTGACGCACACTCGGTCCCGCGAAACAGAATTCCCTTTGCGTTACTTTGTTGATTTTTTTATGACGTGAAGCTTTTGTGTTGTTTTAACATCTTCGTGTGTTTAGATTTTTAACATAATTACACTCGTTTCAGCCCAAATGTGATAAGGCCGCTGTAAGAGATTATTTTTATAAGCAAAGACAAACAGTTTAGAGACGACGCATGCAAACACGACCTCACCCGAGTTACGCTGAGCTGAAGCGCTGGAACGCCGTTAGATCAGAACTCAGCTTTAGCTCTGAATACAGCAGGTTGCAGGAAGATCGGACTAAATCTGTTAGAAACATAAATAACTGCGCGATCGGCGTTCACAAGCTGGACGAAATACTAACGATTTTGTAATGAAATAAACTTTGTTACATTAGCTGCACAATCTAAAACATATCTAGATTATATCCAGATAAGCTCATGCTGTGCTCGCCGGAATCCTGCTCTCAGAGTTTCCAGGACGTAAAGAAAACATTCCCCCCTCCGCCTGGGATTCCTGTTCGGAAAGTTGGGAAGTTCTGCTAAACCCTGCGCTCCACACAAGGCGTCATGTCAACATGGCCGCCCGTTTCATCCCTCCACTACTGTAAACCAGGTCGCTGAGGTATTTACTTTGAATCAATCACACTTCAGTCGATTAAGTCTTCAACACTGACTGTACAGTTTACAGTTTTGAGAAATGAAGTAAACACATCATCACTGGCTTGCTTGTTTCTAACAAAACACATGCCACGGTTTGCAACATTTTTTTTTGTTGCTTGAGCACTGAGAACTCAAAAGTGACGTAGTTCCCACTTCTAAGTTAAATTGTAGGCAGCGTTAGCATCTCTGTGTACTCATATACGCTAATTGCTAATTATCATATTACCAGTCGGGCTGTTATCCTAGCACCAAGCTGTTGCGCTCTCTTCGCTTGTAACGGCTTGTGGTATGTAATATATGGCCTTCTACACTGCCCCAATGTTCTCCCAGCACCTCTTAATGATTTAGCTCCGAGTGTTCCAAGTGAGCTAGTCAGCCATGTTTCATCGCTGATTGCCGACAGCACTCCTTCTTCCGTTCTCACTTTCTTAAAATAACGAGCTCAGTGTTGCGAAGTGCGTTCCAGTGTTTACCTGGCCTAATTAAGCCCAATTAAGCCTTCCTAAATATAATGCCTGCTTATTCAGCTGGCCGGTGTGTGTGTGTGTGTGTGTGTGTTAGCGAGCTGGAGAATTTTCCGAGTGTGGAATTCACAGATGTGGTGTGTAGTGGAACAGGAAGTGGTTCGTCTGCTAAACCGCCTGACCAAACTGACAAAAATATGACATGCCATGCCAGTGTTCAAACATCTTCAGGTTCTTCAGCATGAAGCAATCGCTTAGCGTTCTCCGTCTTTGTTCAGGTCTCATCGAAATTTGAGACAGGCTCCATCTGAAATGTTAAAAAGAAACATCTGGAAAGTTCAGGCATGCACACATTGTAATTCTTTAAAGTTTATCCATCGTTTTGATCACCCATAATGCACTGCTTTCAAGCTATCACGATGTGAAATAACGTGTAATGTTAGCTCCGCATCATCAGCCATCATATACGTTTAAGCAGCAGCAGCTGGAAACCTAATAGTGCGTTCGTGTTAGCTAGCTAACAGGCTACGCTAGTGCGAAATGGTGACGTTTTTAAGCGACGGTTCCAAACCGCACGCTCCGTTACGTTTCTCAACGACCGTGACGTGGAAAAAAATGCAAACAATAACTCTTCTCCGGCAAAGCAGTGTTTACACGGGAACAGGCCGAGCTACATTTACATCTGCTCATTTGTAAACGCAAATTTCTGGAACGTGAATGACAGATGATATCCCGAAAGAGGAGCGACAAGGAAATGTGTGCACATAAATACAGTCCGTTACAGGCAGGAACACACGCTCGCCTCAACGTCAGTTATTCTAAATCAATCATAATTACATTTCTCAAGCAAGGAGTCTTTCTACAAATATTACTGCACTTATACATATTACTGCTCCTTCTTGGAATTGCCTGACATTTTGACCTTTAGCAGTAGTTCAGGAGAAAATCATTTGAAAATAAAACAGCTTGCTTACAATAGCTAGCTAGCTAGCAGGTGTTCCTCCCTTCTATACTACGGTTTCTTGTTGTGGTAATGGCTCAGAATGCATTAATTATTCAAAACCAATACATTCTGTCTTACTATGTAAATGTAATTGCGATACAATAGTGTAAATATCGCACCAGTCGAAATCGTTGAAGTTATTTGCATTGTGATGTTACGTCTCAGTAGTGAGTAGTTGCGCAGTATAGCATTGTGGTTGAATTTTCAGACAGATGCGGTATGATGTTTTTCTAAATAATGCACTCCAGCCATCCAATCAGACACGAGTATTATCTGTGAGCACAATAATGTGAGCTCTAGGTTTGAGTGCTACAAATCCTGCTCGTGTTACAGGATGCTAACTGGCTAATCACGGCAAACTACAAGGCAAATCAGTGAAGAAAATGGTAGCTACATGATGCATTTGGAAAAAAAATGTAAACCATGTTAGCGCTTTACCAGGTTAGCCAGCTAACTAGCAAGCCACATTCACTCCCTCTGCATTTGCTAGCTTACCTCCTGTGAGGCAACAGAGTCGTGTTCGTAAACAGATTTCATCTTCATGGCAAATCCAATCAGCGCTAATATCACTGATATTGCTAATATCGCTACTGTAATGAGGCCCTGACAGAGATATCTCTGTACAAGCAAATCTTTCTGTTGCATAATCACTTACTCACTCACACTCACACTCACACACACACACACACACACACAAAACATACTGTCATGAAACAGACATTTGATACTTCCTGCATCTAACAGTGTGTGTGTGTGTGTGTGTGTGTGTGTGTGTGTGTGTGTGTGTGCGCGTGTGTGTGTGAGGTTTTCCTACCAACTCAGCATTTCCTGCTTATTGTCTTTGGCCTTTCATCTCACACAGCATGTCTGATAACAGTGACAGTTTAATAGCTTAAAAATATAGGCTAACAGTGCTAACCTTTAATTTAAAATCAGTTAGCATAACTAGCGCTAGCATGGCTCATCACATACTGTAGTGTGCCGTCACACTAATAATCTGAATATAACTAGGATTTCAAGTGGTCTTATAGGCAGCACACCATGTTTATCTTAGCTTATCGGATTTCAGGAAAAGGCTTTTAGCCTTGGACTTAGCGCTTTTAGCTCCTCCTCATTAGCTCTTTTAGATTCTGGTAGCAGTAGGCATGTGCCAATATTACATTTTCATTGTAAGATAATTAATATTAGAATATTCATGTCATGCCTGTTGCTAAATTCCCCTAGCTGAGGTAACACCAGTCCATGTGGCCTCAGCTAACTGGCTATCCTTTACAGCTAACTGGCTATCCTTTACAGCTAACTGGCTATCCTTTACAGCTAACTGGCTAACCTCTTACCAACATTTTCAACTATTTGGATTTACAAAGTGTCATATTTAAGTTTGCAGAGTATCAGAAGTTAAGGGCTAAATGTAGCTAGCTAATGTAGCTGGAACTTGTGTGACTGGCTAGTTAGCTTGCTCAAACCCTAACCCTAGTAAGAAAGGAATGTTTACAAATGTGTCATGTGGCTAAAATGTTCTTTACTGTTGTGGTTTGTAGTTTGTGATTAAAGTGGTTAGCCAACTCAACATAAACTGACCAATTTAAGTCAACTCTTTCAATTTAAATATGATGATAACTGATATTTCATAGTGCTATTCATAAGCTAGCTAATATAACAGCGCTGTATGTGACTTGCTAGTTAGCTGCTAACACTGTCTAAACCAGTGAATTAGCAGTTTGTCAATTACCAGTTAAATGTAAATGTATCTAGTTAGCTTAGCACAGCAGGAGAGACAGTGTGCATATCTTGCTAGCTAGTGTGTTAAAGTTGTGTTAGTGTTTAAGCAAGTGGCTACAAGATATCATGACGCATAATTAAATGTTAGCTGTTAGCTGTGTGTTGTGTTTTTAAAAGCTAGCATGACATGCAACTGATTATCGGTACTTGTCTTTGTGTTTAATTGTGATCTGCCGCTTCCTTGGATAGTCCGGGCTTCACCTTTGGAAAAGCCGGCACATCCGGACACGGACACACACACACACACACACACACACACACACACACACACACACACACACACACACTGAGCCTTAAACACATAAGCACAAGGGCTGGAAAAGGCACTAAGTTTAGAGCCGGTTTGTTTTTCCTCCACACAGGTAGTCGAGATACCTTTGTTTTTTTCGAGCCCACACTTGCGCTAACATGTGTAAGCATGCATTAGCCTGTGTTAGTGTGTGTTAGCGAGCCTCACTGTGATGGTGGGCTGTAAAATAAACACTAACCTCACTCCGAGGTTTTACTAGCAAATCTCACCGAGGTCTGACGTCAGAGGTGGAGCAGCTGCTTTACATGTGGCGAATGACAGAACGAGCTCCTGCCTTTGTGTGGTTTCTTTTGTATGTTTCATACATTTTATGAAAACTTTGAAGTCAAAATATATAGATTTAATTATTAGTTACCATTCTCTGTACTGTTTGGATTAACAGCGCTAGCTGGCTAAATTGATCTAGCCAACAAAACATAACTAGCATGTGTACTGATTGCTTTTTAGCTAGCAATCCCAACCAAGCGCTAAAACAAGTCTCATAGCTAACATTTTCTTGGTAGCTAGCTAGCTAAACCATCACCTACCAATAAACATGCTAGTCATGTTTTGTTGGATGTATTCAACCAGCTAGATAACAAAACATAACTAGCACTGATGTACTGATGGGTTGTTATTTGGCTAGCTAATCTTTGCAAATGGAAGTGTCTCATCTAGCATGTGTATTTCTTTCCTCTTTGATTAATACTCATTGTAACAGGAGCATGTGTTACAGGACGTCTTTGTAACCGCACCTCGCTAATTATTTGGGTAGTCTGTTCAACATTTTTTTTAAAGAGAGAAGAATGTTTACAAATGTGTTAGTTTAGTTCACTGTTTTGATTAGCACGTTTAGATTTAGCAAACATTGCTAGCTAACGTGACAGCCTGAAAAAGAGCATATGTAACTTGGTAGCTAGCACTGGTTCATTTTTAGCTAATATTTTCTTCTTTCTTTTCCTAGTTAGTGTATATATAGCTTGGTTGAAGTCATGCCCACGCTAGCTAATGTAAATGTGCGCAACTTGTTTGCTAGCTCTGTTAGTAGTTCTCTTTGATACAAGACCTAACATGGTTAGCAAAAACCTTCTAACATTGGTTATTGACAAATCAAAACTCCTCCTAGAGCTAATTATTCTTAAACTTTTTTTTGAAATAATGACACATTCAGGGGTAAAATAAAACAGGTAAATCCACCATCTAGAGAAGCTAATCGATTAGCTAAATAATCTCTTTACAGTTTCTTTTTTGGCTAAAGTTCAGCCTACGTTCTAGCTAAACTAGCAAGCTAGGCTATTATTATTATTGTGTGAATTTGTGTGTGTGTGTGTGTGTGCGCGTGTTTGTGTTTGAGACTGTGTGAGAGAAAGAGAGAGAGAGATAGAGAGAATAAATCAAAAATCTTTAAAATTGTTTAAAAGAACATTACCTGAAGTGTTTTAAA
>JAQQZX010000040.1:24977976-24988719 GCA_030068355.1 Notoglanidium maculatum | reverse complement strand
AGAGGGTTAAAGAGAGAGATGGAGAGAGAGAGGCAGACAGAGGGCTAAAGAGAGAGAGAGAGAGAGAGAGAGAGAGAGAGAGAGAGAGAGAGACAGAGAGAGCGAGAGAGAGACAGAGAGAGAGAGAGATTGTGCTGGCTGTATTTGATACACACACACATACTTACACACACACTTTCACCATTATATCTGGGAAAATCTCCAGAATGAGAGGAAAGAGCGCTTAGATTTAGAGACAAAAAGGAGTCTTGTAAAAATGGGCAAAGTGCAAGTTAGTAAAAGCAAATAAAGAGAAAAGAAAGAGTTATTCTTGATCTTGGGCCTCATTTATCAAAAAGCCAAACTGAATTAAAAATGTCCGGTGGATTTACAAACGTTTCAGAAACAGCAATTTTTTCCAAGAGCTGATTTGCATTTGGCGACGCCTACAAAACTCCATAAAAGGCAAAGCTCACAGTGCTGAAATGACAAGTAAACGGCGAAAAAGACTTTCTCAGGAGAAATCATGTCATACAGTAAAAATATATATTATTTAACAGCAGCTGAAAATCTGGAGCCACATTAAGGGCAGTGTGAATTAGTTGAGTCTCAGTACCGTGTCTCAGTGATTGGCCTGAAATCTCTCTGGCTCTCCCTGATGTTGGCCAAGCAGGAGGTGTGTGTCACACGGTGATGGTCCGCAACACACGGGGAGTTTACAGCTCACTGAGGCTTGAGACACACCAGATCGGTCACTTATCATCACTCAGCGCTGGCTCTAATCAAGTGTCACACAGCATTAACAGAAGGTACATTTAAGATAATGCTGTTCATAGGAAATGTGTACGTAACTAAAAAATACGTAAGGTCCTGAAACTCGACAGCGTTTTCCGTGTATAAAAGTGCAGTAACGCATTGCAAATGATATGATCGAGGTCAGTCGACTTAGTATACATTACAATACACTCAGGAGCACGACGAGGATATGAACATTTTTCCGGACTTACAGTATTTAATGAATAGCGGCTTGCTTGTGTAAGCGCTCCCATGAATGATTTATGAGTAAATCTGTTTGAATCCAACCTTATAAATGAAACCCTTTATCACTAGATCTATGCGATCATAAATATTGGTGAATGAGGAATGCATAAATAAATGAATAAATGTGAATGTATGATAGCTGAGCAGTAAATGAAGACATCACGGGGTCTGGTGGGAGTGTTGTTATGTTTGGCGGGAGTTTCACATGAGTCTTATGGAGAGACTCGCTGTCAGATCCACACATGTTCCTAATGAACGCTGTAACAGAACCCGAGTTGGACAACACCACGCTGCTCGCTCGGCACCACCGGAGTCAATCTAATCATTCGAACCTGAGTAAAGAATGCCGTCTCTCTCTCTCTCTCGCTCTGTGTGTGTTTTAGTAATTGTGTCATTGTTTGAGTAAAGAATTCGGTGTGTGTGTGTGTGTGTGTGTGTGTGTGTGTGTGTGTGTGTGTGTGTGTGTGTTTACTCCAGAGAGACATTCAAGCACACAGAATACAATCCAAGCTATATTCCCATATTTCTGTTTGAGTAAACATTTTTGTTTGTAATTTTATGTTAGTTGAAGAATTCTATGCATGTGTGATTACCTTATCACCATGACCTTTGACCTCTTCAGAGTGGGAGGACAGAAGGAGGGAGGATGATTTGGAGGAGGAGGAGAGACAACGCAGGATCCAAAAACCCCCACGCATCTACAGAGAGCCGAGAAGTGAGTACCCATGATGCATCAGCACGCCAAACCTGATTGTTGCCATATAAACCTTTCTGTTCCGTTCTGGTTCTAAGAACGTCCGGAATCTGTCAGGGTTTTTTTTCGGTTGTTCTAAAAATTGCCAACATTGTATGAGCAACGTTATTACAAGATCCTGAAATAAGCCATCATGACACAGCGTGTTTTAAAAACATTGCAGGAAGGTTATTTTTATATTACAGCACAGCGATGTTAAATCCTGCTCTCCGATTGGTCAGAAGGTGGTGATTAATTCTCTCTAACAGCGGCTCTGACGGCAGTGCAGCTTTATATTAATGCGCTCGCTCTGCTACGTTATTGTTTCTATAGCAACAGCTCACACGCAGGGACGTGCACAGCGCACGCTCTGCTAATAAAAAAACGGATTAAAAACGTGTGTAATTGTTGTCATGGTGAAGTTTCCTGTTAGGAGACATTACTTTAACGTGTATGAAGGAGTCTTCAGTGTCAGCGCTCTGCAAAAAAGCTGGAACTTCATCATCTTCAGGTTTCTAATTAAGAAACTATTTTTTTTTTTGTCTTATTAACTTTGAGACAGAATGAAGAGATCGTGCTGAAGGAATGACTGTTTATAGCTGCTATAACACTTTGGGAATTGATGTTATAGGGAAATAATCAACTTTGAGGATGTAACAGCTGTTGATTATTTTACTGTAACGGCACCACACACTCCTTAAACCTTACAGCCTATATTTCTTAGACGCTATCGAATATTGTAGTGAATGTCCTGTTAATGTTTTGGGTTTGCACTAAATTATTAGTCCCAGTAAAGTTTACTTTACTTTACAGTGTAGTGTATATGCGTATATTTATCGTACATTATACAACACAGCGGAACTGTTGTGAATGTTGGATTAAACCATTTTGCCATGTTGTGTCCGTGTGTCAGTGAGTGTTATGTCACTTCGACCCGTAAGTAATGTGATATAAGCGCTGCGTCCTCCCGAGCGCGCTCCCTGTCGTGTTGCAGCTCTCAGCGTGAAGCAGCGCTTCTCTAACAGCTTTCATTTCAGCTGTCACAGATCCAAATCTCCTGTCACTCTCCCCTGAGTCACACATCTGCAAGGCCGCGCTCGCTAAGTGTGTTTTTAAACAAGCAAGGCTGTTTGTTTTGAACGATTTTAATCAGACCAAGGTTCTTGCCAAGTCCTTGTCCCAATCCCACAGCTGTTTCCTTTCAAGGGAGCATTGAAGCATTCCTGAGGCCATGAGTGTTCACAAGCCAGATGTGTATGTAAGTGTGGACTGAATCGGAAAGGAGAAAACGATGAACGAATCGTGTTGGAGGACAGGAGTGTGTGCTCCGTAATGGCTGATAAGTTCAGCAGATAGTCCAGCTTCTCGTCAGCTCGGTAACACGGCCCTGATTTCAGCTTCGTGGCATAATCCAGGAGTTTACTGAGCTCAGGAAGTAGGACAAGTTTCTGAACCCATAAAGCAACACTTAATCCTTCAGTTTATCACAAACATCCCTGTCTTACCCACTTTTTTATGTGTAGGGATGATGATTGAAATTTCCCTTTAACATTATTTATTATTATTGATGTCAGTTTGTCCTCCACTGGGACTGGAGTCTCATCGCATTGACACTGACCAGCTGCAAGCATCCTCCATGTTTCAGCATCGCTACGGCCCTCACAGAGCTCGCCTTAACATCCAGGTACACACACACATCGTAATATAAGAGATACATGTATACATGATGTGCCTGTGCAATTTTCTGTGCTTATATACTCCTTGGTCTCTTCATTTGCAAGGTTACTATAAAGTCCTCATTATGTCTCTGAACTAATTCTCTAAAATACAAACATGAGTTAAAAAAGTAAAAGTGAGTCACTGTATCTGTAATTAACCAGCACGGTTTTTCAGGCGTCAGGAGACGAGTACGATATGAACGGAGGAGCGTGGTGCCCTAACCCCGAGGAGAAAGTCCACTGGATCGAACTGGACACTCGCACGCTCACCGATTTCACCGGGGTCATCACACAGGGCCGAGACGACCCCATAGAGTGAGAAACTTTCTAAAACATCAACCATTTTCCTTAAAAAAAAAACAAAACATGGAAAGGTATATTTAAACTTATTTTTGTTTGATCTTTTAGAAACGATTATGTCACTTCCTTCTACGTGGCCTTCAGCAATGACAGTAGAGAATGGACTGTGATCCATGATGGATACTCAGAATGGGTAGGTTGCCAGATCTGCGCAGATCCCCCAGTTGATTATTTCACATTTATATTTAGAATTTAGTGAGAATGCACCCTAGGTCTTTTAACTCTGTTATAATCTCTATATATTCTTTACTGTTCATCCTAAGTGTGTGAATTACTTTATTGTACTTTCCATTGCTAATAAATGATCTGGACATTCATTTTAGCTTCATTGAATTTTTATAAGGTATTGTTGTTCCACTCAAGCGTCTGTCTCATTGTCTCTTAGCTGTTCTTCGGGAACTCTGATAAACACACCCCCGTAATGTCTGAGTTCATGGATCCAGTGGTGGCGCGTTACATCCGCATCCTTCCACAGAGCTGGAACGGCACTGCGTGCATGAGGATGGAGGTCTTGGGCTGCCCTGTGCCTGGTGAGCAACATGAACTTGCACATACTAGTACTATATTTAATAATAATAATAATAATAATAATAGTTATTGTTGTTATTATCTTATTATTAGTAAGTAGGTTAATGAACTGAGAAACAGTTTGTTTAAAGTTAATTTATCCTGCACTTAAATAATGATTATAAAATACAAGAATATAAGAACAATTACAACAATAATAATGCACGTTGTTATAAAGAGATTATATAGCCACTTGTAATCGTTATCATTGATAAACATCTTCACATGAGTCAGATCCTCTCAGTGAGAACCAGAGGCAGAACGAGGTGACGCCGAGAGATGACCTGGACTACACGTACCACAATTACCTGGACATGGAGAAGGTGAGATTCTGAAAGTGACTCTAAAGTGAAGTATTTAAAATACGACGAGTGTTTAATTTCTCACTACGTCTTAAACCAGAATCAGTTCGATTGGGTAAGTCAGGTTTTTGTCGTGGTTGCAGTTGATGAAGTCCATTTCAGACGAGTGTCCCAACATCACCAGGTTATACAGCCTGGGCAAGAGTTCAAAGGGCCTAGACATGTACGCCATGGAGATTACTGATAATCCCGGGATCCATGAGACGGGTGAGAAATTCCAGAAAAAATCTCACTCTCATTATAAAACTTGTAAAATGAAAGGAAAGTCAGTTACAGCCTTGCCTACCTGTTCCTATAGGTGAGCCGGAGTTCCGCTACACAGCTGGTTACCACGGTAACGAGGCTCTAGGCCGGGAACTCCTCTTGATGCTAATGCAGTACCTGTGTAATGAGTACAAAGATGGAAACCCGCGAGTGCGCACCCTGGTGGATGGAATACGCATTCACCTTGTACCCTCTGTCAACCCCGATGGCCACGTGACCGCTTTCGAGAAGGTTTGTGTGGTTCCATGCAAGATTGCAAGTTTGTGTAGAGGGTAAAGCAGATTTTCTTGTCCATATCCTGCCTCTACCGGGGTTCAGCTGAGTGCTAATAGACCAAGTTGATTCACCATAATTTAAGGTTAATACAAAACCCGAGGCCAAGCTGACAAAGTAGTAATGAAAGATTAGAATTTTAACTTGTTAGCATAATTTGATTCACTAAACTGATGTCACTGATTAACTTTAAACTATATTTCAGGTTTGACAAAAAAAAAGCTTAGCATTATTTTGTTTATCTCAGGGTTCTGAGCTGGGCAGCTGGACGCTGGGCCACTGGACTGAGGATGGACATGACATCTTCCAGAACTTTCCAGACCTTAACACTGTGTACTGGAATGCAGAAGACAAGGGCATGGTGCCCAAACTGACCCCAAATCACCATGTGCCCATTCCTGATTGGTACCTGGCTGAAAATGGACCTGTAAGCACAATGTTAAAAAATAATACTAACTAAAACTAACACTATTGACTATGGAAATGCCATGTACTCTCTGTACTGAATGATATCATATGTAGAAACCTTATTTCCCTCTACCTGGGTGTTGTGTAGCTAGCAGTGGAGACACAAGCCGTTATCTCCTGGATGGAAAGCCACCCATTTGTCCTAGGAGCCAATTTACAAGGTGGAGAGCGGATGGTCACCTACCCCTTTGACATGCGTCGCCTCACCAAAGAGTCTGAGGAGCTAGAGAAGAAGCTGAACCCAAGGGCTTATCGTCGCAAGCGCCAATATGAGGAGGAGGAGGAAGAACCGGAATCAAATCCTTACCTTCACATTGGGTACCATCAAGAGAGCTATGGTGACCACCAAGAAAGTCAGAGATACCATCAAGAGAACTATGGCTACCACCAGGAGAGTTATGGATATCATCAAGAGAACCAAGAATACCACCACCAGGAGAACCAAGGGTACCATCATGAGGGTGACTCTGAAGGGTATCACGAAGGTTACCCTGAGGGATACCAGGAAGGATACCATGGAGGGCACCAAGAGGGATACCAGGAAGGATACCATGGAGGACACCAGGAAGGGCACCAAGAAGAAGGTTATGAACAAGGGTATGGACAGGCAGAACCAGACGAGCTCAGGATGGTTGAAGACCAGTCTTTGTTCCGCTGGTTGGCAATATCTTATGCTTCTACTCATCGCACGATGACCCATACTTTCCGGAGTGGTTGTCATACCGAGGACCCCACAGGTGGGATTGGAATTGTCAACCGTGCCAAATGGAAGCCCATACCAGGAAGTGAGCATTGCATCATTTCCATCTCCCGATACAATTGGTGCCGTGACGCAGCTAGTACCCAGCAGTTTATCCAAAATAAAAGTACCAATTATTAAATTTTTCTCCTCCTTTTCTCAGGTATGAATGATTTCAGCTACCTACACACTAACTGTTTTGAGTTGTCCATCTTCCTTGGCTGTGATAAGTATCCCCATCAGAGTGAGCTCCTGAGAGAGTGGGAGTACAACCGAGAGGCTCTGCTCACACTCATGGATCAGGTGAGGTAGTCATGGCTGTTGCTTTGAAACACACTCAACAAGAGATCACACTGCCTCTAATGGATTTCAACACATCTTAATAACTATAGTGGAGTTCAGTCAAGATAACTCTACAATGCCTTGCTTTTGTATCATCAGAACCTTGATCTTGATATTTTTAGGTACTCCGGGGTGTAAAGGGGGTTGTCCGAGACAAGGAGGGGAACCCCATTGTAAATGCCAGTATCTCTGTGGAAGGAGTCAATCATGATGTCACCACAGGTGAGACCTGTAGATCAATGGTCTTGCTTGGACATCGCCTTGTGCATCACGTCATAAAAAAAAGTATTTATTGCAAATTAGTTATTGTGCAAGACAATACTAGATGCCTGTAATTAATCTACCTGGTAAAATAAAGGTTATAGTTAGGTATTTTCCTTAAGCATGCATCATAAGATCAAGTTTAAAGACAAAGGGTTTAATTTTGACCTGGTTCTTAAAAAGCTTGATGTTTAGCCACCTCACTGAGGGCTTCAACAGTTCTGAGTGGCGTAATGTTTGACTACCTCGTCTGACTACTACTTGACTAAAGATGTTTTAAATGTCCTCTTTCAGGTGAGGCCGGTGATTACTGGCGCATGCTGAATCCTGGTGAGTATCAGGTGACGGCAAAGGCTAATGGCTATTCCTCCATAAGCAGAAAATGTGTGGTGGGTTTTGAACCAGGTGCCACCCTGTGCAACTTCGAGCTTAACAAATCCAACTGGGACCGCATCAAAGAGATCATGGCTCTCCATGGCAGTAAGCCCATCCGGCTGCTCAATCCGGGAAGAGGCAGTCAGTATACCTTCCGCGGCGACAGAAAGATCAGCAACCAGATTCCTAACGGTAATGATGGATATACTGGCCGAGCCCGTCTGAGACGCTTAAGGCTCATGAAGCTTCGTCGGTTGCGGCAACAGAGGCTGCTGGCCAGGATGTCAACTACACCGAGCACGACGACAACATTACCACCAACGACCACTGAGCCTACCACCACCCCCAGCCCCACCACAACCTACACGGTTCCTCCGGTCACAGAGAACATCACAATGTGGTATTATGACTCATGGCTTCCGGAAGAGGAAAACACCACCCAACCAGAGCTTGAGATCACAGACTCGTTGGATTACGACTATAACTTCAAGATTGATGATTACTGAGACAGTCTGAGGGTCATGGATGGGTTTTAGAGAACATAGTACTACTTCCTAATTCTTCTGCAGATTCAACCGGCAAGGACGAGCACTCATGGAAAGTTCTTGAACCATCAGATAATGGGTTCTGAAGGAAGTACTTCCAGAGCGGTCTTGTAGTTCAAGTGCTCTACCAAGAACTTGCTTTATTTCATCAGTTACAAGGAACTAACATTCAAAACGAGCACATCTGGATCAGCAAGGTTGGACTTGATGGGAAATTTGATCAGCCATTTGCAAACCTGATCATATGATGTAAAAATGATCTCCTTTTTGTAGTGCTTATAATAAAATACAGCTTTAAATTACACAATTTATTTGTCACATAAACTGATTTAACCATCTATCTAAAAACAACATTAGCTAGGTTACTCTCCTGCTTTCTAGCAAACTGTGTAGTGAGATCATGTGATCAAGTTTGCAACTGACTGACCAAACTTAAGCTCCACCCCTTTCTGACCATTATAGCAGTCACTTAGTATCACAATACAAACTCATTTACGCTGTTTCTGTTAGTGCATTTTTAACTCTAATAAGTTTGCATTAGATAACTGACAAAATAAAACTAGTTAGTGTACCTAAAGCGGTAGTCGTCAGTGGTCTACAGCTTTTGTTTTTCGAAGGCAATAACAGGTTACAGATGTGGTGATCTTTCATTAACAACTCCTCTGCAGCCTGCCACGTTTTTTTTCTTACAATTACACTGGGCTCTAACGTCAGAAACCTCCCCATTCCGTGTCCTCCGATGAACCACATGGTTCCCAAACAGCCAGCAAAACGGAACATTTATACAAAAAAGTGACTTTATTTACACTTCTTTCACACAAGTAAGCAACTCTGTCAGCACTGCACAATGTCAGAGGAGACGTTTCTCTCAGAGAGACCTTGAGGTTGAATGGACTTGTTGTTTCATCCAATAAAGGCTTGTTAATGGATTTTGTTTTTTTTTTGAGTTTGAGCTTGTTTACCAACAAAGACAGAAAAATGGATAGGATGTATACCAACCCTATTTTCTGACACATTTTACTTGCCAGTAAATATAAAGAGCCATTTATGGTCTTGATCTTTATGGTACTTAAGTAATTAGAAACGTCTTCTACATATTAATTTAACTATTTACCAATCTGTCACTGAGGGTTTCCCCTTTGCTCACACGTTTCTCTAAGAAAAAACAAACAAAAAAAAAGCCACTTGACACGTGCGCTGTGTAAGTTTAATGGCTGACGTTCATCTCGCTCTCCTCATCATCCTCGCCGGAAAAGGCGGAGAATCTGATTGGCTCGCACTCGAGTGTGCGAAGGTTCACCAGACAGGCCGTCTGCGTACTGCTGAATTCTGGGATTGTCACCAGCAGCACCTCCTGACCTTCAGGACCTGAAAGGAAAATAAGAAAGAAGGTGGTGAATCCCAGCGAAGGAGGCGTAGCCTTTGTCATCAGTCCCAATAAAGGAGGCATGGCGCCTGTGTGATCTTTCTCAGTGAAAGAGGCGTGGCAATTGTACCCTTCAGTCCCAATAAAAGAGGTGTAGTCTATATGCTTATTAGTTGCAATGAAGGAGTTGTGACCAATGTGCAGGTCAGTCCCAGTTAGGGGGCGTGGCCTCTGTACCCGTCACAGCTTTTTCCTCTTTTAATAACCACAGTTGTGAGTGTGAAATAAAGTGTGTGTGATGTCCTGTACTGACCCGTGATGCGTTTGGACTGGTAGCTCGGAGCGTTTCCACTGAAGTACACATGAGGACACTCACTAAGGATGAACGGGTCCTTCTGGTAGAATGGGTAACAACCTGCACACACCACACACAGTAAATAATGAACACCAAACCACTACCCATAATGCATTGGGGCATTTCAAGAAAATGTAATTTGTAATGAACGTGAATGCCGCCATCAATGAACATCATATAAAGTTGTGTGTGCGTAAAGCATGAGCGGTGTGTAATACCCAGCGTGTCGGGGGCCGTAGGAGCGAGGTGTCGGAATCGCAGTGTGTCCTCCAGAATCTCCAGGTGATCGTCCACGCTGCTGTACTTCACAATGTCACTCACGTTCTGTCCTGACGTCCCCAGAAAACTGACCACACACACACACACACACACTAACATTAAGCATCAAATATGCAGTATAATTTATAAAAACAGACTAATTAGCAATTATACTGCTTTTTAATCCATCTTTGCATTTAAATCAGAAAGCACTCGTCATGATTTTTTACTCATCGCAACTGTTGGAAGTTTTGCCAAGCAAAATATGGCGAGCAGGCTGGCAAGAAAAGTCCACTAAGGTTATTTAGTCACTAGAGATCACTGGTTGCCATGGCGACCTTACAACGCACCCCAAAACAAGTCCAACAAGAAATGTTTAAGAGAAAGGTGGGTATTAAAAACACTGCTTCCCCTGGCAGCGGTTCATGTTCTTTATCGCTTAGATCATACGGTGTTTCGCGCTCACCGTACGCCGTCCACCGCGGCCTGGTAAGGGTTGGTGACGAGCTGCAGGGTTCGGTACGAGCCGCACAGAGGGAACATGCAGCCGTGCAGGGGCTGCTGAGGCAGAGTGTAGTTAGTGGGGTCAAACTCTCCCGGCATCACGTCCACCGCTACGGAGGCCTGCAGGAGACAAAACACACACACACACACACACTGCCAGTCAAAAGTTTGTACACCCCTACTCTTTTTCATAGGTTTTTCTTTATTTTTTTTGCTTTCTACGTTGTAAAACA